>CM031236.1:126104337-126431837 GCA_018340775.1 Taxus wallichiana var. yunnanensis
TGTCATTAATTTAGGAATTTTTCATTATGAAATGTCGTATGTTAAAATTTCACATGTTCAATGCAAGGTCCATTTGATCATGTAAACCCTCGGAAGTAGAGTATGGATCGAGGAACTAAAATGTGTCATAGGGTGTTGAATGCAACGCATAGAAAAGAATGCAAAGATAAAAAAGCGAAGTGATGATTAGAATGTGTAAATGTGTGACGTGTAAAATGTAATGTAGAATGTATAGGATGTAATGTAGAGTGTGTAATGTGAGAAGTGTTAATACACTAGTAATTAAGTACGTAGGATGATGTAATGCTAGATTCATATGTGATGAATACTAGTATAGTATGTAGAAAATGATTGATATGAAGATGCATAGTGTATGGTTTGAGATATGGGACTATGTACGGGATATGTGGAGATAGCCTAAAGTATCTAATACGTAGGATGAATAATATATGACACTAAGCACATGAATGATATAAATATAGTATAGTTAAGATGATAAATAGTATGATATGTGATGTATAAATGTACAAATGTCAAAATGTTGTAAAATAGATGTAGATTGTATGGTGTTTTGATACGTAATGTGTGATGAAATGAGATGTGGAATGTCTATAGTGTAGTGTGTGGGGTTCGGTGTAATAGTAATCCTGAAGCAGTCAAGTGTGAACAAAATCACAAGAGTGTGTCATCGGGTAATGACGTTGCTAAATGATTGATGATAGAGGTTGATAGGAAAAAGCAAAGATAATAGAGGTATGATTGTTATGATGGATGAGAAAAATTGGGGAGGGTGTATTATATGTTATGCCCTAAGTATGTAAACTAACCAATGTGAATGAAAGACAGATGCATGAGAGGATTAAAGAGGAGGGCCACGACAAAAAGTGGTGGTACAGTAGATAAACGCGGTGCGGGGAATAATATATATATGCATGTGAAGGATTAGTGTATGATGAAGATTGGGGTGTAGCAACATGCGGTGATGATGAGGCCAAAGGTAGTTTTCATGATGATAGGATTGATGACTTATTAGTAGGAAATGGTGAACCAAATTTGGTAGAGGATTGAGTTGGTGATGTCGGAGAAGGTTGAAGAGAAAGAGATGGTGAATGACTTGCAAAATATTGTTTCTTAGGAGGTGCTTGAGCAACACTAGCCTGATGCTCATGAAATAGAAGATCTCGATGGGATTTATCGTTAGTATTAGAATGTTGTGGAGTGAACAAAAGGAGGCCTAGATGTTTGAGATCTTTGATTATTCATGACAAAGCGTGAAAAACATTATCATGATGTCCATTAATTCGATGATAATGGAAATATGGATGACCGCGGTATTTTGCTAGCCAAGAAGGAGGATAGTAATGAGTAGGTAGTAGAGTGATTAACTGATGATTAAGAAGTTGAATAAGAATATCATGTGTCGTAGTATTATGTGAAAATATAAGAGGCTCAAGAAATGGTATGCCTTGAGATTTTGTTAGATGGCAGGTAGTAGACATAGATTGGATATGAGATGTAGAATTAGTACAAACATGCGATTGAGAAACATCCTTAAGTTGTTGAATTTCAGCGGTAAGGGCGGTAATTGAGGATTCCATAGCTTGAAACTAATCTTACAAAGCATGGATTGAGTCCAATAGAGGTGTATTAGATGGATGATTATGAGGGATAGATATTTCAGCTAATTGTGTGAATATAGGACTTATTTGGTGTGGTAGAGAGTTTTCATTGATACAGGGAATCGATGGATAAGAACAATCTTCTAAAAGATCATCATGAGCGTTTTAAAAATCATATCAAATGATGCAGAAACCTAATAAAAAATGGTGTGTGGTTGGTCATCCAAATAACCATGAATGCATAATATATACAATTTCATGGCGTATGGTTAATCAATAAAGGAAGGTAAGGGACATCCATGAGCGTACCAATTGTTAAGTAGGGTGAATAACAAAGAAAGGAGCTATTGTAAATATACACAATACCAAATTCCATGGGAAATGGTATATCAATGTGATCAAGATCAAGAGTGTTGCCAATATAATCTTACCAAGACTTGGAATACTGCTAAAATCTCCCATTTGAAACTCAAGAACAACCTAGGATTAGTTAGAAAAATTATGGAATAATTATTATTTTTGTTTAAAAGTGCCTACAACCAAGTTACAAGACAACAATTGTCACAAACAAGTTTAAAGGCCACTTATAGTTAATAGCTTATAGTTTTCCAATTACAAAAATTATTAAAATCCTCAAGGTCAAAACATAGGGTTTAAGTAACCACTTAGGTTAAGAGGGCAATTTTTCACTATACGACTCTTTACTAGCTTTAAAGATTCAACTTGATTTTTCTCAAAATTAACGCACTTAGAAATTCCCAAAACCATTCCCATTAGATAGTAAATTTCCTCAACTTTCCAGTGATGTAAAGAAGTCCTCCTAACTCCTCACATTTCTCAAGTTAGGGGCTGGCAGACCTTCGGAGGAAATTTTTCGCAAGAGCAGGCCTACGGGTCTGGGGAAGAAAATTTTTCCCAACTCGGGTCTACGGACTTTAGAGAGAAATTTTTCCCAGAGGAGAAATGTGGACCGGTGGGGTGGGGAAGAAATTTAACGCTTTTTCCCTGTTGGGACAAAAGCGCGATTTGCCTCCACGCGCCCGTGAGCCCGAAAGGACACGTGTTGACATTTCCAAACTCTGGTGGAAAGTCGGGCTTCTAGAGAAAAGTGCTAAGGGATCATAATGATCCACACCTCTGCTAATACCCAAGGTGCCACGTGTCAAGCTCTGATTGGTTGCGGCCCATCGGGCCATCGGAACAATTTAGAAAATTTTCATTTTTGAAAGAGAAAGGTTTAAAGGTTTATAACTCTCCATGCCTCCGGTGATGCATCATGAAGACACTTGTTAGCCATCCATTAGCTGCATGTCGTGTCAGTTTAGTAGGAGAATTTTGAAAAAATTTCCCAAAAATTCTGAACCGCTAAGTGTTTTTAAAGGATCTGCTCCTTCGCCGACTCCTTATGACGCCATGTGGCGGCACTTTGATTAGCTACGGTTTGGTGGGAAAATTAGGAAAAATTTCCCAAAATTTTTTAAACGTTAACTTAAATGTTTTAGGCTTGCTCAACCTGTGAAAGACAACCAGAAAGGCAAAAGAGGGGCGGCGGGTCTGCGGGGAAATTTTTCCCAAAATTTCTTTTTCAAACTTAGACGATTTTTGACAAAAATATTGGCATGCGGGTTAGCGGAGCGGCAAGGGATTTTGTTCCTTTGGTTTTTTTGACCAAAAAGTGCAAAGGGAAAATTCGGGCCCACGGGTCCGCCAAGGAAATTTTTCCTAATTTTTAATTTTTTTGACACCAAAATGAAGTAAAACTTCAGAAGGCCATAACTTTTGATTGGGAACTCAATTTTTGGAAAATGAGGACTTTCTAGAAATCTCTCGATGTCCTCTTTTCAAAAAAATTATTTATTTTATTCGATAAATTTTAAATGGTCAATTTTGAGAATACATCTTTTTGACACTTAGAAAGTGAACTGGTATTTTTAACTTATCAATTTTGTTCAAATTTGTCGTTAACTCTTTTTCCACTTGCCAAATAGGAATGTAGGATTTTACTTGGTAGATTTTAGGATAGATTACAAGGTTAAGTTTTCTTGATTGATTTGCATTCGAAATTTATAAATTTTATACAATAAGAAGTCTGTAATTTTGCCTATGCTCGATTTGAAAGGTCTTATAAAGTTTTCATAAGTATTTTGGTATGTTTGGGGTTGTTTTGACCTTACAAATAAAATTTGATATTTCATTTTGTATCTTTGATGTTGCAGGATCATTTTGTTCAAATTTTTATTAATAATTGCCAGTATGAAAGTAATCTAACAAAGCTCAAATTCGAATAGATTTATTTTCATTTTCCAACTTTAAACTATGAATTCATTCCAACCCGAGTCTAACATAATTGTCAAGATGAAAGTAATCTAACAAAGCTCAAATTCGAATAGATTTATTTTCATTTTCCAACTTTAAACTATGAATTCATTCCAACCCAGATCTAACATACTAAGTTGAGTCGAGAAAAGTATTCAAATGCCAATTTACAATTACGATTTCTAAAACATTTATTTCAAAAGAACAGAGTATTATGACATTTCTCCATACGCACTCACTTTTTCATCCTTCTAAAAAAATTTCAAAATACATTGAACAATGGGATTTCAATACCCAATAATTCCATTTGAGTAAACTAATACAATCCTTTATTGATTCAAAGAGACACCTTTACAATTTCTTCTTTCATTCCTCAATTACAATATACGAGAATATGATTTCTTTCACATTATTTCAAAATCAAAAAAAGCAGTATATCTCTTTCACAATTCAATTTACAACTTTCATAGCCCATACATACAATCTTTTCATCAAAAATAATATACAAGATCATCCACTTCAAGTTGGAAAAGGTTACATTAAGAAATGATCTCAGCGAGGGATCACAAACCTTCTTTCTCGGTTCAAAACAGCGAGTATGAATTTCCATCATTCTTCAATTTGATCACAACAACAGGGAGAAAGGCAATGCTATCCACCCAACCAAGACATCTAATGAAAAGGGAGAATCCATCCTTCTCCATTGGCCCCCGAGCCCTACCCACATTGTAATAAGAAATGTTGTTTTTTTAAACTCATGGTAACAATAGGCTTCCACAACACAAAGACACATTTCTCATTCAAAACAAAGTCCAAATGAAAACTATAGGTTGCCACTACATAAAAAAACAACAAACAACACTCTAACTTCATCATGCAAGCCAAAGGAGAAAGAAACTATGGGGGATGGTACTTATGTCTCCCAAAGGGGAAATGGGTATCACAACCTAATTTAAAACCACCAAAATATAATATATAAAAGCCCTGACATGCCCTTATGCCTCCCCAAGTACCCCTTATTCCTCACATTTCCTTATGCCTCCCAACCTCTTATGGCACCCCATAACAAGTAAATGAATGAAAGCTATTTGTTTGTAAGGTGGAACCATGTAGTGCCCACATTTTACACCCACAATTACAACAGTAAAATAACAGGATAAATTTTTTGACTTACATTGCTCATTACAAAATGCCACAAGGACTCCAAGTCAGGAAAACTCAACAACATATACGACACTTACATAAGTCATCAAATCACATAGACACATGACAACACCATATACATGTTTATACCACACTTTTCCAAATGAATGAGTACTAGCAATGACCCAACCACAAGACAAATGACTCCAGGATTGCCAAACCCACAACACATCATTTCTTTAATTACATCTTAGTTACGATTAACATTCTAAGAAAATTATTGTGCAAGGATATCTTTCTCCTTTTTTCCATCTAAAAAATCTTAAGTTCATTCCACATTTAATTTACAATTCGACCATATTAAGTTGGCTTACTTTATGCATCACGGAAATTTCCATAACTTACCTGCTTATTTGGCACAATTCAAATCACATATAAAGTACTCAATTATCTTGTTCTTATGGTAACAATATGCTTCTAAAATGTTTATTTAATGTTTAAAATTCACCCTTGCTACACAAGAGAATCTAACATGATGTCAAGATGAAATCTTGGGATTAAGGAAGACATAGATTCGAGATAGTTTTTTTCCCAAGAACATCCTTCGATCACAGAATAGTTATTTCGATACCACTTAATAAAGTTAAATAACTTATTGAATTCCATTTATATTTATAAATCTTTTGTTTTCTCGAAGTTTGGTCACACCAAGGCAATATCTATTTTTGGAAACACTAAAAGTAATTAAGTTAAAAGGACTCCAGAGTGGTAGTATCCCTAACCTCAAATATCCTTTTTGTTTTCTTCTATGCTTACTTTTACATCACAATATGGTAACATTTTATAACAAAAGAGTTACGAAAGCACTTGTCTGATATCTTAAGGAAGTACATGGTTAGAAGCATTATAAACTACACATGAATCACAAGTGAGCTATGTTCACGAAGATCCCATGTCTCTACATTTCACGATTCTACATAAGAAATATTCCTTATTCCTTAATGCCACATAATGATGTAACAAGGGATTATGGGACAAGATTTAAGTTTCTAAGGTTCTCTAGAATCAACATCTTTCAAATCAATTTCGTATGCAAGGAGTTAAATTATAGTTTTCTACCCACAAGTTAACATCCTAATCCACTAGGGTTTAGTTTAATTCTAATTTTCACTTAGGGCTTTATGCTCTATTATAGATTAGATTAAGGTTCAAAACATATTCACCCTATAAACCCTTCATAAGAGATAAAAGCACTATATTGTCACTAGCTAAAGATAATACGTATAGCTAACAGGATCTATTCATTAACAAAATTTTAAGTGATAGAACCACTATTTCCCTAGCTCCATGATGTCATCTAGATCCCATGAAGAAATTTATTTGATGTAGAAAATTTAATTCTACATCTATCTTCAAAAGACAAGGTAGTCCACTAGGACACGAAATAAGTGTTAGCTCTACTTACTCCGTGTCGAGTTTGACTCGTGTTGCTCTATATGGCTGGTTTATGTCGATGTCACTAAACGTACCTACTAAGAAGATCAACCCATTAGGGGGATTTTATTTTCCTAAAATAGGATGTTCCATCAAGTGTAAAGGTTCATTTGAAGGTCACGCTTTTCTACGATAAAGGGTCTACATAGGCAAAGTTAGTTATATACAAATTTTCAAGTAAGGTTGACTGTTGTGGTTAGGTTCCTTTATTACATTTTCAAGGTAAGAAACACAACACCAACTATTAAACCAATAATTTCACAATGAAAGTTCACTACAAGGTATTAATTTCAATTCCTTTTGGTATTTGTATTCCACTTTTACCATAAAAATTTTGGGATCAAATAACATCCATGAAAGAAATACCAATTTCTCAAGCACTTATTAATCTAGTGACTTTTACATACTACCAATTTCAATAATAAGTCTTTCAATATATTACCAAAAACAAACAATGAATTTATTCAACGCCTTTACATCATCATTCTTTCATCCTGCAAAAAACCACGTGAGCAAGATATCGCGATAAATCGCTGGCATGGCATCTACCATAATCTAACATAAATTATCATTTTTCAGTTTCCCTTTTACATATGATAATAATTACATTTTGCAATTGAAATAAAAAAATTTTAGAGACATGTATTCATTACATTTCATTTTGCTTCTTTTGTAACCTAGGAGAGAGAAAGAGAAGGGTAGAGAGAGAAAACATTGTTTTGTCAAAAGTTCTAATGCACACAATAGTTTTCATTATAGTGTTTTAAACAATTATTTACATGTGTTAAAAGCTTCCAGGGTGATTTGTCAACCCTATGAGGGTCCCATAGCTTTCTATTTTTAAAATTTCTCACTAGCTACAAAACGTTCAAAATGGGCTCGGAGGCTAAGAAACCACTTCCAAAAGTTATTTTCCGATGAGAAAAAACACCATGATTAACTTTCTACATGTCCCCAGATATACCAATAATCCATAAAGCAATCGATGGAATTGGGAAAAAGGAGCGGTTTGTGTTTGGCGGCTAGTTTTTCAGTGGTCATTCGGTCGTCGTTGGCCCAAGACAAATTGAACCAAATTTATCTCGAGATCTCATAAAACCACGTCCAAAACTGGTGTACGATGGATGATAATTCCACGAGACACTTCCTACAAGTTCCCCTATGTGAGGAGAATTCATCAGAGTTGACGAGACTGAGAACGTGAAAACCATTTTCAAACGGCGACCAGTTTTGGAGTGACAAGTTGAAATTGGTCCAGTTTGACCTCATCAAACTATGACCGGAGGCCTAAAAAATGGCTTTTCCAAACTATCCAAAAGAGTACTTTTCCCTAAATTAAATGTTCCATGCAATTTTCTAGTATAAACACTAGATGCTTGTGAAGACGGAAAATGATTTCTCTTTCCAGGTTTCGAATGGCGGTCCAGAACGAAAGCCAACTTTCTAGATTTAACAACTTCCTCTATAAGGGAGTCAAAAAGATCACAAATGTTTATTCAGGGTCAATCCAAGGATTGAAGTGACACCTCACATACCCAGGTACGTGAAGAAATATTAACCTCCCTTTTCCGAAGATACGAAGGTTACTTTGCGAGTCCCCAGAAATTACAATTTATCTAATTAAACAAGGGAGCGGTCAAGTCATTTACAAGGAACTCAACTTCAGCCTGTCAATTAAAAAGGGAAATGTAGAAATATAGTTTGGTTGTGATGCTTACTAGATCATCACGACGTGAGTGAACAAGTTTATTGTCTACCAAGCAATATTGGATCTTGTACATTACGATACAAGGTTTTACTATTTTTAAAACAAGTTTATTTTATACATCATAAAATAAGAAAGTCCTTTGGTTATAAATTTTCATTTTGATGCAAAAGAAAAACTAAAAACATAAATTATGAGAGAAGGGGAGAGATGAACCATACCTGGTGGGGCGAATCTAGTCAAACCCGCAGGATGTGAGCTAATCAAAGCAGTTTCCTCGGACTCCAAAATATTCATCCGTCTATTATGCATTCAATCAAATGGTTTGCACACAACACATCATCAAGCTTATCTTTACCTAAAGAGCCTCATCCATAATCGGTAATGAAACAAAGAAATTGGTTGAAGGATTTCTAAGGATTGTTGCATAAGGAGTGTTTATTCCACTTTGTTTGGACTAGCACACCGTCATTCCAACTTCCCATCACTATTGATGACCATATCCTTGGCGTAGATGTTAGAGCTACATGGAGCATAACAAGATTCTCTCGTTGATTAAATGCTCTCCATTGTACATTCTCTAAATCATGGCACTCCAAGTGACCACATTTATTTGAGGCATTCTATCAAACAGATGGCTTCAATACACTTCAACATTTTCACGTATAACAAATATGACACTTACAAAAAAATAGATTCTATTGTTCATACCTATCTCCAAAGCATCCACGTTTTTGCACAAGATGGAGATTCATTGGAAAATGTAAACTGATTGGGTTGGAGAAGAGGGCACATGAATTGCGCGCCTCATACACGTACCCCCCATGCATTTGCAAAACAACAACATCGACAAAATTTCTCTTTCCATTCTCTTTCCATTCTGCTCTGCTGAAAAAGGTTGTGGAGTCTAGCTTTACATGTATCAATTGCATTTTATTGAAAGTTACCAAGGCCCTTTCAACAAACTCATTTTGTGTAGATCCTCGAGCCCCTAAACCAGTCGCCCAACACCTAAAACCCAACATTGCAGATCTGCATTTACAAAACAAGGGAAAGATTTTACCTAATCCGCCCCTTTACTTGGCTTTTTTTTTATAAATTTAAAACTTTGATTTTATTTATTATTATTATTATTTTTGTTTAAATCTAAAAAAATGTCATAAAACCTAAAACGAAGTATAATAACAATAAGAACAAATAATAATGATCGTCACATTAATAAAGATAACACAAATCTATTAATAATAATAACAATAATAAAAACAACACAAATTTATAATTCATAGCCCATCAACAATGAGTAAAACAATAATAAGTACAAAATGACAATTCAATATAATAATTATTATGTAGATGTCCCTTCAAGCTGGACACGCCATAACGACATCAAGACAACATTAAAACCACCTACAAAATTTGAGAACAAGATTTTCCTTTAACCGGATAGTCGTCCATGATGCTACGAGGCCCATAGTCTGGGGTGTCGACAATGACCCGAAAGGAAAGAAGGAGAGGGAAGGTGCAAAATCTTCACTGCGACAAGGACAAAGTCAACAATGGTCAACGAGAGCACATGCACACAAGTCTCCCAGGCTTAGCAACAGGTCGTCAGGTCAGGGACCGGGGGAACATCGAATGGGGCATTACATTCTCCTCCCCTTAAGAAAGCATCGTCCTCATGCGACATACAATGAAGAAAGAGAAATGGTGAGCAACAAGGAGAAAAATGCGGGAGGGTAAGCTCTAAGGTTAAGATTTTAGATACAAAATCATGGTTACGGGGTGGCCCTAGAAACATTTGGTAGATTTTTTTAACTTTCAAGGTTTTGTGAAGATTGACGTTCTCTCTTATTCGTTATTTCATTAATCTCTTTCCATTAACATTATTCTTAGTTGAAGTCCTTTAAAATTTCATTTTTATAGAATTTTAGTTTATTCATTCCTATGGGTTCCCATCATGGACTATAGTCACAACACCCTACCAGGGTCATACACAACACTAAAATTTCACAAGCATACTTTTGCATACTTTCACGACCATATCACATCACAAGGGTTTCACCAAACCATGGAATGACAACAAGTAGACCACATAGAAAATAATTTCCAACAATTACGTCCTAGACATAGATCTAGTACACACATATGACTGACAAACTAGGTCAACACGCTGATACATATACAACGGGTATCACATGACCCAAAACAATCCATGACTGTACCAACATAGTGCCAAGACAATATCCAATAGTCCATACCAACCAAGGGAGAGTCAACCCATCAATCATAACAAAGTTCAACCAGACTCACAAGAGTACACATAACTCACTATACCAACTCCACACATCACAAGGCATCACGAAACAACTCCAGATATCTCAAAAAGCAACAAAATACAACTCAATATACCTCCCCAAAGCATCACTAGATAATCTCTATATACCTCCCAAGAGGAAGAACCATAGTGCGAAACCAAGTCGGGTCACTCAACCATAGAGCCCCACCAAGAATATCAGGTCATTCAACCATAGAGTGCCATAAGGAATAATAGGTCACTCAACCATAGAGGTTTGTGTCCTTTCTTCTTTTAAATGAGGCTGTTACCCTATGGCCCTAGGCACATAGAACCCCTCACCCCCAACCCAAGTGACATAATAACTCATGGTTCAACAACCTTCTAGTTATCTATAACTCCTTGGGGCGTATCCCCATACAATGAAGAGGGTCCATAGGTTCAATCACTACATGGCTAATCCCATGACCCTATTCCAACACATAATGACATTAGAACCAGCATAACAATCCAATCAAATGCCAAGTGGCAAAATCAAAAGTCTTGGGCTAGTCTACAAAACCTTTAAATATGAAAAGGAAATTTTAAAACTAAGAAAAAAAAATGGCTAATTAGCCATGGTTAATGGAAAATCCAAATGTTAATGCAACAATCAAATAAATGCCCAAAATATAAGAACATGTCAATCAAGAAAACGGCTAGTTCTAGCTAAAAGAGAAAGATTAATTTACAGAATAAAATATGTAATGAGAAAATAGCACATCACAATCACTATGTGGCCTCATACCGCCACCAAAGGGGTACTCATCGAGTTGCTGGCACTCGGACATCGAGCCTCAGCTCGTAAAATATACATGTAATAAGAAATGAGTATATCAAATAATTTAACTGTCATCATCTCTCCCTGAATCATTCCTCCATACTCCCACAAGGATCAAAATAGTCAAAACCACATAGGATTATTCAATGAATAATCAAAAAGGAAAGAGCAGGGAACTCTAGTTGCATAATTTGAGCCTAAGGTGGTGCACACCCACAATATACTGAGCAAGCTTGAAGTATACTAAACATATAGAAGTGGGTTTACAGTCTATATAAGACTCCACTTCCTCACTCGTACTCGGCTCAAGATTATGAAAACATGGTCCACGCCTCCTTTCTCCACACATACACTCCTAACAGTTTATCTCCTTAGGATCATCTAGTGTAAGTTTCACAACATACACCTAACTACATCACTAATACAATGGTGATTCCCACACATTAACCATAACATCTCATGCATGGTATATATATACACAGTATAACACAATCATTACTTTCAAGGGTTACGATACATCACATTACCACATCCTACACCCAAGGTGCAATCATCAGTACACAAGGGATCATATTCACCATATGCCCCTAAATCATGACACGAACCATCACAAATTACATGAATGATACGTATGGGGAACACAAGGTCTAACCTTACCACATATAGTCAATTACAATACAACACGATGATGCACACAACTCATCACAATACGTGATGACATCACAATAAAATTCCATTCACTTTACATCAATTTTGTCATGCAATACAACAATACACCATCGTCTCACATAAAGTCCAAATGTTTTAACCCTCTGAAATCCACAATAACGTTTCATTCACAACAACAAGGAAGTACATTACACCTGAATTCCTCATTGGATCCACGAAATAGAGAGTGAATACTCTCATCACAAGCACATCAACATGACAAAAAATACGGACTAAGTCACATGCACCACATGTGTTTCCATAAGGTCACAATCATGACATATTTCACATAACAACATATATCACATTACTCTTCCAATATCCACCACAATAAAAACAACATCACAATTCCAACTCCCCCGCAGGTTCGAGAGCATGAAACTCTGATCTGATACCATATGTAGTGCCCACATTTTACACCCACAATTACAACAGTAAAATACCAGGATATTTTTTTTTTTTTTTTTACTTACATTGCTCATTACAAAATGCCACAAGGACTCCAAGTCAGGAAAACTCAACAACATATACGACACTTACATAAGTCATCAAATCACATAGACACATGACAACACCATATACATGTTTATACCACACTTTTCCAAATGAATGAGTACTAGCAATGACCCAACCACAAGACAAATGACTCCAGGATTGGCAAACCCACAACACATCATTTCTTTAATTACATCTTAGTTATGATTAACATTCTAAGAACATTATTGTGCAAGGATATCTTTCTCCTTTTTCCATCTACAAAATCTTAAGTTCATTCCACATTTAATTTATAGTTCGACCATTTTAAGTTGGCTTCCTTTATGCATCATGGAAATTTCCATAACTTACTTGCTTATTTGGCACAATTCAAATCACATATAAAGTACTCAATTATCTTGTTCTTATGTTAAGAATATGCTTCTCAAACATTTATTTAATGTTTAAAATTTACCCTTGCTACACAAGAGAATCTAATGTGATATCAAGATGAAATCTTGGGATTAAGGAAGACAGAGATTCGAGATAGTTTTTTTTTCAAGAACATCCTTCAATCACGGAATAGTTATTTCGCTACCATAGTAAATAAATTTCAATAACTTATTGACTTCCATTTATATTTATAAATCTTTTGTTTTCTCAAGTTTGGTCACACTAAGGCAATACCTATTTTTTTGAAACACATAAAGATGTTTAATTAAGTTAAATAGACTACGAGAGTGGCGGTATTCCTAACCTCAAATCTCCTTTTTTTTTCTTCTATGCTTACTTTTACATCATATTATGGTCACATTTTTACCATCATTTTATAACAAAAGAGTTACAAAAGAACTTGTCTGATATCTTAAGGAAGTACATGGTTAGAAGCATTATAAACTACACATGAACCACAAGTGAGCTATGTTCACGAAGATCCTATGTCTCCACATTTCAAGATTCTGCATAAGAAATATCGCTTATTCCTTAATGCCATAAAATGACATAACAAGTGACTATGGGACAAGATTTCAGTTTCTAAGGTTCTCTAGAATCAACATCTTTCAAATCAATTTCGTTTGCAAGGAGTTAATTATAATTTTATACCCACAAGTTAACCTCCTAATCCACTAGGGTTTAGTTTAATTCCAATTTTCACTTAAGGCCTTATGCTCTATTATAGATTAGATTAAGGTTCAAAACATATTCACCCTATAAACCGTCCGTAAGAGATCAAAGCACTATATTGTCACTAGCCAAAGATAATACATATAGCTAACGAGGATCTATTCATTAACAAAATTTTAAGTTATAGAACCACTATTTCACTAGCTCCATGATGTCATCTACATCCTGCAAGAAATTTATTCAATGCAGAAAATTTAATTCTAAATCTATCTTCGAAGACAAGGTAGTCCACTAGGACATGAAGGAAGTGTTAGCTCTACTTACTCCAGTTGAGTTTGACTATGTTGCTCCTATATGTCTGGTTTATTTCGATGTCACTAAACGTACCTACTAAGACGATCAACCCATTCGGGGATTTTATTTTCCTAAACTAGGATGTTCCATCGAGTGTAAAGGTTCGTTTGAAGGTAACAATTTTCTACTCTAAAGGGTCTACATAGGCGGAGTTAGTTATATACAAATTTTGAAGTAAGGTTGATTGTTGTGGTTAGGTTCCTTTATTACATTTTCAAGGTAAGAAACATAACACCAACTATTAAACCAATAATTACACAATGAAAGTTCACTGCAAGGTATTAATTTCAATTCCTTTTAGTATTTGTATTCCACTTTTACCATAACAATTTTGGGATCAAATAACATCCATGAAAGAAATACCAATTTCTCAAGCACTTATTAATCTAGTGACTTTTACATACTACCAATTTCAACAATAAGTCTTTCAATATATTACCAAAAACAAACAATGAATTTACTCAACGCCTAAGTTACATCATCATTCTTTCATCCTGCAAAAAAACCACGTGAGCAAGATATCGCGATAAATCGCGGCATGGCATCCACCATAATCTAACATAAATTATCAGTTTTCATTTTCCCTTTTACATATGATAATAATTACATTTTTCAATCGAAATAAAAATATATTTAGAGACATGTATTCATTACATTTCATTTTGCTTCTTTTTAACCCAAGAGAGAGAAAGAGAAGGTAGAGAGAAAACACCATATTGTCAAAAGTTCTAATTTACACAAGAGTTTTCATTATAGTATTTTAAATAGTTATTTACAAGTGTTAAAAGTTTCCAGGGTGATTTGGCAACCCTAGTCTCATAGATTTCTATTTTTAAAATTTATCATTAGCTACAAAACATTCAAAACGAGCTCGGAGGCTAATAAACCACTTCCAAAATTTATCTTCTGATGAGAACACACACCATGATTAACTTTCTATGATTCCCCAGATATACCAAGAATTCATAGAAACTGATGGAATTGGGAAGAAGCAAACGGTTTGCGTTTGGAAGCAAGTTTTCCGGGCCACTAGTTGTAGTTGGCCCAAGTAAAGCGAACAAAAGTTAGCTCGAGGGCTCGAGAAAACCATATCCAAAATGGTGTTCGATGGATGAGAACACCACGAGAGACTTCCTAAAATTTCCCCTATGTGAGGAGAATTCATCAGAGTCGACAGGATCGAGAACATGAAAACCATTTTCAAACGGCGACCAGTTTTCTTGAGTGACAAGTCGAAATTGGTCCAGTTTGACCTCATCAAACTGTGACTGGAGGCCTACAAAATGGCTTTTCCAAACTATCCAGAAGAGTGATTTACCCTAAACTGAATGTTCCATGCAATTATAAACTCTAGAGGTTTGCGAAGACGGGAAATAATTTCTCTTTCCGTGTTTGAATGTGGTCTAGAAACGCAAAGCCAACTTTCTAGATTTAAAAACTTCATATAACTACAAAACAAGGTAATGGGGCTCTTATAAGGGCATCAAAAAGATCAAAATGTTCATTCAGGGTCAATCCAAGGATTGAAGTGACACCTCACATACCCAGGTTCGCAAAGAAATCTTAACCTCCCTTTTCCGGAGATACGAAGGTTACTTTACGAGTCCTCGAAATTGTAATTTATCTAATTAAACAAGGGAGCAGTCAAGTCATTTACAGGGAACTCATCTTCAGCCTGTCAATTAAAAAGGGATATGTAGAAATCTAGTTTGGTTGTGAATCTTACTAGATCATCACGACGTGAGTGAACAAGTTTATTGTCTACCAAGCAATATTGGATCTTGTACATTATGATACAAGGTTTTACTATTTTTAAAACAAGTTTATTTTATACAGCATAATATATGAAAGTCCTTTGGTTATAAATTTTCATTTTGTTGCAAAAGAAAAACTAAAGAACATAAATTATGAGAGATGAGGAGAGATGAACCATGCCTGGTGGAGCAAAGCTAGTCAAACCCACAGGATGTGAGCTAATCCAAGTAGTTTCCCTCGAACTCCAAAAGATTCATCCGTCTATTAGGCATTTAACCAAATGGTTTGTGTGCAACACGTCATCAAGCTTATCTTTTCTGAAAGAGCCTCATCCCCACAGGGGATTCACTTAGTAAAAGTATGGTATAGCACGTGCGTTCGAAGGGTATTAAAGAATACCCTTAATTCTAGTTTCTACCTCTAATTATTGAATTGATAATACCCCCTCCTGTTATATTATTAGAATGAAAATACCCCCTATTTTTTCTATGTACCTTACTTACCCATTTTTCAATTACAATTTTATTTACCCCTTTTTATTTCTACCCCAATATATTAGACAAAAATACATTATATTTCTCACTCAATTTTTTTTAATATGCATTTCCTTTCGAAAGATAGTTTGAAGCCATTGAATACATATTACAAGTCACCTTATATATGTTAAGCTTTATTCATTTATCAATAGTTCTTCAAATAATTAAGATGGTGAAATAATATCACTTGTGTTGAAAAGCATACTCAATCCTAGTTTTCTACCATCTTATTATTTCTTGGTTAAGAATCTAGATTTATTTATTAAAAAGAGATTATAATTTAATTTATGACCACACTCCTTTTCCAATTTTAAGGTATTTACTTTTAAAAACTAGGGTTCAAATATTTTAGTTTTATATTAAAAGTAAACCTCTATTTCCTTTGGCCCATCTCTCTAACCTACCCCCAATACCTGATTCAAAACATTAATAAATTAAACCCTTTCACCCCCTCATGTCTACCGGTATATTGAATTTAATTTTATTAATTTTAATTACCTCAATATGAACCCACGTGCTAGGATATTGCCTAGCTAATGAACCCCCGTGCTCATCCCTAATCGGTAATGAAACAAAGAAATTGGTTGAAGGATTTCGAGGATTGATGCATAAGGAGTGCCTATTCCACTTTGTTCCGACCAGCACACCAGTCATTCCAACTTCCCATGACTATTGATGACCATATCCTTGGCAGCTCTTAGAGCAACATGGAGCATAACAAGATTCTTTGTACTGATTAAATGCTCTCCATTGTACATTCTGTAAATCATGGCACTCCAAGAGACCACATTTATTTGAGGCATTCTATCAAACAATTCACATGCCTTGAATACACTTCCACATTTTCACGTATAAAAACTATGACACTTACAAAAAACCAGATTCTATTGTTCATACCCTACTCCAAAGCTTCCACGTTTTTTTGCATAGGCTGGAGATTCGCGGCAAATGTAAACTGATTGGGTTGGAGAAGAGGGCCTGTGAATGGCACAGCCTCATACACGTCCCCCCACGCATTTGCAACAACAACATCTGACAAAATTTCTCTTTCCATTCTGCTCTGATGGAAGTCCACGCAGGAGTTTGGCATGGCTAGGAGGATGCTGAAAAAGGTTGTGGAGTTTGGCTTTACATGCATCAATTGCATTTACTTGAAATTTTCCAAGGCCTTTTCAACAAACTCATTTTGTGTAGATCCTGCACCCCCAAACCAAATTACCCCAACACCTAAAACCCAAAATTGTAGATCTGTGTTTACAAAACAAGGGAAATATTTTTCCCTAATCCGCCTGCTTATAGGCTTTTTTTTAAAAAAAAATTAAAACTTTTATTTATTTATTTATTTATTTTTGTTTGTTTAAATCTAAAAAAATGTCATAAAACCCTAAAACGAAGTAGAATAACAATAAGCACGAATAATAATGATCGCCACATTAATAAAGATAACACAAATCTATTAATAATAAAAATAACGCAAATTTATAAATCATAGCCCATCAACAATGAGTAAAACAATAATAAGTACAAAACGACAATTCATAATAATAATTATTATGTAGATGTCCCTTCAAGCTAGACACGCCATAACGACATCAAGAAAACATTAAAACCACCTACAGAATTTGAGAACGAGATTTTCCTTTAACCGGATAGTCGTCCATGATGCTACAAGGCCCATAGTCAAAGGGTGTTGACAACGACCCGAAAGCCAAGGAGAGGGAAGGTGCAAAATCTTCACTACGACAATGAAAAAGTCAACAATGGTCAATGATAGCACATGTACACAAGTCTCCCGGGCTTAGCAGAATGGGGTCATCGGAGTCGGGGCACCCTGGGAACATCGAACGGGGCATTACATTCTCCTCCCCTTAAGAAAGCATTGTCCTCGATGCGACATACAATGAAGAAAGAGAAATAATGACCAATAAGGAGAAAAATAGGTGATGGTAAGCTCTAAGGTTAATATTTCGAGATACAAAATCACGATTACGGGGTGGCCCTAGGAACATTTGGTAGAAATTTTAATTTTCAAGGTTTTTTTGAAGATTGGAAGATCTCTCTTATTTGTTATTTCATTAATCTCTTTCCATCAACATTATTCTTAATTCAAGTCTTTAAAATTTCATTTTTATAGAATTTTAGTTTATTCATTCCTGTGGGTTCCCATCATGGACTACAGTCACAACACCCTACCAGGATCATACACAACACTAAATTTCACAAGCATACTTTTGCCTACTTTCACGACCAGTATCACATCACAATGGTTTCACCAAACCATGGAATGACAACAAGTAGATGACATAGAAAATAATTTTAAACAATTACGTCCTATACATAGATCTAGTACACACATATGATGACATACCGGTCAACACATTGATACATATACAACGGGTATCACATGACCCAAAATAATCCATGACTGTACCAACATAGTGCCAAGACAATATCCAATAGTCGATACCAACCATGGGGACAAATCAACCCATCAATCATAACAAATTCCAACCGGACTCACAAGAGTACACATAACTCACTATACCACCTCGCACACATCACAAGGCATCACGAAACAACTCCGGATATCTCAAAAAGCAACAAAATACAACTGCATATACCTCCCAAGAGGAAGAACCATAGTGCCGAACCTTTTTGGGTCACTCAACCATAGAGCCCCACCAAGAATATCAGGTCACTCAACCATAGAGTTCCATAAGGAATAACAGGTCACTCAACCATAGAGTTCCATAAGGAATAACAGGTCACTCAACCATAGAGGCCCATATCCTTTCTCCTTTTAAATGAGGTCGGGTCACCCTATGGCCCTAGGCACATAGAGCCCCGTCACCCCCAACCCAAGTGACATAATAACTCGTGGTTCAACAACCCGCTAGTTATCTGTAACTCCTTGTGGCGTACCCCCATATAACGAAGTGGGTCCATAGGTTCAACCACTCCATGGCTAATTCCATGACCCTATTCCAACACATAATGACATTAGAACTAGCATTATAACAATCCAATCAAATGCCAAGTGGCAAAATCAAAAGCCTTGGGCTAGGCTACAAAACCTTTAAATATGAAAAGGACATTTTAAAACTAAGAAAAAGAAATGGCTAATTTTCCATGGTTAATGCAACATCCAAATGTTAATGCAACAATAAAATAAATGCCCAAAATATAAGAACATGTCAATCAAGAAAATGACCGGTTCTAGCTAAAAGAGAAATATTAATTTACGAATAAAATACGCAATGAGAAAATAGCACATCAAAATCACTATGTGGCCTCATACTACCACCAAAGGGGTACTCATCAAGTTGTTAGCACTTTCTAACATCGAGCCTCACTCGTAAAATATACATGTAACTAGAAATGAGTATATCAAATAATGTAATCACTGTCATCATCTCTGCCTAAATCATTCCACCATACTCCCACAAGGTTCAATCTAGTCAAAACCACATAGGATTATTCAATGAATAATACAATAGATAAGAGTAGGGAACTCTAGTTGCATAAGTTGAGCCTAAGGTGGTGCACACCCACAATATATCGAGTAGGCTTGAAGTATACTAAATAGATAGAAGTGGGTTTTCGGTCTATATCGAGACTCCACTTCCTCACTTTTACTCGGCTCAAGATTAAGAAAAACTGGTCCATGCCTCCTCTCTCCACACATACACTCTTGAAATTTTATTCCCTTAGGGTCGTCTAGTATAAGGTTCACAACATGAACCTAACTACATCACTAATACAATGGTGATTCGCACATTAACCATAACATCTCATACATGGTATATATATACACGGTATAACACAATCATTACTTTCAAGGGTTACGATACATCACATTACCACATCCTGCACCCGAGGTGTAATCACTGTACACAAGGGATCATACTCACCATATGCCCCTAAATCACGACATGAACCGTCAAAAATTACATGAACGATACGTATGGGGAACACAACGTCTAACCTTACCACATATATTCAATTACAATACAACACGATGATGCACACAACTCATCCCAATACGGTGACAACATCATGATAAAATTCCATTCACTTTACATAAATTTTGTCATGCAATACAACAATACACCATCGTATCACATAAAGTCCAAATGTTTTAACCCTCTGAAATCCACAATAATGTTTCGTTCATAACAAAAAGGCAGTTACATTACACCCGAATTTGTCATTGGATCCACGAAATAGAGAGTGAATACTCTCATCACAAGCACAATGAAACATGACAACAAATATGCACTAAGTGACATGCACCACATGTGTTTTTATAATTTCATAATCATGAGTTCACATAACAACATATATCACATCACTCTTCCAATATCCACCACCATCAAGAAACACCATCACAATTCCAATCTGCCCCAGAGGTTCGAGAGCATGAACCTCACTTTGATACCATATGTATTGCCCAGATTTTACACACACAATTACAATAGTAAAATACCAGGATAATTTTTCTGGACTTACATTGCTCATTACAAAATTCCACAAGGACTCCAAGTAAGGAAAACTCAACAACATATACGACACTTACATAAGTCATCAAATCACATAGACACATGACAACACCATATACATGTTTATACCACACTTTTCCAAATGAATGAGTACTAGCAATGACCCAACCACAAGACAAATGACTCCAGGATTGGCAAACCCACAACACATCATTTCTTTAATTACATCTTAGTTATGATTAACATTCTAAGAACATTATTTTGCAAGTATATCTTTCTACTTTTTCCATCTACAAAATCTTAAGTTTATTCCACGTTTAATTACAAGTCACCATATTAAGTTGGCTTCCTTTATGCATCATGGAAATTTCCATAACTTACTTGCTTATTTGGCACAATTCAAATCACATATAAAGTACTCAATTATCTTGTTCTTATGTTAAGAATATGCTTCTCAAATGTTTATTTAATGTTTAAAATCTACCCTTCCTACACAAGAGAATCTAACGTGATGTCAAGATGAAATATTCGTATTAAGGAAGACATAGATTAAAGATAGTTTTTTTCCCAAGAACATGCTTCGATCACGAATAGTTATTTCTCTACCAGCTTAATAAAGTTCAATAACTTATTGACTTCCATTTATATTTATAAATATTTTGTTTTCTCAAAGTTTGGTCACACCAAGGAAATACCTATATTTTTGAAACACTGAAAGATATTTAATTAAGTTAAAAGGAATTCGAGAGTGGCAGTATCCCTAACCTCAAATCTCCTTTTTTTGTTCTATGCTTACTTTTACATCACATTATGGTCACATTTTTACCATCATTTTATAACAAAAGAGTTACGAAAGCACTTGTCTGATATGTTAAGGAAGTACATGGTTAGAAGCATTATAAACTACACATGAACCACAATCGAGCTATGTTCACGAAGATCCCATGTCTCCTCATTTCACGATTCCACATAAGAAATATTCTTTATTCCTTAATGCCATAGAATGACATAACAAGGGATTATGGGACAAGATTTCAGTTTCTAAGGTTCTCTAGAATCAACATCTTTCAAATCAATTTCGTATGCAAGGAGTTAAATTATAGTTTTCTACCCACAAGTTAACATCCTAATCCACTAGGGTTTAGTTTAATTCCAATTTTCACTTAGGGATTTACGCTCTATTATAGATTAGATTAAGGTTCAAAACATATTCACCCTATAAACCCTCCGTAAGAGATCAAAGCACTATATTGTCACTAGCAAAAGATAATACATATAGCTAAGAGGATCTATTCATTAACAAAATTTTAAGTGATAGAACAACTATTTCCCTGGCTCCATCATGTCATCTAGATCCCGCAAGAAATTTATTTGATGTAGAAAATTTAATGCTAAATCTATCTTCGAAAGACAAGACAGTCCACTAGGACACGAAGGAAGCATTAACTCTTCTTACTCCAGGTCGAGTTTGATTGTGTTGCTCCTATATGGCTTGCTTATGTCAATGTCACTAAATGTACCTACTAAGATGATCAACCCATTCGGGGATTTTATTTTCTCAAACTAGGATGTTCCATCGAGTGTAAAGGTTCGTTTGAAGGTTATAGTGTTCTACGCTAAAGGGTCTGCATATGTTGGTTAGTTATATACAAATTTTGAAGTAAGGTTGACTTTTGTGGTTAGGTTCCTTTATTACATTTTCAAGGTAAGAAACACAACACCAACTATTAAACCAATAATTACACAATGAAAGTTCACTACGAGGTATTAATTTCAATTCCTTTTGACATTTGTATGCCACTTTTACCATTACAATTTTGGGATCAAATAACATCCATGAAATAATACCAATTTCTCAAGCACTTATTAATCTAGCGAATTTTACATACTACCAATTTCAACAATAAGTCTTTCAATATATTACTAAAAATAAACAATGAATTTACTCAACGCCTTTACATCATCGTTTTTTCATCCTACAAAAACCACGTGAGCAAGATATCAACGATAAATTGCTGGCATGACATCCACCCTAATCTAACATAAATTATCATTTTTCTCGCTTTCCTTTTACATATGATAATAATTACATTTTTCTATTGAAATAAAAAAATTTAGAGACATGTATTCATTACATTTCATTTTTCTTCTTTTATGTAACCGAGAGAGAGAAAGAGAAGGGTAGAGAGATAACACCTTTTTGTCAAAAGTTATAATGCACACAATAGTTTTCATTATAGTGTTTTAAACAATTATTGACATGTATTAAGAGTTTCCAGGGTGATTTGGCAACCCTACGAGGGTCCCGCAGCTTTCTATTTTTACAATTTCTCACTAGCTACAAAACGTTCAAAACAGGATCAGAGGCTAAGAAACCACTTCCAAAATTTATTTTCTGATGAGAAAACACACCATGATTAAATTTTTACGTGTCCCTAGATATACCAGGACTTCATAGAAATTGATGGAATTGGGAAACAATGAACGGTTTGCGTTTGGCGGAAAGTTTTCAGGGCCACCGGCGATGGTTGGCCCAAAGCAAATTTAACAAAAGTTAGCTCAAGGGCTCGAAAAACCATATCCAAAATTGGTGTTTTGTGGATGATCATGCCACGAGACACTTCCTACAAGTTCCCCTATGTTAGGATAATTCATCGAGTCGACGGATCGAGAACATCAAAACCATTTTCAAATGGTGACCGTTTTCTTGAGCGACAAGTCGAAATTGGTCTAGTTTGACGTCGTCAAACTATGACCGAGGCATAAAAATGGCTTTGCCAAACTATCTAGAAGAGTGATTTTCCCTAAATTGAATGTTCCATGAAATTATCTATTATAAACACTAGAGGCTTGTGAAGACAGAAATGATTTCTCTTTCCAGGTTTCGAATGGCGGTCCAAACGAAAGCCAACTTTCTAGATTTAACAACTTCCTATCACTACAAAATAGTGTAAAAGGGCTCCTATAAGGGCGTCAAAAACATCAGAAATGTTCATTCGGGGTCAATCCAAGGATTGAAGTGACACCTCACATACCCGTGTTCGCGAAGAAATCATAACCTCCCTTTTCAGGAGATACGAAGGATACTTTACGAGTCCCCGAAATTGCAATTTATCTAATTAAATAAGGAAGCATTCAAGTCATTTACAGGGAACTCATCTTCAGCCTGTCAATTAAAAAGGGATATGTAGAAATCTATTTTGCTTGTGAAGCTTACTAGAACATCACGACGTGAGTGAACAATTTTATTGTCTACCAAGAAAAATTGGATCTTGTGCATTACAATACAAGGTTTTACTTTTTTTTTTAAAACAAGTTTATTTTTTACAGCTTAAAATATGAAAGTCCTTTTGGTTATAAATTTTCATTTTGTTGCAAAAGAAAAACTAAAGAACATAAATTATGAGAGAAGAGGAGAGATGAACCATGCCTGGTGGAGTGAAGCCAGTCAAACTCTGCAGGGATGTGAACTAATCAAAGTAGTTTCACTCCGACTCCAAAAAGATTCATCCGTCTATTAGGCATTCTATCAAATGGTTTGCATGCAACACGTCATCAAGCTTATCTTTGCCTGAAAGAGCCTCATCCATAACTGGTAATGAAACAAACAAATTGGTTGAAGGATTTCTGAGGATTGTTGCATAAGGAGTGCCTATTCCACTGCTCCAACCAGCACACTAGTCATTCCAACTTCCCATCACCATTGATGACCATATCCTTGGTAGCTCTTAGAGAAACATGGAGCATAACAGGATTCTCTATACTTGATTAAATTCTCTCCATTGCACATTCTCAGAAATCATGGCACTCCAAGAGACTGCATTTCTTTTAGGAATTCTATCAAACAGTTCACATGCATTGAATACACTTCCACATTTTCACGTATAACAACTATGACACTTACAAAAAACTAGATTCTATTGTTCATACCCTGCTCCAAAGCTTCCACATTTTTTTACACAGGTTGGAGATTTGCTGGCAAATGTAAACTAATTGGGTTGGAGAAGAGGACCTGTGAATGGCATAGCCTCATACATGTCCCCCTAACACATTTGTAACACCAACATCTGACAAAATTTCTCTTTCCATTCTACTCTGATGGAAGTCCGCGTAGGAGTTTGGCGTAGCTAGGAGGATGCTGGAAAAGGTTGTGGAATTTGGCTTTACATGTATCAATTGCATTTTCTTGAAAGTTTCCAAGGCCTTTTCAACAAACTCATTTTGTACAGATCCATGCGCCCCAAACTAGCTTTCCAACACCTAAAACCCAAAGATTGCAGATCTACGTTTACAAAACAAGTGAAATATTTTTCCCTAATCGCCCTTTACATGCTTTTTTTTTTTAATTTTTATTTTAAAACTTTTATTTTATTTATTATTATTTTTTGTTTGTTTAAATCTTTAAAAATGTCATAAAACCCTAAAACGAAGTAGAATAACAATAAGCACGAATAATAATGATCACCACATTAATAAAGATAACACAAATCTATTAATAATAATAATAATAAAAATAACACAAATTTATAAATCATAGCCCGTCAACAATGAGTAAAACAATAATAAGTACAAAACAACAATTTAATATAATAATTATTATGTAGATTTCCCTTCAAGCTAGACACGCCATAATGACCTCAAGACAACCTTAAAAGCACCTACAGAATTCGAGAACGAGATTTTCCTTTAACCGGATAGTAATCCATGATGCTACGAGACCCACAGTCTGGGGTGTCGACAATGACCCGAAAGGCAAGAAGGGGAGGGAAGGTGTAAAATATTCACTACGACAAGGAAAAAGTCAACAATGGTCAATGAGAGCACATGCACACATGTCTCCCCGGCTTAGCAACAGGGTCGTCAGGTCAGGGACTGGGGGAACATCGAATGGGGCATTACAAACCCAAATCCCAACTGCCTCCACACTTATACCTCCCCAAAACACTTGTGCCTCCCAAAAAAAAATTCCCATAGTCTTCTCCTACACCATTCCTAGGCCATCTACCCAACATCACACAAACATGCCAAAACATTCACAACAATAACAATTTCATAAATAGAAAAGAAGCATTACAAGAGCCAAGCTCCTACCTCTCCATGATGGACTTGTTCTAAGTTCCAAAACAATAAGCTTTAACCCAATGCAAGAAATCTAAATCATCCAAGCACAAGCATGCAAAAATCTTCCAAAAACTTCTCCAAAGCAAGAGCTCCAAAACAAAAAAAGAATTCACCCCCAAAAGGAGTTTCCAAAAGTGAAGCCACCAAAACAATGACAAGTAATTCAAATTTTATAGAAGAGGGAAGAGAAGAGGATGAGGTGGATCCATGTAGGATGCCACATCACACATCCTCAACCCCAACCCAAAAGTCAACTTCAATCTCCAAGACACAATAAATAAGTAGGTGAATAATATGACAATCTTACTTACACACTCAAATCAAGCCCATATCCCAAAGGACTGAAATTAATTTCAAGCAAGAAGTGCAATTAAAACATTCATCTAGGCTTACAAAAATGCATAATGAAAGCTAGATTTAAACTCTCCAACCATAGGTAAGGTTGGTATGCAAATTTAAGAGGTATGGGACAAGTTTAACTTGTCCCACAAGCCTCCAAAGTCAATCTCTAAGGAAAATTCAAATTTCAAAAGGAGGTGGAGTGTTTCATACTCCAAACTTAATTTACATCTCTCTTACACATCACTTACACATCTCTTACAATAGTTTAATTTTAGGCCAATAACTCTAATAATTACTTTCTTATGTCCCAATTTGATTAATTAATTTTAACATGTTTACTCACATTAATTTATGACAATTAATAAATAATGAAAGGGGTAAACACATCACTTAATAAACACATACAAACATCAATAAAAGGAACCAAATAAATAAATACACATAACCCTTGGTCACATGTAAAGGTGATCCCCCATGGGAATCCCTAATAATTAAACACACACACACGAATAATACATGTTGCCATGGTGACCTTGTTGAATTCATCTAGAATTCAAATGTGGTTAGTCTCAAATCCCCGATGTTTGTTGTGATATTTTTAAGCTGCACAATAAAAATACCCCTTCGGCCTCATGGCCATATCAGAACATACAAATGAATATAATATAATTTCAAAATATTCAATATATATATATGAATCGCAACAACATCCGTGACAATCAACAATATCACTTACAATTTCATCAACAAGTATATAATCTTCAATTTTAAATTCAATTTTCTCGGTGTACTCAATATATTTAAATATCACATGTCCTAACAACATCCATTAATATATATATAACCATGTTGAATAGCATGTTTACATCTATATAAAATGTCTCTAACAATCATCATGCATCAAAGTCAACAATAATCCATGATCTGAAATCTAACACCGTACTAAATCAAAACTATAATAATTTCGATAGTATGGTCAAGTAGTATCATGATCAATATCAAAAGTGTCAAAGGGAAGTGGGCACTACATCCCCCTCCCCTTAGAATCGACTTCCTCCGGAAGTCACTGGAAGGAGAGATAGGAACAAATGCAATAGAAAAAGGATCACTCCATTATGGGATTGCTTGCTTCAAACAAGTGTGGGTCTACAGAACCCAAGTTTGGTCTAATGCAATTTAGCAAGAAGAAGGGAGATTGCAAGGGATGATTTCTAAACTTTCTGCATGCAAGGCTATGAACACTTAAATCTAGAGAGTAAATTTATGCTATCAACCAAGATACCACACATAACAATATAACATCAAGAGTTCAAAAGAGTCGTAAGAGTAACCACCAAGTAGAGGAATAATAAGGAGAATTCCATGAGTTTGAGAATGATGACATAATTTCTCAAGGAATACAACATACTAAAATAATAAAAGTTAAGGTTTCTACTAAGTTTAAGCCATGATTTCAAGGTTCATTGTCTAGATGAGGCTAGAAAAATCAAATATGACCAAATTTTCACGAGGAACAAGTCTACTCAAGGTCCCAAAATTTTATGATCACACAGGGATGAGGTTAATCAACAAGGACACCTAAATCAACAAAACATTTAAAATCAAAGAACTATTCAAGGAAAGCACTTCTATAACTCGAAAGGGTACAATTAACTTTTCATGGTAATACAAGCAAATTCAAGATCACAAGTTTTCCTCTAGTCTAATTTTTACTCTTTTGTTTTAAGAATCGAACACACCATACCAACCAAATCTAAATAATTCAACCATTTAGCATAAGAATATACATATATATCTCCCTACTAACTACATATCAATACAAGTACCATACATTATAACACAATGGTATTTTCTTATCTTATTTCCTACTCAATCTTGGAATAACCATGAAGAGAGCACAAGAAACACCAAGGACCACTTAAGGTCGCTAGGGATAAGAACAAGTAACACGGGTCCAACTACAATCCAAGGGTGCATCGTATCAAAAGTGAATAACATCATCTTGCACTTACCATCCTAGTGGAAAAGGGGCAAAAATAACAAGGTGACCCAAGAAAATATGAAGAAAATAAGACTTCCCAGAGTTATTTTATATCCTTAACATATGTTTCCTTAAAATTACAATAACTTAGGTCTCCAAGGACAAGACAACATGCAAGGAGGTTTCTTCTTAAAGAATGATAAGTTTCAATCCAAAAGGACCACAACTCACACTCATTGAGCTACAAAATGATAAGGGTATGATGACCCAAAAATCCCATAAGAAAGGAACATACATCTATGAATAAGAAAGTACTAAGCAACTAGAACACAATTCTATCCACCGTGTGTTTCGCAATTTCGTAAGTGAAAAACTACAAGTTCAACTAAACATTGCAGTCAATACACATAAATATTAATTATTTTATAACTCAACTAATTAAGTCAAAAGTTGTATTTTCATTTTCTAAGAAAATTCCTTTACAAGTTTTCTTAATTAAACTTCCTCCTATTATGACATCACAACTTTTTGTTATAAGGACCACTAAGGGGACATGATAACTCACCATTCTGTAAAGGCAGAAAAGAGAAAAATTATTTATTTTACTCCTAGGGGAGGTAGATGGACAAAGTTTTCTTTTTTTGTTCTTCTACATGTTTTTTTTAATCTACAAAGGTTAAAGCAAGAACCATTTTCTCTTTCTATGTTACAGCTTATTTGTTAAGCTTCAACGCCAAATCTCCTCAATTATAGTTTTATGATGTTTGGGTGAGTCAACTTGTCAATTAAAAATTTAATGAGAAGGAAGGGTAAAAATATCACACTATTACTTTTATGGGAGAGAGAGGTAAATCAACACATCACATTTTTAATTCTAAGGAAAACAAGGGACATTCAACATAGAAAACGCTTTAAATTACTTTTGTAAGAACTAGGAAATAATCAACCAACATGGATCACAACAATATTTCAAGAATTTTTTTTTCAACTAATTACATGTATCATAAAACATTCCTATTGGGTTTCTACAAGTTATCAAAATAAGTTACAAGGGAGGCCCACTATGGAAGCATAATTACTTTTATCGATCTACTAGGGTTTAACAATGTTTGTTGTTTTGGCGAAAACATTTTACTCACCTGATAAGACAAGGAAATTTTTCAAATCTACACCCATATTACCACATGATACCATCAATCAAGAAATCAAAATGAAAAGTAAATATTTTAACTATAAGAACACCACATACTCGCTTACAAAAAGCATCAAATGTAAGTAGACAAATAACTATCTATTTAACATGGCTTTACGACCAAGAGTTACCATTTTGCAAGAAGAATCACATTATGAAATACCACCGAGATTAAATTATCAAGGTATAATTATACTATCATCACCAAATTAATGGTCCAAAAGACTCAAAGCATCCATTGTGTCTCCACGTAATCCAAAATTAATGGGTCATCAAGTATTATTCATAGTAACTACAAAAATATGTTAAGGAAAGGGTAGACTTATTTATAGGTCAAGAGGGAAAACACACACACTTAATTTACACACAACACTCGAATGGTATTAAATCTAACCATAATTACCAAGATGCATACGATCCTCAAGTCACTACTTAATATAATGAAATGAGAAACTCTTGATAAAACTTAGCATGCCATCGAAGAGAAGCCACTACTAGACAAACACTTTTCCACTAACATCCACAACTAGCCAAAAGAAAACTGATCCCACCATAATTCATCAACCCACAATTAAACACCTCTACTCCGACGAGGTTCAAGCTCTTACCGGATTGTAAGAGAATCACCACCACCACTAACAAGCTGCCAACTAGAACGCACAACACAACGAACTCTCTTCCCAACAAGGTCGAGTAATGAAAAGGTCACTCTAAGATCCTAGATACACTCAAGGTTCCATGCATCTAAAACCAAGGCATAACTTTAAGCACCTAAGAGGACATTCAAGACACCTAGGGTGTACCCCCATACAACAAAATGTATGAATACAAGTAGCATAGAACTAGCTCATCATCATGCAAGAAGAAATCCACGTAATATTTAGCTAAGCAACCAACAACATAACGAGCTCCGAGTCACCAATCAAAATAAAGTCCAAGAAATATCGGCAATCAAGGAAAGTGGCTAAGTAGCCACATTACAAAGTCTAAAAATTCTCACAAAAATATAAATAACTAGAAGAGCCTCAGAGCTTCTCAATCCAATCATAAAATAAGATGCTAGTCCTTTAGAAACTGACACACGTTTATGAATGTAAAATACAAAACGTTAACACCACATTCACTTCACAGCCCTTCATGGCCACCAATAGGGGTACTCTACCTTGAGGTTAGTTCCAAGGACACATGCACAGGATTGGGTCATAAACGACACCCAGAATTAATGTCCACTCTCCCATACGGGTAACAAAATGAAAAATTGAAAACTAGACCAACTTTCCTAACTACTAAAGGAAGGAAGCTCTAAACAGATTCTAATTAACTCTTTCCAACCCCAGAACACAACCACTATTGTCTAACCACAATATTCAAACCATATAATTTATCAATCCAAAGAACTCCAATAAGGAAGGGTCTCAACAAAGGGCTTAACACATCATACAATTAAATCAAGTTTTAGGACTTGTAAAACAACACATTTTCAAAGGGGAACCAAGTTTCCACTACACTAGAAGTTCACAAAAATCAATTTAATTTGACATTATTAGTTACCCGGGTTCAGACAAAATACCACTAAGTGAGTACAATAATTCAAACAACCTATTATTTTAATTTTGGTAGTTCAAATGAACGAGTAATGTAATATTTCTTCATACACATTTCCTTTTCAAATTTCAAACAAGTTTGTTTTCTTAGATTCAAAAGTGTGCTAGGTTTATAGTTCATGTCTCAAGTTTTCTAGTGTGCCCAAGGTTCCAAGCTTTGAACCCTCATATCTAATACCAAGTGTAACGCCCGATAAAATCTCCCACTTGAAACTCAAGAACAACCTAGGATTAGTTAGAAAAATTATGGAATAAATTTTTTTGTTTAAAAGTGTCTACAACCAAGTTACAAGACAATAGTTGTCACAAACAAGTTTAAAGGCCAATTATAGTTAATAGCTTATAGTTTTCCCATTACAACAATTATTAAAATTCTCAAGGTCAAAACTTAGGGTTAAAGTAACCATTTAGGTTAAGAGGGTAATTTCTCACTATACCACTCTCTACTGGCTTTAAATATTCAACTTGATTTTTCTCAAAATTAATGCACTCAAAACTTCCCAAAAACATTCCCATTAGATAGGAAATTTCCTCACCTTTCCAATGATATAAATAATTCCTCCTAACTCCTCATATTTATCAAGTTATGGGTCAGCGACCTTGGGAGGAAAATTTTCCCAAGAGTGGGCTTGAGGCCCGGGAAGAAATTTTTCCCCAACTCATGTCTGCAGACTTTAGAGAGAAATTTCACCTAGAGGAGAAATGTGGACAAGGGGTGGGGAAGAAAATTTTTCCCATGTGCGGGCCGACGGAGCGGGAAGAACTTTAGCACTTTTTCCCTTTTGGGACAAAATGCGATTTGCCTCCGTGCGCCCGTGAGCCTAAAAGGACACATGTCAGCATTTCCAAAATCTAGAGAAAAGTTGGGCCGCCAAATAAATTTAAGAATTTTATTCTTTTTTCTGAAAATTGCTAAGGGATCAAAATGATTTGTGCCTCTGCCGACGCCTAAGGTGGCACATGTCAAGCTCGATTGGGCATGTGGCCCATCGGGCCGTCGAAGCAATTTAGAAAAATTTCATTTTTAAAAGAAAAAAGTTTAAAGGTTTGCAAATTTTCGTGCCTCCACTAATGCATCGTGAATAAATGTGTTAGCCATCCATTGGTTGTGGGTCAACGGGTCGGCGATAGAACTTAGAAAAGTTTTCCCAAAATTTTGGAAGTGCTAAGTTCCTCCGCCGACGCCCGTGATGCCACGTGGCAGCACCCGATTGGTTGTGGGATGGTGGGGCGGCGGGGAAAATTAGGAAAATTTCCCAAATTTTTTAAAGGTTAAGTTAAATGTTGCAGGCCCGTGCGACCGTGAAAGACAACCAAAAAGGCAAAAGTGGGGCAGTAGGTCTGCATAGGGAAATTTTTCCCAAAATTTCTTTTTTGAACTTAGATGATTTTTGACAAAAAGAAAGGCTTGTGGGTTAGCAGAGTGGTGGGGGATTTTTTCCTTTGGCATTTTTGACCAAAAATAAAGTGCAAAGGGAAAATTTTGGCCCGCTGTCCGCTAAGGAAATGTTTTTCCTAATTTTTAATTTTTTTAATGCCAAAATGAGGTAAAACTTTAGAAGGCCATAACTTTTGATTGGGAACTTGGGTTTTGGAAAACGAGGACTTTCTAGAAATATCTCGACATCCTATTTTCATAGCAACTTTAGGAATTTGATTTTGATAAATTTTAAAGGGTTAATTTTAAGAAAATGTCTTTCTGTCACTTACAAAGTGAAATGGTATTTTTAACCTATCAAATTTGTTCAAATTTGTCGTTAATTTTTTTTCCACTTGTCAAACAAGCATGGAGGATTTTACTTGGAATATTTTAGGATATATCACAACGTTAAGTTTTCTTGATTGATTTTCATTCGAAATTTGTCAATTTTATACATCAAGAAGTCTGTAATTTTGCCTATGCCTGATTTGAAAGGTTCTATAAATTTTTCATACGTATTTTGGTATTTTTGGGTAGTTTTGACCTTACAAATAACATTTGATATTTCATTGTCTTTTTGATGTTGCAGGGGTCATTCTGTTCAATTTCCAATTAATAATTACCAAAGATGAAAGTTATGTAATAGAGCTCAAATTTGAATAGATTTATTTTCATTTGCCAACTTTAAACTATGAATTCATTCCAACCTAATCTAACATACTAAGTTGATTCAAGCAAAGTATTCAAATGCCAAATTCCAATTATGATTTCTAAAACATTTATTTCAAAAAGAACAGAGTATTATGACATTTCTCCATACGTATTCACTTTTTCATCCTTCCAACAGAATTTCAAAATACATTCAACAATCAAATTTCAATACCCAATAATGCCATTTGAGTAAAGTAATACAATCCTTTATTGATTCAAAGAGACACCTTTACAATTTCTTCTTTCATTCCTCAATTACAATATACAGAATATGATTTCTTTCACATTCTTTCAAAATCATAAAAACAGAGTATATCTCTTTCACAATTCAATTTACAACTTTCATAGGCCATATAGACAATATTTCCAACACAAATAATATAGAAGATCATGAATTCAAGTGGGAAAAGGTTACAATAAGAAATGATCTCGAAAGGATTTGTCAAACTGTCTTCTTTCTTAGTTCCAGAATAGGAGTATGAATTTATATCATTCTCTAATTTGGTCACAACAAAATAGGGGAAAGGAAACACTCTCCACCCAACCAAGACATCCAATGAAAAGGGAGAAGCCATCCTTCTTCATTGGCCCCGAGCTCCAATCACATTACAATAAGATATGTTTTTTTTTAACTCATGGCAACAATAGGCTTCCGTAATAAAGTTACGAGGATGGAATTGTGTCTATCATGCGAATGACACCCTCAAATGGTAGCTTATCTATAAGGGGAGGTGGTGGAGGGATAGGTAAAGAAAGAGAGTATTGTGGAGTAGGCCTGTATACAATACCATAGCGTTGGTAACATCAGGAGTTAGTGACAAATCAAGAGGGACCATATCAACCATATAAATAGTAGGGATAGATTCATGTGAAGCTTCAAGAGATTGAAATTCAACCATAGAAGATGGAGAAGTAGGGACAACTATTGTATTGGGAGAATCAGCTATGCATAATGTGAGAGAACTAACGAGGGACTCGAATCATTTTACATTCAATAATGGCGGGAATTGTAATTATGAGATCAGGTGAAGTAGATTATACCTCCTCTATCATTTGATCTAAAAAAGTGGGATCGATAGTACACATATAAGTGAAAATGGAGGCATCAAGAGCTATAGGATCCATATCAGAAGATGGAAGATGAATAAACAAAGAGAAAGGTCTATAACTAGAAGGATCAACAGGGGTATCAACAAAGGCATTCCCAAAGGAATCAAATGGAAAATGAGTGGAGATTTACAAAGTGATTATGTTTAGCCATGATGAGAGGTTGGGTTCACCAAAATGATTAACTAAAATTAGAATAAACTAGGTGTATGCTAATATAGTTAATCTAATCTAGGAGGACAAAAACATTGTAAATAAATACTCTAAAGTAGTATAAAATGACTAAATAATTAAAACTAATGGAAATAAAACCCTAATGTGCAATAATAAAGTGAGGAAAGAACTTAGTTGATTGTAGATGATTGTCGCAGAGTGTCGCGGGTCTAACAGAAATTCCAAAAGGAGGAACAACTACATAGAGGTCCTAAAAAGGGTGTATCTAGATAATATTAGGAGAATGGAGTGCCTAAGAGGGTACTTGGGGCACCTGGTCTCTTCAAAAGTTTAGAATGCAATTCTTTTAGGGTCAGAAGATGACCTGTGACATTCACTTTCTGTTGCACTAGATTTGGTGAACTCGCACCAAATGTACTTGAATAATGTGATGATAAACTATAAGAGAAAAAGGGATTTTAAACCCTAAAAATAGAAAAATGCAAATAAATGGGTCAAATGACCTGAGCCGCAACTTCAAAGTGGCCTTACTACTCTGAGCGTTGCACTACATTTCAAAACAAATGTAGCTCTAGTTTGTGTGTGCATGTCGTGCCTTATTTTCTCTTCTCATCAATCACACTATGTGAAATATTGAGAAATAACTAAATGTAGAGAATTTAATAACATGTGTGCATGGAATAGAATAGAATCCCTCCCCCTATGACCTATGTGTGTTGATGTAGATCTCTTAGCCTTGATGCATGGAACTATGTGGATGCAAGTGATGTAATTGATGAAACTCTAGATGGATTGATTGTAGTAGATGACGTTATGACCCTCATTATGGTCTCATAAATTTATATTTATAGGGTTCCCCCGATCTAATTTCATAATTAACACTGAAATGGCCAATGAAGAAAAAGATAAAGAAGAAAAATGGTTAGAAAAGATCCAAAAAGTGGCGGAAAGATTTGAAAAGGATTGGGTGCCCCATGTGGGACTAGGGTGCCCTGGGTGCCCCAATATAGGCCAAAACACCCCAGCTTTAGGATAAAATGATTTGAAAGTGCTGAAACATATTCAAAGATGCATATTAAAATGTGTGAGAATGATGAAATCATAGTAATATATGATGGCCAAAAGATGGGATTTATTAGTACTTTATTCACTCAATAACCTTCTATATAGTAGTATGAGACCGGGCTAAATAATGTCTAATGTGCATGATTTTGTGACTACACTTAGGTAAGTGCACCAAGTTGGGGGGCCACAAGGGGTCTTAAGTGGATGCATTTTTCAGAAAAAAAAATTCAACTTGTATGAGTTTTTCAAAATAGTTACACTAAAAATTGGAAGATGTTGTAAAATTTGAATCGTAGAATTTGAGTCTAGTTTCTAAGCTACTAAGTTTTATTGAAAATAGATAATTTTAAGTGGGTCAAACAACTAAAAACCAACACATGCTCTTGTTTTTGTTAATAAAACATAATAGAGTGACTTTCATGCCCCCACCATTTTTGAGCACCATTTGGTATTTTTGAAAACCCTTTGGTAGAAAGATAGCTAGGAGCATCTAGTTTGGGCTCCATTTTTTTAGAATTTTTAGCAAATATTTTTTATTTATGATTTTTCTATCACAAAAATATTATGTTTTGAAAAATAACGAGCTCCGATCGTACCCCCTAACTACCTCAAAAATATGGAATATTAGATTTTTTTGAGAATATGTATAGAATTATGCCTAGTTTGGGCTAGTATTTTTTAAAAAAATCGATCGCCCAAAGAAAGGATACACCATGAAAGATACACATATTTACACTTCAAAAAATAGCTATAAAAATACATAGTTAGAAAATAAATAATATGGAAACCTTATATTAGTCAGAAAATTTGAAAAATTATATTTTTAGAAAGAAGAGACTCTATTCTACATCGTGGTATAATTTTTTTAAAATGGATCAATTGTTTTATTTTGATTTATCATAGAGGAATTGGCATTTCTTACATTTTCTTGTAAAAACATGTTGTTTGTTGTGTTTGCATAGGTCCATGCCTCAAGATTGGGGATCTGAACTGGATCCCAAGCCTTGAGGCATGGCTTGGGAAAAGAGAAAATGTAAAAATGTACGCATTATAATGCGTATGCATTCTGTGTAGTATAAACATAATGCATGTGTTCTGTGTAGTATAAACATTATGTATGCTTTTGACATGCTTCTATTTACATAAATAAATGTTTAAGTATATACTTTAAATTTATTTATGTAAATATAAGAAATTAGGGTCACTCTGCACCTTATGGAATTAGTCTCACATCTCCATGAGTCATGGTTTAGGAGATAGTTTTTTAAAGTATAATTTGGTCAGTACATAGGTAATTTTTCAATATTTCAGCATTCAGCCTAAATATTTTAGCATTTAACTTATACAATTGAAACCCAAAACCACAAAGTCATAAACCTCGACACTATATTGTAAACCTTAAGCCCTAAACCCTAAAACCTAAACCTTAAACCTTTAGCCCTTACCCATGATCCCTAAACTCTAAAACTTAAGCCCTAAACCCTAAACCCTAAACCATGAACCTTTATCCCTAAATGCTAAAACCTAAACCCCGAATCAGAAAACTAAATCCTAAACTCCAAAGCTTGATCCCTAAATCCTAAACCTTAAACACTGAATCCTAAACCCTAAACCTTAAGCCTTAAACCCTACATCCTTATCCCCGAGACCCAAAATCTAAACCCTAAACCCTAGACCATATACCCTAAGCCCTTAACTATAAACCCTAAAACATAAACCTTGAGCCCTAAACCGTAAACCCTAAATCTTAATCCCTAAACATCAAATCCTAAACCCTAAACCCTGAACCATAAAACCTAAAATCTTAACCGTAAAACATAAACCCTTATCCCTAAACACTAAATCCTTAACCTAAAACCCTAAACCCTAAACCCTAAACCTTAAACCCTAAATCCTTAACCTCGATCTGTAAACCCTAACCATAAACACTAAACCCTAAACCCTAAAACTAAAACCTAAATCTTAAAACATAACCCTAAACCTTGAACACTGAACCCGAAACCCTAAACCCTAAACCTTAAAACCTTAAGCTCGAGCCCTAAACCATAAACCCCAAACCATATTTCATCAATATTTCCTAGTCTCGTGCCTAGAACCATTATTGATTCTGCTTATAGAACTACCTTGTTTATGAGAGGTGTGAAAAGTAACTAAATGGATATGACATCTACCTTGTTCCTCAGTAATGTATATATTACACGTCTCTTCGAAACATGTTTCTCCTTACATATACTTGCGCTCTTTAATGTAAATTTATTCACACTCTAAAACAAATTTCAGATTTCTCATATTTCCATGTATCGTATTATGCAAGCTAGATGACCCATTGGAAGCTAGAAAAAATAACCATCACAACAAAAAAATTAATCTTAAAGGAAAAACAAGAAACACATAGAATATATCAATGCAGAGGTGTAGGAATGTCTAAGAACACTAAGGGTTTATCAATTGCCTAGTAAATATTTCTTGTTTAGTTCTAAATGGGAGTTACCTAGCCTACAACTTAGTGACCTTCCATTCATTGATAATTCCTTATACGATAAACCCATGGATGTTTTCAAAATACCTTGAAAAAAAAGATAGGGGAAGTCATCAATCATAATGAAGGGTGTGATGTGATTTCCAAGAAACTTGAAATTCATATAGATTTAGAGGTCATAACATGAATTTACAAATATCTCTATCATTATAAATGGAAGATAAGTAATAGTGTCTCCCTGTACATCCAAGGATTGAGGACTACTAGGGTCTTTGGAAGGATTGGACAGTTAGGAATATGACATTTCCCTCCTTTAAAATATCAATAGATGAAAAACATCAAATTTTGATGACTCTCTTTGAATGTTCTACCTACAAATTCGATGAACCCTGAACTCTGTGACCTAAACCCTAAACTATAACCCCTAAACTATAAAACCAAAATAATAAATCTTAAACCCTAAATGCTAAACACTAAACCCTAAAACCTAAACCCTAAACCCTTTACCCTAGACCCTAAACCTTGAGCCCTAAGCCCTAAATACTAAATCCAGAACCTTGAGCTCTAACCCCAAACCTTAGACCAAGAACTCTCGAACCCCGAACCATAAGCCATAAAAACCGAACCTTGAACCCTAAACCCTAATCCATAAACCATAAACCATAAACCCTAAACCTTAAGCCTTGAACCCTACACCCTAATCCTTGAGCCCTAAACCCTAAACCTTAAACCCTGAGCCCTAAACCCTAAATCTAGAGCCCTGATCTCTAACCCCTAAACCTTAAACCTATAACTAACCCCTAAACCTTAAACCCGTAACTCTAAACCCCGAACCCTGAGTCATAAACCTTAAACCATGCACCCTAATCCCTAAATCATAAACCCCGAGCCCCGAGCTCTAAACCGTAAACCCTAAAACTTAACGCCAAAATGTTAATTCCTAAAGGTCTCTAAACCCTAAACCCTAGAAACTAAATCATAAACCCTAAGCCCTAAACCTTGACCCCTAAGCCCTAAACTATAAGCCTCAAGCACTAAATCCTAAACCATAAACCCTAAACCCTAAAACCTAAACCCTATACACTAAACACTAAACACTAAACACTAAACACCAAACCCCGAACTTTGTAACCTAGACCCTTAACCCTAAACCCTAACCCCTAAACCTCAAGCCTTAAACCCTAAACCCTCAATTCTTACCCTAAACCTTGGACCCCGACCTTTAAACCTTAAACCCTAACTCCTAAATCATAAACCATAAACCCTAAATCCTCAACCCTAGACCTTAAACCCCAAGCCCGAAACCCAAAACCCTATACCATAAACCCTTATCCCTAAACCCTAAACTCTAAGCCCTAAATCCTAAACCCTAAACCTTAAAACCTAAACCTTAGCGCCTAAACTCTAAACTTTTAGCCCTAAAACCTAAGCCCTAATCCCCGAACCCTAGGCCCTAAGCCATAATCCCTAGGCCAAAACCCTAAACCTTGAACCCTTAAACATAAACCCTCAACCCTAAACCTTGAGCCCTAAACCCTAAACCCTTAAATCTCAACCCTAAACTATTAACCTTAATCCCTAAACCATAACCCTTTACCCTAAACCCTAAACCTTGACCTTTAAACCTTAAACCCTAACTCATAAACGTTGAACCATAAACCCTAAATACTCAACCCTAAACCTTAAACCCTAAGACCTAAACCCTAAACCAAACCCTAAATCCTCATCCTTAAACCTTAAACCCTGAGCCCTAAACCCTAAACCCTATACCATAAACCCTAAGCCCTATACCCTAAACTATAAGCCCTAAATCCTAAACCCTAAAACCTAAACCTTGACCCCTAAACCATGACCCCTAAACCCTAAACCTTGACCCCTAAACCCTAAACCCTAGGCCATAAGCCATAATCCCTAAGATAAAACCCTAAACCTTGAACCCTCAAACATAAACCCTCAACCCTAAACCCTAAAAACTAATTCCCGAACCCTCGGCTCTCAACAAGAAACCCTCAACCATGATCCTTAAACCCTAAACCCTAAACCTTGACCCATAAATTGTAAACCCTCAACCTTGAACCCTAAACCCTAAACCTTGCACCTTGAGCCCTAAACCCTAAACCCTCAATGCTTAACCTCGAACCATAAACCCTAAATTCTAAACCCTAAACCATAAACCCTAAACAATGAACCCTAAGCCCCGAGCCCTAAACCCTAAACCCTAAAGCCTAAAATATGAACTATGAGCCTTAATCATTAAACATTAAACCCTAAATTATAAACCTTGAGTCCTAAATCCTTAGCCCTAAACCCTAAACCCTAAACCTTGATCCATAAACCCTAAACTCAAATCATAAATCATCACCCAAAGGAAATTGCTAAAAATATCATTCAATGTGTTTCAGTGTGTAGGGAATAGTATTTAAGGTGATCGGTTAACTCATTTAGTTTGTATGAGAGACTACTTCCTTTCAAGGCCTAAAAGGCATTTTGCCATTTTGTAGTTAATTGAACACCCTTCAAAATAAATGAACATGAGCTAGTCATGTCACCGAGTTATCAAGGACCATTATTTGTGAAGTATTAAGGCATCGTTTATCTGCATAAGGGACATATGAACAAAAGCATGTATGAGAATCATGAATTTGATTTCATGAAAGGATGCTTTTAGAGCTAGGAAAGGTGAGGAGATGATATTTATATGAAGAAACATGTTTCTAAGAATGAGAAATCTTTGAGTTCACTTGATGTAATTCACTTAGTACTATTCATAACAACTCATTCAACACCTAGTAGTGTTATCAAACCTTAAGGATGAGGCACATTACAATCACCTCATTTTTGCCATAGGATAGGAATCCCTTTCAGCTTAGAAATCATCTATCTACAAAGTAAGGATCTCATTTTAGTAAGAAGTATACAAGCATAATAGAGTTGATTCATGGTCACTAAAGTGAATTATGTACCAAATTTAAAAACTCGGTACCAATTCAAGTAGTGGTAGGGCCAAAATCCAATTTAGAAGGTCAAAAACCTAAAAATGACTATATGCTTTCCCAAAACAAAGACCGACTACAATATATATGCCCTAAAAATTTTAGGTCGTTTCTGAAATCCTAAGAATGAGTAAGTACTGACCAAATTAGATATTGAAAAATTATCTTCTAGATTATAACTATTGAGCTTTGAGACCACCTCCCTAAGGTGTAGAGTGACCCTAATTTCTTATATTTACTAAAATAAATTTAAAGTATAAGAAATAATAAAAGTATAAGATTTCTTTTATTATTTCTTATACTTAAACATTTATTTTTGTAAGTATAAAGCACCAAAACACATATGCATGGTCCATACTACACAAAACATGTACACGTTATAACGCGTATGTGTCTTAACTTCTTTTAAATGCATACAAATTATAGGTTCGGTGATTACCGAGCCAAGAAAATTAAAACGTGAGCGCGTTTTAGTAAAACGCGTATGCGTTTCGTCTATTTTCAGGTTTTTGTCCATTTTTTGGCCCCCCAACTTCGTGCACTTACCCACTTATCTTGCTTTTCTGCTATAATAACAATACGATTAGGAATATACATTTCCATATTTATCTTAATCAAACCGATTTAGAAAATATGGATGAGAAAAGCCTCGAGAATGATCAACATCAATAGGTTTATGGAGACATGATGTGTCTCTAATAAAAAACAATAAGGTCTACAAACACCCATCTCAAAGTTGGTGACCTTGTGCTAAGGATTAATAGTAGGATAGATAATAAATTTAGCGAAGGTTTCAAGTTTAGACTTGAATGGATTGGACCTTATCAAGTAATCAAATATTTCAATAATTGTTCTTATCATTTTTTTACTTTTGAGGGTGATTAGATCGATGAATATGTCAACTCACTCCACATAAAAGGTTTCTATAGATAATAATATATTATATCTACATTTTCCTTCTTGCATTTTTACCCTTTGTGTCATTTACACCATGTTTATATGGTGTTATGAGTTAACTTGTTTGATAATAATTTAAAAAATTATATATTGGAAAATGTTTCAATCTTGTGATCTTAAGAACTTCATCGTACTCTTCATTTATATAATCCACCTCAATAGTTATAATTATGAGATGGATGTTTATGCATCTCTAGCTCTAGTTTTGTTCCATCTTCATCTTTACTGCTCGGCAAAAGGCAATGTCCCCGAAATTTTTTTGTCACTTTTGAGCTCAAGGTTGATCCATATTCCCATACTATCCAAATTCATGTAGGTGGATCTCTTAACAATGGGAGGTCCAACTTGCAGTGAAGAAGAAAATAAATCATGTCTCGAATCCTCACTATTAGATAAAGATTGCATAAAAACATAGTTCAATGACTTCCATCCTATGATACATCAAGTTGGAATAAATCACAAGTACATAATGGTATGAAAGAATAATGTAACTTAGAGTTCAAAGTAGCTATTCTAGAAATAGAAGGAGTTACAATGTAGATCAGAGGAGAAACTTGCATGCTTACTTCCATTCAAAGATAACAATACATGTTTCAAATTTTCAAATAGGTGAAGCAGAAGAATCGATTATAAAGGATGAAGTTAACTGGAAAGATAAGATTACAACTGAAACAAAATGAAAAAGGAAATATGAGAAAATTTTGACATTCACCATGTAAAATGGACATTTTACATCTTTCCATCATGTTATTTCAAACGAATACATACTTGAAAGTTGTATATAAATCAAATAGTAATGCATGGAATGATCAAGATAAAAGTTATCTTATATCATTCCTAACAATAAGCCATGAAACATCTAAATGAACGGTTACAGCCCATATCAAAATTCAAGTGAAAACTTTACGATTTCATCAAAATAGATACAAAATGCCACAAATATCAAGTGAAGAATTCAAATAACAACTTTAATTCGTCTAGATAAAACCATACTAGTCAACAATATGAATTACAAAGTGAAAATAGATGTATATGCAAGTATGAAATCTCATAATTCAATATTCATTCAAATGTATTTCAAGTTTCATTCATGATACCATAGAAATATATATGTGTAATTTCAAATGAAAAGAATGCAAATATACAAGGTCCAGAGCAAGAGAGAAACATGGGTCATATCCATCACATGGGATAATCCAAGAAGTCTTAAAAGTTCTATCTTCATTCTTGTATGTGGCTAAAATAGGAAACAACTTATAACAGAAAAATAGAAAAAATACAAACTTCCAGGTTGAAACCCTCAGGAAAACAGAGAAGCAGAGTTCATTAAGAAAAATTTCAAAACCAAATTTGGGTAAATCGTGAAAATATTTAGTATAGCAGTCGCTTTCAAGCTACAAATAGAAGAAGTACAAATCTACAGATCATGGAGGCCAAGGTTGACTAATTATTTTGCAAATGCAGAGGAGAAATCAAGTTTATACTCGAGTGCCCAAAAACAAAATTTTGAGCTCCATAATATGGGTAGATCTATGAAGTAAGATACAAATACCAATAAGGAAACACTCCCAGAGTCAAGTTATATGGAAACAAAGCTTCCAGATTACACAAGAAAGCAAAACGACAACCCAAAGAGAAAGAAAATGAAAGGGAGAAATGAGAACAAAGCTACAATTTCAATTCCAAAGCCCTTCCACAGAAGAAAGTGATAGGAACCAAGATACGAGTTCAAACTCATGAACGAAAAGTACATAGAAATGACAACCATGTTCAAGTAAGAGAAAAAAACAAATACCCAAATCTATACAATGAGTCAGAAATGCTATAGTGATAGTAAAAGTAAATTCATGGCAAGTTCTAGATTAGGAAATGATCAAATTTTGGGTATTCAAACCTATGAAATGCATAGATCCATAATCGAAGAAATACAGAGTTCAAGATTTACAGTACAACAAATACCCACTTAATTTCAAAACTCAACGCAAGTGCAAACAAAAGATTCAAAACCATATTTTAATGAGAAAACCCCAAGCAAAGTTTTCATATACTCATGAAATATTCAGAGGGAAAATTCTATATTTTCCACAGCCATGAAAGGATTCTTGAATCTTACTAAGAGAGCTCATAGATATAACAATAACTCACGTTCTTTTTCGAGTTGAAAATTGTCACAGAGCCAAAGTTTTGAATAAAAAATAGAAGACCCAGTAGAGTGCTTTCAACTCTCAAAGGAATCACAAAAGGAAAACAAATCACCGAGCGAGGTCCCAATATTATTAAAGGAAGAACTCAGAATCTTGTAAGCTAGGACAAATGAAGAATTTTATAGCTACAAAATGAAGAACTCACCCCCCAAAGTGCAATAACGGTCAATATAAGTCAGACAAATAAATATTTCAAACTAGATAGTTTCCATAACGTGGAGAATCTAGTTTTACTCGCAGAACCTCACAGAGATCGGAAATAATCAGAAATGGTGGCCACAATACCTTGCAGAGAGCTTAATAGAAGTAAAGAATGACAGATAATCTAAGTAATGAGTGCATAGATCCTCATAAAATTCTTTTAGCAGAGAAACCGAGCTCATAAACATCAAAAATGTCGCTTCAATAAAAAAGTTCCGTGGCTTCACCTCCCAAACCAATATTGTAAGCGAAATGAAAGATTAGGTTCCCAATCTATTTTACCTAGCTCACATAAAGCCTAACTCATCCTGAGTTAAAGGATCGATGGTTCATAATACAAAGTACCAAGATCTACGGTGTATAGAATGACCACAATGAAACCTAACTCATGAATGAGTTGAGATCGACGGTTCAGAATTCAAAGTACATAATCCAATGTTTCACAGAGAAAACCAAAATTCAACCATAGTTACTTCCAACTCAACCACAGTCGGAAGAGTACATACGTGGAGCTCACAGGAAACCCTAAATTCAACCATGGTTAGCATATCACCAACATTCCATTATGCATTGAGTCATCGTTGGGGGGGACCAAACTTCCCGCTAAAATCATTATGCTTTGACCATGGTCTGGGCCATGTGTTTATGCAAAGGGGGGTCGAATCATCAAACTTGTGATTATTGTTTATACCATAGTTTATGTCACGAAGTAATCAAAAGTGTCAAGATATGTTTAGCTATGTTTAAGGTTTTCAACCTTAGTTCATAACAATGCAATGATGGTGTCAACACCTGATATTCAAAGGGGCCATCATCAACTTCAAAATAATTAGCACATGGTTGATGAAGACCTTATCATTACTTTAATCATTGTAATCATGCATGGAGTGGGGTATTAATATAGACCTTTGAATTATCACCTTTTGGAGTAGAATATTCCCTTTTTCCATGCACAGGTGGCAATATGCAGGAAGAAGACCAAAGGCCACATGTGAACAAGTGTCACATCAGCTAGAAGATATAGATTGCATGCATTGGAGAAGACTTTCTCATCAAGCAAGGTTTATTATTAGCATTATTCACCCAACTTTATTAAAAATAGAACAATCAATTGTAGTTGACTGATTTATAATCAAGGATGTTTATTCCTTTTTGTATTAGAATGCTTATTTTATTCCTTTATTTATTAATAAATAAAGGGTAAAACTAGGATGCATGAATGAGTACCATTTTAGTCTATTTTTAGGAACGGTGTGATGAATAAGTTGTGTTATATATTGTGTGTAATTACAAGCACAAAGGAGGAATTTTTTTGGACACAGGAGTGCTAAAGTGGATTTTGCCAAATTTTCCCTTTGAGTGAAAAGTATATTCTACCTTTCCAATTATTTGTAGTCTTGTGTATGTTCTATTAATCTTTGTGAATGTTTAATTCCTTGATTAATCATCTTACCCTATTGCAAATTCAATAATTTATGCATGATATTAATGTGCATGTTTAACTTAACAATATTTTTGTGATACTTTCCCTCAATACATCAAAGTGTTTGCCTTAATATTCTATAGAAAATTGTTGTCTTGTGCATCAAGAATTCATTCTCATATCAATTGTGCATGTGCTCAGTCAAAGACCTCACACAAGTTTGGTGTATCACCCTAGTTTTGAATCCATTTACAGTCATCTTTTACCCTTAAACCCTCGAAAAATTAGTTTAGGATACATCAAGAAGGAACTCGACCTTGATACCAGAGACTCACCTCAAAATAAGATACCGAGCAGACTTGAGGTGTTTCCATTGTATCTACAAAAGAGAGAGATTAATTTGCAATCTTAGAACACCTGTAACTATCTCTCTACATGGTGCAATTTCGAGAGATAATAGTTTTTGGCATGCCCGGTGGGATAGTGAATCAGATCTACGAGAAAATTACAACAATTTACAGCTTATTCACATCAAGTAAACGTTACTTTTGGATCTACAAGCTACAAAAATTTATTCTAAAGATTTAAAGATATATTTGAGGACTCATAAAACTGATTTCAGCCCAGCTTTTGTAGCATATTCCATGTCTAAAGTGACTACTAGATCATTGGTAAGAGAAATTCCTTCGAGTTTATTTTTTTACCTTTTAATTCTGCAAGAAGGAGAAGAGTTGGTAATTTGTTACCTTATAATAGGACCGGTTTTAACATCCCTCCTCTTAATCTTCTCGTTATCACCAAATCACAGCACCACTGGTGTTTATACAAGTGCATATATTGAACTCATGGTGTGATTGGATAACATGGGTACTATCTCCAAGTTGTGGGACTTGCTACTTGAGATAGACCTCCGTGAAAAGTCGGTTCTTGCTCCTAAACTACCGCCACAATCTACTCTAATGCGAATAAGCTAATTGTTCTAATCTAAATTTCTAAGGGACCAGGAGAGAGAATGCATAAAATGAAAGCCTACACTAAAGCGGTGATACACTGAAAGGAGGGTGTGAGAGTAGTCTCCAAATGTGTGAAATATAGAGGTAAAGTGCACACTAGAAGAGGTGATGACAGTTCACCATAATCTAGCAAAATGCATTCAAAATAATATTCCAAGAATAAACAATGATAATGAATTCCTACAAGAACATAATAAATAGACACAATATTCTTATAGAAAGATCAAAGGGGCAAGAAGAATGCAAGAAAACACAATGCGGGGAAGATACATCCACAAACCGGTATTTTATTGCTTCATGATATGCACAGCTCAATCTATTACAAGATAAGGGCCGGATCACCATGCAAGGAGTCCACTACAAGGGCCTGCACACACACATCGCTTCACAAAGCAATTTTGGCAGAGCTTGCTACCCAAAACTCTCCCTTTACAATGAGCCCAACACTCCACTTTATAGAAAAATGAGAAGGAAAGAGAAGGAAAATGGAAATCCCGAAATCTGTCCTTCAACCACTTGTAAGAGGTATTAAATTGAGTGAAATGATTATATATTATTTACAAAAGGCTCCCATATTGTCCCATGTGCTGCAGCAGAGAAAGAATGATGACCATGCCTCTTAATTGCACTCCACTACCAAATAAAACATTGTTACGAACCCGGCCACGTTTTCTTAAAATATCAATCAATTTCTAATCAAATCTAGAATTTCTTGATTTTTTTGCATTAGTATTGGAACCATGATTCCAACGGTACCCATTTTGTGCGATTTCGTTGAGAAATGCAAAGTTATGGCCTTGTGAGTGCGGGAAGCTATTTTGGGCTGCGGCGTTTTTGTCATTTGACGGGAATGAGCATTAATCGACTAGAGCCGAACACGTTTCCTTCATTTAAATATACCTACCCTCATTAAAAATAAGAAATGTAGGGTAGGTATATTTAAATGAAGGAAACGTGTTCGCTCCAGCTTAGTTAATGCTCATTCCCGTCAAATGACAAAAACGTCTCACAGCCCAAAATAGCTTCCCGCACTCAGAAGGCCATAACTTTTGCATTTCTCAACGAAATCACACAAAATTGGTACCGTTGGAATCATGGTTCCAAGCCTGATGCATAGAAATCAAGAAATTCTGGATTTGATCATAAATTAATTGATATTTTTAAGAAAACGTGGCCGGGTTCAAAACAATGTTTTATTTGGTAGCTGGGAGTGCAATTAAGAGGCATGGTCATCATTCTTTCTCTGGTGCAGCACATGGGACAGTATGGGGAGCCTTTTGCAAGTAATATATAATCATTTCACTCAATTTAATACCTCTTACAGTGGTTGAAGGACAGATTTCGGGATTTCCATTTTCCTTCTCTTTCCTTCTCATTTTTCTATAAATTGGAGTGTTGGGCTCATTGTAAAGGGAGAGTTTTTGGGTAGTAAAGCTCTACCAAAATTGCTTTGTGAAGCCAATGTTGCAGGCCCTCAGTAGTGGACTCCTTGCATGGTGATCCGTGCCCTTATCTTGTAATAGATTGAATCGTGCATATCATGAAGCAATAAAATACCAAACAGGTGATGTATCTTCCTCGCTGTGTGTTTTCTGCATTCTTCTTTCCTTTGATCTTTCTATAAGAATATTGTGTCTATTTATTATGTTCTTGCAAGAATTCATTATCATTGTGTATGCTTGGAATATTATTGTGAATGCATTTTGCTAGATTATGGTGAACTGTCATCACCTCTTCTAGTGTGCACTTTGCCTCTGTATTTCACACATTTGGAGACTACTCTCACACCCTCCTTTTCTGGTGTATCACCGCTTTAGTGTAGGCTTTCATTTTATGCATTCTCTCTCCCTGGTCCCTTGGAAATTTAGATTAGAAACAGCTTAGCTTATCCCGCATTAGAGTAGATTGTGGCAGTCGCTTAGAGCAAGAACCAACTTTCTCTAGAGGTCTATCTCAAGTAGCAAGTCCCACAACTTGAGATAGTACCCATGTTATCCAATCACACCATGAGTTCAAGTATATGCACTTGTATAAACACCAGGGTGCTGTGATTCGGTGATAACACTTCCTTCACCATGTATGAATTTATCTATTCATATACTAGTTTTTAAATGGTTATTCAACCACCTAAATATTTTTTGACCTTTACTAATGACAACCCATTAGTAATTCTTGTTCCTCATGATATCCTTAATGCTGCCATGAAAATCTTGCCTTAATTTACGGGTAAAAATCAGGTTACACTCTAAAGAGCACATCAAAGATGTTATAGCCTTAAGTGCAATCCATAATCTTACTCATGAAGATGTGGCTTTGAGACTTTTAGTTGCATCCTTTAAAGGAAAAGCCTTGCTGCAATGATATAGAAATCTATATATTAGAAGCATAAGAACTTGGGATGATTTAGGTGGTAAATTTCAGAAACAATTTCAAGATAATTCGATCATTTATCCCTCATATAACATCTATCTACCATTAGAAGAGTTCCTCATGAATTTATGTCTAGTTTCAACATTCATTTTCCGAACTTGGGAAAGAATCCCAGCAATTGTTAAGCCTCAAGCTAATCATGTTTTCCTTTATTATCTCGAGCATTAAACAATGATATTTTAACTATCATTCAATATATGGGAGGTGACACTCTTCCGAATGCTTATGCCATTGCTATAAAAGATAAAACCAGTCTTATTCAAGCCGTAAAAATTAGTACCAAGACCTTCAATGTCTTTTTAGCAAATTTGACACCTATCCCACAACCTATCACCATTATAGAACTCGTTATTGCAACCCTATCAGATGACGTGTTTAAAGCTTTGCAAACTATGGGAAACAAGCTGACTTCAATTGAAAATAAACTTGCACTACCTAACAGGCTTTATCTAGCCCCTTATCGGTAAAAATAGCAAAATAGACAAACCTTACCAACAGAATCAAAATTATAGGTAGCCTTATCCGCAAAGGCAGTTTGATCCAAAGGCTCCTACTCCATCTAAAATTTTATTCCTAGTTAATATGGCTACAGAATAATGGTGTCAACCTTGTGATCAACCTCATTTAGTTACAAGTTGTCCAAATGCTTTTCTGAACATAAGTCTTGTTGCACAACCTCAACCTGAGACATTGTTCATACCTCAAATGGAGGGTGGGAAGCAAGAAACTCATGTTCAGAAAGCACCTAAACAAAACTTAGTCAGTTTTAGTGAGGATAATTTCATTGTAGTTACTACTAGGGCTCAAGAAAAGGCTTGGGAAAGTCAAAAACAACAAAATAGGCCTGTTTTTCCCACACCACCGATAAAAACAACTACATGCCAAAAATCATCTAACAGTTCTACTATTCCACAAAAACAACATGACTATTGTAGCTAGTAAAGAGTAGAAAAAAATAGCTACAACCTGGTCAAGAAGATTATTTATACCTTAGATATCAAAGGTAGTCAAGGCAGAGTCAATTTTCACTAAAGCATGTGCTAAGACAATAGTCTATTTCAAAACCGTAGCTTCTTTTAACATTGTTAATGTAATGAAAAATCATAATGTTAACATCTCAATGTGGGACGCTCTAATTATTCCAAGACAACAAGAGCTACTTTTTCATGAAATTGCTAAGATGTGCATTTCATCAAAAACAACAGAAAAGGAAGTTCAAAAAACAGATATGGTCCTTGGAACAATGGAACAGGACTGCATTAAGGAATTTAAATGGATGGTTCAAAAGGTTTTAAATTCTCAAGACATCAAGAAACCACCACCATTTTATTTGTCACTGATTATTGGAGAGCATCTTGTTCATAATTGTATGGTTGACAACGGTGTAAGTAGCACAATTATGCCAAAAGTAATTACAGAAAAATTGGGTTTGCATTATGAACCTACAGAGAAGAGTGTGCTACAACTTGATGGGACTGCAACGAATACAGTTGGTGTCATCAGAAATCTGGAGGTAACATTACATGCTTGCCCAAATGTTTCCATTTTGCAAGATATTACTATTGTAGATTTACCTCCTTATTTCACTATATGTTTATCTAGATAGTTCATGACAAAAATAGGAAGTTATCTTTCTTTATATTGGTCCTTTTGGTTATTCACTACATGTTATTCAATCAAATTTACTATCAATTTTGAACCGTTGGTTAGATTTCATATTGATCCTCACGCTTCTAATGCATTGGCTAATTATGCATCCTTAGACCCGATCTAATTTCAATAATAGAACTCATGTTTCAGCACTAGATGGTGTTTTTAAGTTGTTTATGGATGAAAAGACACATGAAGAATATTTATTTTGTGTGTATTGCATGTATGAGGAAAACACACTAATTCCCTTGTTGTCTAAAACATAAAATGTAGTAGAAGGGATTTGGAAGCTTCATTTTGATGGAGTTAATAAGAAGAAAGGAAAAGGAGCAAGTTTGATGCTCACTTCCCCCACAAATGAAAGTTATTTTCAGCTTTGAGTCTCAAATTTTTGTGCACTTCTAATGTAGCTGAATATGAAGCATTAATCCATGGCTTACTTTGGGCTAGAAAGACAGTGTATTAGTGTGCTATATATTTTTGGTGATTTTGAGTTGGTTATCAATCAAGCAATAAATTTCAATGTTTGTAAGAACCCATTAATGAAGTATTATAGACATAGATTTTCATACTTAGTGGAAGACTTCAATGTTATTAATATCCACCATTCCTAGAATGGGTAAAAAACAAGCATGCTAATATACTTGCAGCGATTGGTGCCATTTTTAAGTACTAGAACAGATTAAAAATAGTGAGATTCAGCCTCGCATAAAACTGATTTTTAGGCCTTCCATACCTGATAATGATTTAAATTGGAAGGTTTTTGAAAATGATGAACAAATTTATAGGTTTTTGTAGCAAGAAGCTGAATTTTCTGTAGTAAATCAAGAGAAATTATAACACTTATATAGTGACCAAATTGTTCAATTAAAGACGAATAAACTACCTCAAGGCTTGGTCACATTAGAAGACATTTTCAGCACTAATGATCAATTAAGAAAAGACAAAACTAAGATGTCAACACATGCTGATAATTATGAAGAGATCTCAGTAGATGAGGGAAATAATTTATTTCTGGAAAGGTATGCTCCTTAGTTGAAAAACATTCCTTTATTAATATTTGCAAGGAATTTAAGGATGTTTTCACTTGGAAATACCAAGACCTGAATGGGTTTGATCCTAGTCTAGCACAACATACTATTGAATTACACCTGAATTCTAAGCTAGTTAGGAAAAAAGCAGAGGCTGTAAATCCCAAGATAGAACCTTTAATGAGGAGAGAGTTATCTAAGTTGATCGAATCAGGTATTATCTTTCTAATTAAGCATTCAAGTTGGGTAGCCAATCTTGTTTTGGTTCGAAAAATAATGATGGGAAATCAGATTATGTGTGATTTCAGAGATCTAAATAAAGCATTACTAAAAGATCATTACCCACCGCAAAATATGGATCATATTTTAAGAACAATTGTCTAGTTTTGAAAGACTATATTTTCTAGATGGTTATACTAGATACAATCAAATCTACTACGAGAAGAAGATAGGAACAAAAAAATTTACAACCAAGTGGAGTACTTATGCTTAAAAATAATTCCTTTTGGCCTTTCAAATGTTGGTGTAATGTTTCAATGTGCAATGGACATGGCTTTTTCTATATTGTTAAATAAATTCATCTTGGTTTATTTGGATGATGTTACCATATTTTCAAAAATTCAAATGAACATCTAATACATCTAAAGCGGACCTTTCATTGTGTAGGTAGTTTGGAATAACTTTGAATCCGAAAAATTCTATCTTTTTAGCACATCAAGGTAAATTACTTGGTCATATTGTTTCTAAACAACTTTTAGAAATTGACCCTTTCGAGTTGAAGCTATATCATAGCTATCATTTCCTCATCACAAGACGAAATTTCATATTTTTTTGGGAAAAATTAACTTCGTTAGAAGATTTGTTCCAGATTTTACAGCGTTGGTTAAACCATTGGCATCTATGATGAAGAAAGAGAAGACTTTTTCTTGGACCAGCAAAGGGAGAGAATGGTTTGAAGAAATTAAAATAGCCATCTCTCAAGCTCCTACTCTTGCAAATCCAAATTTTGATAAATATTTTACAATGTATGCACTTGCAGGAGCTGAAACAATCTTAGTCATATTAACTCAGGTTGATGATGAAAATATTGAGTAGCCAATTGCTTTCTTTGGAAAAATTTTGGATGATTACGAAAAAGGTACATATTTCTTGAAAAAGTACTTTCGATAGTTATAGGACTAAATAATTTTAAGTACATGCTTTCAAACAACAAGATACATGTTCTTGTTTCTCATCCAAGTGTAAAATATTTCTTGTTAAATAAAGAATTGAATAAGAAAAGAGTAGGTTGGATAACAAAAGTCATGGAATATCATGTTGATATCCATGTTGCAAATACAATTCAAGGTAAAGGTTTGTGTGAACATCTAATTACTGATATGGAAAAACAAATAGGCTACAGAATTAGAAGATCTAAAACAACATGTTGAAGTTACGTATCAGCAATCAGATGTCATGGTACAACGAGAAAATCATCAACTTGAGCTTGTTCAAGAAGTTCAGGAATTAAGATGGATGACTTATTTAGTTAGCTATCTACAGCATGACACTTATTTGGAAGGTATGGATAGGAATAAATGAACGTATTTTAGGTTACAAGCTATACCTTATGTTTTTATTGATGGTGTGTTATTCAAAAATATATAAATAGAATCTTGTTGCAATGTGTTGATTATGATAGAATTCAATAATTATTATCCAAATTCCATGAAGGACCTGCAAGAGGTCATTTTTCAGCACATACCATAGCCTTAGAAATTATGAAAGTTGGTTACTATTGGCCCAACATATTCAAATACTATTTCAAATGTATCAGAAAGTTTAAGAAATGTGCTTTCCTTGTTGGAAAATAACATTTAGCTTCATTGCCCTTACAACCTATTTCACTTGATCACCTTTTTATGTAATGGGGTCTTGACTTGATTGGTACGATAAACCCACCTTTTTCATAAGGACACAGTGAATTTTATTGCAACAGATTACTTTTCACATTGGACTGAAGTAATAGCCTTCAAAGATGCTAATGAAACTTCGATACTATCATTTTATGAAGGTATAGTTTTCATATTTGGTGTTCCAACAACTATCATTTCAGATAATTCTTTAGAATTTCTTGGTGCAAAGGTAACAGATTATCTTTACAAACATGGAATTTATTTAAGTTCGTCATCTAATTATTACCCACAAGGTAATGGGTTAGTTGAAAGTACTAAATTTTTTTAAGGATCATCAGAAGAACACTCAAAGATAACCAGAGAGTTTGGCATCTAATGTGCAATTCAACACTTTGGGTTGACAGAGTGACTTCTAAAATATCATGTAGGCAATTCATCATACAAACTTGTTTACGTAAAATAAGCAAGAATGCCTATTTATGTTGAGTTACCTGCACTAGATTTTCTACATCAAATAGAGGTGCTTGAGAATGAACCATTGCAGATTCATTATGCATAATTAATGGAGTTATAAGAGTTGAGAGATCAATCTCATGTGAGCATGGAAAAGAATCAGAAATAGATGAAGAAAACTTTTGATAAGAAGGCTAAGTTTAGAATCTTCAATGAAGGAGATATTGTGTTGAAGTGGGATGCCGATAGTGTAAATCCAAGAAAACACACGAAGTTTGAAATAATATGGGGTGGTCCTTACATCATTTCATCTTGCAAAGAAAAAATAATTTTCAGTTCTCAATGGTGAATGGAGAGGAACTTCCCATTATTGTGAATGGTATGTTTCTCAAACATTGTTATTGAAAATCCTACAATGTTTGTTTAGAGTAGGATTTCCCTTCAAATAGTGTAGTTCCTACACATTGCAATGTTTTTCAATTCAATAAAGTGCATTCATGCATGTGATCTAGTTTACTAGATCCTTTCCAGTTTTAGTTTGTTTTGGAAGGGTTGGACCTTCCAGAAAGGTAGATTTTGATTACATGCTTTGGACTCCATGCCCAATGGACAAGAGCAAGGCACTAGTTTACAAGCTAGCAGGCAACTTTCCCCACAGGATCACCAAAAGGTTGACAAATTTTACACTTGTGCAAAATGGAAAACTTGAACTTCAAGTTACAATGGATAACATTGGTGAATTGAACCTAAGCTAGGGGAGTTTCTTTTAGTTCAATATTGTTTCTGTTGAATTAATTAATGATTACATGAAATCTATAGCTATGTGTGTTGTTACAAAATGTAACAGATCACATAGTCTACAATTTCATGATTATCTTTAGCAAAAGAACACAAATCCTGAAGGACAAATGTTTTATCTTTATGAAGACATTGAATTGTAGAATAGATGAAGTGTTAATTTTTGGAACAACAATCATAATTACATATTACAACAGTCAGTGTTCCTTGTTAAAGTTACAGGTATTTTAAGAGTCTTTCCTTCATGATTAATACATTTGATTATGTTATTGAGTTGTTTAATTCATTATAGAATGCATGTACAATAACTAAAAAGTAGAAAGAAATACACAACTCAGTTTCAGAATTCAATGTTTTATTCATAAGTAATTTCAAATGTTCCCACACAAGCCGTGGGATGTAACTCAAGAGTAAATTACAACTACTGAAGTAAGAGGTACATATGCATGAAAAAGAAAATAGAGGAGTATGAATGAACCCATCATTTCCTTGAGGTTTCTTTCATTTTGGTTGATGCATCTCTAGCTCTAGCTTTGTTCCATCCTCATCTTCTTTACTTGGGAAAAGGTATTGTACTTGAAAATATAAATAGAAAAATTATCAATTTTGAGCTCAAGGTTGATCCATATTCCCATACTATCCAAATTTTTGCATGTGGGTCTCTTAACAATAGGAGGTACAGGTTGTAGTGAAGAAGAAAATAAATCATGTCTTACAGTCCTCACTATTAGATAAAGATTGCATAAAAATTGAGTTCAATGACTTTCATCCTATGGTACATCAAGTTGGAATAAATCACAAGTACATAATGGTATGAAAGAAGAATGTAACTCAGAGTTTAGTAGCTATTCTAGAAATAGAAGGAGTTACAATGCAAATCAGAGGAGAAACTTGCATGCTTACTTCCATTCAAAGATAACAGTACATGTTTCAAATTTTCAAATAGGTGAAGTAGAAGAATCAGAATATAAAGGTTGAAGTTAACTAGAAAGATAAGATTATAGCTGAAACAAAATGAAAAAGGAAATATGAGAAAATTTTGACAGGGCTTCGCCATGTAAAATGGACATTTTACATCTTTCCATCATGTTATTTCAAACTAATACATACTTGAAAGCTATATATAAATCAAATAGTAATGCAGAAAGCAGATAATGCATGGCATGATCAAGATAATAGTTATCAGATTTCAGCCCCAACAACAAGCCATGAAACATCTAAATGAACTGTTACAGTGCCAGATTAAAATTCAAGTGCACACTTTTAGATTGCATTAAAATAGATACAGAAATGCTACAAATATCAAGTGAAGAATTCAAATAATAGCTTGAATCCATCCAAATAAAACCATACTAGTCAACAATATGAATTACAGACTAAAAATAGATGTATATGCCAGTATGGAATTTCATAATTCATTATTCATTCAAATGTCTTGCAAGTTTCAGTTACAGACTACCATAGAAATACAAATGTGTAATTTCAAATGAAAATAATTCAAGTTACAAGGTCCAGAGAAAGAGAGAAACATGGTTCATATCCATCACATGGGATAATCCAAGAATTCTTAAAAATACAAATAGGAAAAAATTTATAACGAAAAAGAGGAAAAATACAATATTCTAGGTTGAAACCCTCAGGAAAACAGAGAAGCAGAGTTCATTAAGAAAAATTTCAAAACCAAACGTGGGTAAATCATGAAAATATTTAGTATAGCAGTCGCTTTCAAGCTACAAATAGAAGAAGTACAAATCTACAGATCATGGAGGCCAAGGTTGACTAATTATTTTGCAAATGTAGAGGAGAAATCAAGTTTATACTTGAGTGCCCAAAAAAAAAAAAAAATTTGAGCTCCATAATATGGGAAGATCTATGAAGTTAGATACAAATACCAATAACGAAACACTCCTAGAGTTGAGTTATATGGAAACAAAGCTTCTTGATTTGACAAGAAAGCAAAACGACAACCCAAACAGAAAGAAAATGAAAGGGAGAAATGAGAACAAAGATATAATTTAAATTCAAAATCCCTTCCACACAATAAAGTAATAGGGACCAAAATATGAGTTCAAACTCATGAATGAAAAGTACATAGAAATGAAAACCATGTTCAAGTAATAAATAAACAACAAATACCCAAATCAATACAATGAGTCAGAAATGCTACAGTGATAGTGAAAGTAAATTCATGGCACATTCCAAATTAGGAAATGATAAAATTTTGGTTATTCAAACCTATGAAATGCATAGATCCAGAATCGAAGAAATGCAGAGTTCAAGATTTTCAGTACAACAAATACCCACTTAATTTCAAAACTTGGCAATGTAAACAACTGATTCAAAACCAAATTTTAATGAGAAAACCCCAAGCAATTTTTTCATATACTCATGAAATATTCAAAGGAAAAATTCTATATTTTCCACGACCATGAAAGGATTCTTAAATCTTACTAAGAGAGCACACAGATATAACAATAACTCACCTTATTTTTAGAGTTGAAAATCGTCGAAGAGCCCAAGTTTTGAATCAAAAATAGAAGACCCAGTAGTCGCTTCAAACTCTCAAAGGTATCACAAAAGGGAAAAAAAGCATCGAGCGAGGTCCCATTATTATTAGAGGTAGAACTCAGAAGATTGAAAGCTAGGACAAACGAAGAATTTTACATATACAAAATGACGAACTCACCGCCCATAGTGTAATAACGATCAATATTAGTCACACAAAGAAATATTTCAAACCAGATAGCAAAAATAATGTGGAGAATCTAGTTTTACTCGCAGAACCTCATAGAGCTCCGCAATAATCAGAAATGTTGGCCACAAGACCTCACAGAGAGCTCAATAGAAGCAAAGAATGATAGAAAATATATGTAATGTGTGCAGAAATCCTCACAAAAGTATTTTAGCAGAAGAACCGAGCTTAGAAACATGAATAATGGCATTCAATAAAAATTTCTCCAGGGCTTCGCCCTCCCAAACCAACATTGTAAGTGAAATGAAAGATTTGGTTCCCAATCTATTTTACCCAGCTCGCATAAAGCCTAACTCATCCTGAGTTAAAGGATCCATGATTCGAATACAAAGTACCAAGAGCTACGGTGTACAAAATTACCATTAATGAAACCTAACTCATGAATGAGTTGAGATCAACGGTTTAGAATTCAAAATATAGAATCCAACGCTTTAAAGAGAAAACAAAAATTCAACCACATTTCTTTCCAACTCAACCATAGTTAGGAGGAGTACATACGTGGAGCTCACAAGGAAACCCTAAATTCAACCATGGTTAACATATCACCGACATTCCATTATGTATAGAGTCATCGTGGGGCGGTACTAAACCTCCTACTAAAATCATTATGCTTTGACCATGGTCTAGGCCATGTGTTTATGAAAAGGGGGGCCGAATCATCAAACTTTTGATTATTTTTATACCATAGTCTATCTCATGAAGTAATCAAAAGGTTCAAGCTATGTTTAGCTATGTTTAAGGTTTTCAACCTTAGTTCATAAAAATGCAATGATGGTTTCAACAACTGATATTCAAAGGGGCCATCATCAAATTAAAAACAATTAGCACATGTTTGATAAAGACCTTATCATTACTTTAATCATTGTAATCATAAATGGAGTGGGGTATTAATATAGAGCTTTTAATTATCACCTTTTGGAGTAAAATATTTCTTTTTTCAATGCACAGTGGAAATATGAAGGAAGAAGACCAAAGGCCACATGTTAACAAGTGTCATATCAAATAGAAGACAAAGACTACATGCATTGGAGAAGACTTGCTCATCAAGCAAGGTTTATTATTAGCATTATTCACCCATCTTTATTAAAAATAGAACAGTCAACTATAATTGATTGAGTTGTAATCCAGGCTATTAATGCCTCTTTCTATTAGCATGCTTATTTTATTCCTTTATTTATTAATAAATAAAGGGTAAAAATAGGATGCATGGGTGAGTACAGTTTTAGTCTATTTTTAGGAAGGGTGGGAGGAATAATTTTTGCTATATATTGTGTGCAACCGCAAGCACAAAGGAGGACATTGTATGGACACAAGAGTCATGAAGTAGATATCACTAGTTTTTCCTCTGAATGAGAAGTTTATTCTTCCTTTCCAATTATTTGCAGTCTTATTTATGTTCTATTAATCTTTGTGAATGTTGAATTCCCTGATTAATCATATTACGCTATTGCAAATTCAGTAATTAATGCATGATATTAATGTGCATGTTTAACTTAACAATATTGTTGTGATACTTTTCCTCAATACATAAAAGTCTTAGCCTTAATATTTTGTAGAAAATTAATGGCTTGTGCATCAATAATTCATTCTCATATCAATTTTGCATGTTCTTAGTTAAAGACCTCACATAAGTTTTCTATTTTTAAATCCATTTATAGTCGTCTTTTACACTCAAACCCTCTGAAAATTTGTTTAGGATACATCAAGAATGAATTGGCCTTGACATGAGAGAGACTCACCTCAAAATAGGTATACCCACATACCTGAGTTTTTTCCATTGTACCTACAAAAGAGAGAGATTAATTTGCAAGCTTAGAACACCCGTAGCCATCTCTCTACCAGTGCACTTTTGAAAGATAACAAAACCTTCTCTCCCTTTGTGGCCTCCTCCTTAGTAACAAAAACCTCCACCTTCTCAATCCCATATACCTCCTCCTCACCACTCCTTATCTAATTAGAGTCTGACCTATCATCTAAATAGAATCATATCCCATCCTCCTCACCTCTACCATTTTGGCTCCTCCACCAATTTGTAGAACTCCTAGTTGTTTGATCCCTCCTCTATCAACCCACATAGGATCGGCTCATCATACCCTTATCATTACTCCAGTTACAAAAAAATGTCTCATGAAACATCTTTAAGAATTAGGATCTCACCTCTCTTGTACCTTTGAGCACGCAGTGATCAACTACAAGAATTGTTTCAATTTAAACATGGCCAAATGTTTGGGGCACCCGTGTTACAGGTGAACCTCTCAATGTCCAACATGGTTAATAAGATGAGTGTTACTTGCATAGGAAGCTAGTGAAATCCCCTCTCTAACCCATAGTCCTTGCATGTGTTGATAAGTCTCTACTATCTTGTCTAAGGTAGTCATTATACCCACCACCTGTAGTGTGGCTTTGATAGGTACCATATCTATAGACACCTATAATTTAGCCCTATAAAATTTAATACTTAAAAGTGTGCTAATTATACCACTTCCCGCATAACTCGACGCGATATTTTCAATATCGCACACTTTCTCTTCAATATTTACATTATGCTAATTAATTGACCCTTCTATCTAGCAAAGATGAAAATTAACGACCTTCCGTTAATTAAATCCATTTCTACCTCAATTAATTAATTAAATTTTCTCTTTTATTATATCAATAAATCATCATTTATTTCATTAAATCCTTCTTATCATCTAAACCATACTAACTATTCTTCTAAAAGATTCTATAAGCTTACTCACCTATTAATTAATCACTTTGGTTAATTAATAAATCCCCTCAAACCCCATGAGTCACTAAAGGACAAACTAAACTCTCCTAAGGTTGACTCAACCCTCTTTCAACCATAATCATCCCCAACTAACTCAACCTTTCTATTATCCCACATGTAAAGGGATGCAAATATTCTTTTATCCATTGGGCTATATAACGATCCTTCCTCCTACCTTTTTAGTTACACACCTAATGCATAGAGCCTATACTATAGCCATTTTATCATCTCAGATAATTCTTCCATTAGAGGAGCTATCTATCTTAATTACAATCATTCATCCATCCAAGTTTGAATTCATATAGAGATGTGTCAAGTGGTCTTGTAGCCATGGATTGAGAAGACTCCATTCTTGAAACCTTGGGATTCGAACATACAATCAACCCTTTTGATTTCTAAGGATTTAAATAGGTTGATTACATTTATTAGCATTCAATAGAGATAGAGATTAATTTCTTAGCATATTAGTTTGGATGTTTATTCATGTTCTAATGAAAATATGTTGGTAGGTTACTCTTGTTTAATCTCTTATCATGTTGGTGCATACATTTTAGTTTAGCTTTGTTTTAGGACTACTAAGTGTTAGTTGTCATTCTCTTTTCATAGCTAATTAATTCTTGCATACATTTGGCACAACATGTGGGACATGAATCCATAGTCCCTTTGATCTTAATGAATTTTTCTAGTTTTTTTCATGTTTTTCCTAACCCATATCATGAAAATATGAAATAAATTGATATTTTTAGTTTATTTCATCATCTTTATATGCATTAGATCTCATTTATGTGATTTATTGTGATGGGTTACTCTTTGATTTGAGCTAATTTGAGAAAAATTAATCTTTTTGATGTTGTCTACATCATTTCCTGTGTTTTGACATCATCTTCGTGCACAGTGTACAAAAATGACTGGGGGCATACACACAAAACTTGTATGTACACATCAAAATTGAGGGTACACATCAAAAATTGAGCATACACATCATTCTGAAGTGTAAGCATTCACGTTCTGCTATGTATGTCATTTTTCTATGGGGAAGTGTACACACAAAAAGTTGAGGTACACGCTCCTCTCTGTCACTATCATTTTTCTATGTAGGAGTGTACACACCAAAGATGAGGATATACGTTATGCACTATCACCTGTCATTTTTATATGGGGGAGCATACACACCAAAACTTGAGGGAAAACACCCAAACTTGAGCGTACACACCAAAAATTGAGGGTACACACCAAAACATGAACGTACACACCAAAAGTAGAGGGCGAGAAACAAAAAATTTAGGATACATACCAAAACTTGAGTGTAGACACAAAAAGGTGAGGGTACACACCAAAACTTGAGAGTACACATTCTGCTCTATCATTTTCATTTTTCTATAGTTGATCGTACACACCCAAATTTGAGTATACACATCACAGTTCGGACTTGAGATTTACTTTAAAAATTTTAAAATCATGTAACTTTCTAGATTTATTGACTACTTAAAAGTTTAAATTGAAGATTAAATTCTATTTTATAGGATTTATTTGCATGTTTTTGCTAATATGATTTCATTTTTAAAAAATAATAAATGTTGCATGTTTAATCATGAGATTAGAGTCACATATGCTCTTCCCTTGCACCTTCTAGCTGATCTTAGGAATTAGAAATGATTTCTATAACTCATTTTGTTTTAAAAATAGTTGTTGCTAAAAGAAAGAATGTCAAATTTGGTTAAAATGAACAAATTTTGCATTTGAATTGAGTATTTTCCATTTTTTATTTTGTAGTTGGGTTCTACATTTTGTATGCTCTTATCTTGTGTCTTAGGATGATCTCGAGAACCGAAACAATGTTTTATCCTCTTTTTTGTGGAAAACTACTAAATCTATCATGCAGGACCTAAACACTTGTCAAAGAATGGAGGATCTAGAAAAACAAAACTACTAAGACAATTTCTGTAAAGGATACCAAATGGTGTTGAAGTAAACCACATTAAGTATAAAAGATATAAAAATACACCACAATTAAAAGACTGTATTTGTAGGTTCAGATAAGGGTACGCCCTGTCTGGTTAACTAGGACATAACCCCTTTAGCATAATCCTTAAGATACAACAATGGTGGTGGTTCTAGGAACCTCAAAGTATTCCACACAAAAGGGAACCTTGTGGACGAAATGAGAAGTGCTCTACACACCTCCTTGACTAGTATACACTTGAAATTTAGCACCAAAGTTATCTCAGTATAGTGACCATAGTGAGAATACACGATGGATGCATTTATTTCCCATTGTTCTTGAAGGGGGTAAAGTAAAGCCGAGATAATCCTTGGGAAACCTTGGCAAACCGAGCTCAAATTTACATAACTTGTGACACCTAGTTTAGTGAACCACCTAGAAGGATATCTTTGACCATATCAAAGCCAATTTGAGTTAAAAGCCATCACAAAGTGAGAATTTTCTTGGATTCAAAACCTTCTTTGTGAAAAAGGGAAGAGTCCATTAAATTTTTAACAATGTGTCATTCATCACGAGGGTTGTGAAGTATTACGTTTTCTTAGTTTTTCACTCGCCCTAAGGTAGGGTGAAACTCTACCGAAGTGAGGCCAAAATCTCTTCAACATCAATATATCTACTTCCTTCATTTTATTATGGAAATTCATTGATCAAAAGAAGAGTGACCACCCTTGTTTTTCTAATTGATTGAATTTACCACTTTTGTATCTGTTTACGCTCATCTATGTTTCATGGATGAGTTAACTATCTAAAGTACGTGGAGACATTTTTATATCATTGGTATCCTTTTTTATCTTTATATCCAAGTCAATATTATCAATCATAGTTAGGATTCATTCATCATTGGATTATCCTTTGAGCTATGATCTTTCTTGTATTGTATCTTCATAATGTTGATACTTACGTCTTGTTTCTTGAAAACTTGACCCAAGTGTCTAGATTGTAACGTTACGCTACGCGCATCATAACAATTCCTTAGTATACTCTAGCCTTGGTTTTATTTAAAATATTACATCGATTTTGAAAGGTGTTGTTATTACCTTTGTGTGCGTCGATTCAATACTATTTCGATAATAATACCTTACTTTTGTACAAATTTTGGTTAACGTATCTTAGTGGTATTGTTGCATTGTTCATATTCATAGCTCCCACTTTTTAAGATATAGGTCTTGATTGGATTTAACCTTTATTTTAGTATACGTTGTTGTGAAATAATATCAACCTTTTGTTATTGCTTATGTCTTGTTCATTTTTTAACTTAGCATAAGTGATGAAATTTTCTTGATCATCTAACATGTCAAACTATTAATTGATCAAATACTTAGGAAGTATTACATTTGACTAATTATTTTACCAAAAACATTTCATGGTTGTGTCTCATTTGTGACATTGAATTATCCATTTCAAACAATCACATTGATCCATTCATTATTTTCCATTCATTATTCTTTGGTAATTAATTTGGCTTTGGGTTGTTAACTTACATGATGGTTCATTTTGTTATCTATCTTATAAACTAGTTTCTATGAAAATAATTTAGGTCTTTGATATTCTTGTTTTTTCCTAACTTAATGGTAAGTTTTGAATATTTCTTTCAAACCTTGGAAAAAAAATTTCCTATCAAGAAAATTTTGCATCAATCAAACATTGGAAATCTTTCCTTTGTATTCTTTATCTTGCTAAAATTTTAATCAATATTTTTACATTTACACCTCTAAACTTGTTGTCCAAACCTTGTGGGATTATCAATCTTGAGTCATCACAATGTATGTTTTCCTTAGCTTCCTTGTGGAAAATTACATAAGCATCCCCATCTTTACAAATTGTCTAGTTTGTTGTTGTTATGTTTCACTATGAAGAATTTTGATCATGTAACTAGGTCTAGACCTTTGAATCCAAAAAAACAAAAATTATTGATTATCTCAAGGTACCTTATACATACGACAATAACGAACCAAGGTTTCGACGTTCACATAAAAAGACACCCACCATGACTAAGCCTCATTTGGTTCTTCATGGTAGAGAAGCCATCTAGGTAGCTCATTCCCCACCTTCATCTCATATTCAGTGGTATGGTTGGGATACTTATGATCCAAATCGTTATTTGGTTTCCCCACTGTTCTTATGATTCTAATCCAAACATTTCTTCTTCTTCTAAGGATTCCAAACCGAATATTGCCTCCGATTCTTCTCGATGATTCGGATCCAAATTATTATTCAGATTAATCTAATTCAAATTTTGAGTCATGGTCATCCCTTTCCTTGCAAGACCTTCTTCATTATTAGTCTAATGAGAATCCTACATTGTGGTCCTCCCTTTCTACGCAGCACCCATTTTATTAATCACCTCAACGATGTCTTCTTCCTTTAAAGATATGTGCAAATCAAAATCCCTCTAATCAAACATCTAATACACTTCTTTAATCACGGTCCTCACCTTCTTCGTGGGACCTCTTTTATTAGTCACCTCAACAAATTGTTCATCCTTTGAGGTTTTGCGACTCAAATTCCTTCTATTCAATCATCTAAGTTTACTCCTACATGGCAATTTTACATAATTTTGAATATGAAATGCTCCTATTCTTCCTCCACAAAGATTTTCTTATATGGAAACCTATACCAACCAATTCCAAATATCCTCTTCTCACAAGAAATATAGCCCTAGTTATACTTCATCTCTTAAGTCATCTTTGTCTATCAATCATCATAAACCTAACTCAAAGTCTTCCTCACCAATTGAACCTATTTCTTCCAATCAATCCTCGGTGGTCGATCAAAAACTCATACCGACCGATCTCTTTCGGAATGAAGATCAATCGGGAATTTATAATGGCACACAAAGATATTCCTCTAGCAAATTATGAAAAAGGATTCTCTTTAGACCTTGATGCGTTCGCGTATTGTATGAAAAAAGTTGATTCCTTTTATAAAAAAATAGAGGAAGATTCTTAGATCATGAAACTTTATCCTCCTCTTATTCTTTTGTATTTGTCATCTTCATTAGATGGAGAAACACTGATTTTTTCATTAATCCATGACCTATCTTTTCATTACCCAATTCTTCTTTATCTATCATGGTTCCTCATTCAAAATATCACCGTGTTTCATCGCCAAATAGTCCATCGTATTCATCTATATATGGTCCACTTCCAATTTTCCTTCATCATCTATCTATGAGTTTCCTCCTGGGTATCTCATTACCTTCTAATCTTGGGGTATGACTAACTAGCCCCTTGTCTTCTATTGATGGGCCACACCCTAGTAGCCCACCATTGTCTTTTTTATCTATGGGAAACCTCCCGGTATCCCATCATCTTCTATTCTTGGGCCATGTCCTAGTATTCCATCATCTTCTATTTACGAATCACATCCTGGTAGCCCTTATTCCTCTATACTTTGGGGCCACATCTTAGTATCCTTCCATATTCTATTTGTGGCTCGCCTCCTAGTATCCCATCTTCTTCATTCTTGGACCGTATAATTTTATTCCATCACATTATGCTATCAATTATTATGGCAAGCCCACCATCATTCCTCTCATCAATTATAAATGTCCACATTATTTTACCACTTCTTACGTTCGAAAAAGTCACACATTAGCTTATAGAAAACCCGGACATGTTATTTCTATAGATAAGATAAAAACTCCAAAGATCTCGAAAGCTCTCAAAAACTCAAACGATTATAAAATTCAAAATCAAACTCGATTCTGAATGTACACCAACACACCCATCAAGTATGGCATAAATTCCATAAACCTATGTATAGGTAACTCAAGCTTCCATATATGACACCCATGTTTCAAAAAAAATCGCAATCATTTGTTGAGTGTGAGCTCACCATGATCATCAAGATTAGGGATAATATTACACTTGATAAACAAACACACTTAGGTTGTCTTATCAAATAAGTCAAAAACATCATTTTTAATCTTATCACCAAGAGTGACATCTCTGGTCCTAACTTCCCAAAAATAAATTAAAAAATCATAAAACATAAAAAAAAAAAAAAAAACATTAAAACATCACCAAAAAAAAACCAAAGGGTCGGAGGTCAAACATTGCAATCATGTATTGCGTACACATGGATGTTCTTTCTTCCCTTTCTTTCATATTACTCTACAAGGCATCCCCCATTTTCATCCCTTCTATATTATTGTGGTTAACCTCTTCCCACACATTTTGTGACATTTATCTGTATGGTATCTGTTTCACCCAAGTCTTTAATCACCTTGGTAAATTAAAGAATGACTGACCTCTTACAGATCCTAGCACAATTCTCATTTAATAAACTTGTTGTGAGGAACTTTTGGACATATTTTTTGCATTATCCAATTTCATCATCCCAATCACTTCCACATACTTTCATCAAGCCATCAATAATTCTTAACCCCTTGTTCAACAAGAGAGCTGAAATAAGTTTTCAGTCAACAAAACAAGAATCAAAATCAATCAATCGACAAAGAAAAAGCTACAAAGGAAAAGAAAAATTATACATCGACAAAGAAAAATCTACAAAGGAAAAGAAAAATTATATATAACTCTCTCTTGGGGTATTTCCAATAATCTCTACCAGGGCTATGGGCACCTATCTATAAGTAGATAAATTTTTTGATTATAATAAAATGCATCTTTGTTGATGTCATGGATGCTGGATGGAAGCGAGCAATGTATTTCGACCCTCCTTCCACAATCCATTCACAAATCACCTTTCAAACTAAATCATACCTACACATTGGATGGTGTATGCACTTGATGTCCATAAAATATTCCCTCCAAGAGGTATTTCATTTACACATGCACACATTGGATCTCTATGAGTAAACATGATTAGTATGCTACTAGGTTTTATTTAGACCTTGTTCATGCTCTTGCTCTAGTATGTATCTTATCTCACGATTTGTACCTTTCTATAAACACTCTTTTATCGCAATGCTTTTCATTGAATTTATCCATCTCCTTTCATGGAATTTACATTTTTCTTATTCTTCACTCAAAACATCCACATGTATAATATTTCCTTTTTTATATGTTTGTGCACTTTTGTCCCTTCATTTAATAAACAATCTTCTACTTCTATGTATTAGCATCTTCTCGGACAACTTACGTTGGGGGAATCCTTTCTCCTTCTTGGCACTTCATTTTTTTGTTCATCATCATGTTAAAACTATCCATATTAGCCTTGATCCCCTTCTCCTGTATGAAGAGATTACCTTTGAATACTCCCACGTAATGCTAGGGAATTTTCGCATCTTCACCTTCTTGTGCATGCACGCGGCATTATGTCCTTGTACATCCCATCTACCACTGGGGCATCCACACTTTTGTTTTCTTACAGGGTAAGTGCACCAAGTTTGGGGGCCAAAAAGTGTACAAAAACCCGAAAAAATCAAATCACGTACATGTGTTTCCATAATGATATCATGTTTTATTTTTCTTGGGTTGGTAATTACTGAGCCTAAAACATGTACGCGTTATAACGCGTACACATTTTAGTTAAGGAAAAATGTCAACGTGTTTTGTATAGTATGGACTATATATGTGTATTTGGGGGCTTATACTTACAAAAATAAATGTAAATAAATTATAAGATTTATTTTATTATTTCTTTATAATTATTTCTTAAATTTATTTTAATAAATATAATAAATTAGGGTCACTCTGCACTGATGGAAGTGGTCCCATAGCTCCAACCATTATAATCTAGAAGATAGTTTTTCAAATTCTAATCTATTCAATATTTAACTCATTTTCGGGATTTCAAAGAAAGAACCTAAAAATTTTAGGGCATATATATTGTAGTCGGTCTTTGTTTTGGGAAAGCATATACTTGTTTTGTAGGTTTTTTGACCTTCTAAATTGGATTTTGGCCCTGCCACTACTTGAATTGGTACCAATTTTTAAATTTGGTAAATAATTCACTTTAGTGACCATGAATCAACTCTATTATGCTTGTCTACTTCTTACTAAAATGAGATCCTTACTTTGTAGATGAGGATTTCTCCTGAAAGGGATTCTGTCCTATGGCCTAAATGAGGTGATTTTAATGTGCCTCCTCCTTAATGTTTGATCACACTACTAGGAGTTGAAATATTGTTTATGAATAAGTGAATTGCATCAAGTAAACTCAGATGATTGCTCATTATTAGAAACATGGTGCTCCATATAAAGATGATCATCACGTAACCTTTCCTAGATCAAAAATTATCCTTTCATGGAATCAAATTCACAATTCTCATACATTTTTTTTCTCATATGTCTCTCATGGAGACAAACGATGCATTAATACTTCACACATGATGGTCCTTGATACCTCGATGACATTACTAACTCATTTTAGCTTGTTTTGAAGGGTGTTCAATTATCTACAAAATGACCAAAAATGGCCTTTTAGGCCTTCAGAGGAAGTAATCTCTCATCAAATATAAATGAGTTGATCAATCATCTTAGAAACTATTCCCTACATAGTGAAACACACTAAATGATCTTATTAGGACTTTCCTTTGGGTCAGGGTTTATGATTTAGGGTTTAGTGTTTAGGGCTTAAGGTTCGGGTTTACGACTCGGGGTTTAGTGTTTAGGGATCATGGTTCATATTTTAGGGTTTAGGGTTCACAGTTTAGGGTTTATGGTTTATGGTTTAGATTTTAGGGTTTATGGCTCAAGGTTAAGGGTTAAGGATTTAGGGTTTAGGGTTTAGGGCTCAAGGTTCAAGGTTTAGGGCTCATGGTTTAGGGTTGAGGGTTGATGGTTAAGGGTTTAGAGTTTAAGACTTAGGGTTTAGGTTTTATTGTTTAGGGTTTAGGGTTGAGGGTTCATGTTTTAGGGTTCAATGTTTAGGGTTTGAGCTTAGGCTTAGGGCTTAGGGCTCAAGGTTTAAGGATTAGGGTTTAGGGCTCAAGGTTTAGGATTTAGGGTTTGAGGCTCGGGGTTTAGGTTTTAGGGTTTAGGGTTGAGGGTTTAGGATTTAGGGCTTATGGTTTAGGGTTTAGGGCTCAGGGTTTAGGGCTTAGGATTTATGGTTTAGGGTTTAGCACTCAGGGTTTAGGGTTTATGGATCATGGTTTAAGGTTTACGGTTTAAGGCTTAGGGTTTAGGGTTTAGGGGTTAGGGTTTAGGTCCCAAGGTTTAAGGCTTAAGGTTTATGATCACCCATTCACTCATTGTAATGTTCTATATATTACCCATTCTAATAAATATTGTGACAGAGAGTATTCAAATAAATATGGTTCATCTACTTTATAGGTAGAACATTCAAACAGATTCATCACAGGTTTGAGTTCTTTCATCTACTGATATTTTGAAGGAGGGAAATTTTAGATATCAAAGAAAAACTTGGTACAAATAAATGTTAATCAATACATCTATCTTTTGTTTCCCATCACATAGGAACTATTTAACCGATTGTAATTTTTTTCATCTTACCCATTGTTATTAGTATTAACACAAAGTATTCAATCGAAAAGGGTTCATCTTCTTCTTAGGAAGAACATTTAAAGAGAGTACTCCCAATTTTTTTCTTTCATCCGTGACATTTTGAAGGAGGGAAATGTCGATATCCAGAAAAAAATGATACAATGAAATTTTTTTATGCTCTTTTCAATAATTATTTCAGCTACAAGATTTCATTAACAAAGGTTTCATTTGAAGAATAAATCTTGATATTTCTAGTGCATGAGTAACCTGGAATTTTGAGAGGATTTCCGAGGTTCAAGTTTATTTTCCAAGATGCATTACTTCAATGTTTGAAATATTTTCTCGATGCAATGACATTCTCGATTTAGACACTCAATGATTCTGAATGTCCAATCCTACCATAGACCCAAGTAGTTCTAGATCCATGGGTATAAAGAGACACCATTACTTGGATTTCATTTATAACGATAGAGATATTTGTAAATTCATGTTATGACCTATAAATCTATATGAAATTCAAGTTCTTTCGAAATCACACCACACCCTTCACTAGGATATATGACTACCCCTATGTTTTTTAAGGTGCATTTAAAAGCATATGTGGGTTTATCATAGAAGGTATTATCAATCAATGCAAGATCACTAATTCGTAGGCAAGTTGACTCTCATTCAGAACTAAACAAGAAATATTTACTAGGGGATTGATAACTCCTTTGTGTTCTTAGCCATTCCCCAATTGCTATGCTTATTTTGAACACTTCAAAATTTTTTTTCAAATTTACTATCCATTCCAGTAATAGAAGAGATTTCTCTTTCTCCAGAGGATAGGATACTACAGGTAATTTGGTTATGATCCTACACATCCGTGTTGGTATACTATCTGTGTTTCTTCCATTTCCTTTGAGATTAATTTTTATGATGCGATGGTTATTTTTTCCAAATTCCAATGGGTCATCCTAGCTTGCATAATACCATACATGGAAAATGAGAAATGTGAATTTTTTTTCAAAGTGTAAAGAAGTTGACATTCAAGAACACATTTATATGTGGGGAGAAAAAGGTTTCAAAGAGATGTGTAATATGCATTGCAAGGAACAAGGTAGATGTTATATCCATTTAATTTCATTTCATACCTCTAATAAACAAGTTAGTTGTACATGAATACTTAATGATGGTTCTAGGCACAAGACTTGGAAATAAGGTCGTAATCTTGATATTCAAAAAGAAGAACACACTCATAATACCTACTGGAAATATATGAGGTTTAGAGGTTAGAGATTAGGGCTCTAGAGTTAGTGTTTAGGGTTTAGGGTTCAGGGCTCATGGTTCAAGGTTTAGGGTTTAGGGTTTATTATTTTGGTTTTAGGGTTTAGGGTTTAGGTATAAGGGTTAAGGGTTTAGGTCGTAGAGTTCAGATTTTAGGGTTTAGTGTTTAGGGATTAGGATGTAAGGTTTAAAATTAGGGGTTTAGGTTTTATGGTTAAGGGTTTAGGGTTTAAGGTTTACGGTTTAGGGTTTAGGACTCAAGGTATGGAGTTTAGGCATTAGGTTTAGTTTTTAGGGTTTAGGGTTTATCATTTAGGGTTCATAATTTAGGGTTTAGGGTTTATGGTATAACATTTACAATTTAGGGCTTAAGGTTTAGGGTTTAGGGATTGTGGTGTATGGTTTAGGGTTTAGGGCTCAAGGATCAAGGTGTAGGGTTCAAGGCTTAGGGTTTAGGGTTTATGGTTTAGATCTTAGGGTTTAGGGTGCATGGTTCATGGTTTATGGCTCAAGGTTCAGGGTTCATAGTTACAGGTTTAAGGTTTACGATTTTGAGCTTAGGGCTCTCCATTTAGGGTTTATGGATCAGGTTTTAATAATTAGGGTTTAGGGATCAAGGATCAGGGTGTAGGGTTTAAGGCTTAGGGTTTAGGGATTATGGTTTAGGTTTCATGGTTTAGGGTTTATGGCTCAAGGTTTTGGGTTCAAAGCTATAGATTTAAATTTTAGGGGTTAAAGCTTAGGGATTTGGATTTAGTGTTTAGTGTTTAAGGCTTAAGGCTCATGGTTTAGGATTTAGGGTTTAGGTTTTAGGGTTTATGGTTTAGGATTTCGTGTTCATCGTTAAGGGTTTATTATTTTGGTTTTAAGGTTTAGGTTTTATAGTTTAGGGTTAACGTTTGAGGGTTAAGGGCTTAGGTTAAAGAGTTCAAGGTTTAGGGTTAGGGTTTAGGGTTATGAATTTAGTTTTTAGGGATTACGCTTTAGCATTTAGGGCTCATAGTTCATGGTTTAGGGTTCGGGGTTTAGGGCTCACAGTAAGGGTTGAATTTTTAATGTTTAGAGATTAGGTTTTAGGGTTTAGGGTTTATGGTTTAGGGATGATGGTTTAGGGTTTTGGGTTTAGGGTTTAAGGTTAAGAGTTTTGATTGTATATTTTAAACACTAAGAGCTTTAGGCTAAATGTTGAAATCCTTAAAATTACCTATGTACTGACCAAATTGTACTATAAAACCTATCACCTAAATCATGACTAATGGAGTTATGAGACTAGTTCCATAAGGTGCAGAGTGGCCCTAATTTCTTATATTTACTAAAATAAATTTAAAGTATAAGAAACAATAAAATATAAATAATAATAAATGAAAAACTTATACTTTCTTATAATATGCATACACATTATAACATGTACACATTTTGTGTTTTCACTTTTTCAAGCCATGCCTCAAGGCTTGGATCCGGTTTGGATCCCCAAGCCGAGTCATGGACCTTTACAAACAAAACAAACAATGTGTTTTGCAGGGAAAATGCAAAAAATCTATTTCACCATGATAAATCAACATAAAATGATTGATTCGTTTAAAAAACATTATACCATGACGTAGAGGAAAGTTTCTTATTTTTTAAAATATAATTTTTCAAATTTTGTAACTAATATAAGGTTTCCATATTATTTATTTTCTAACTATGCCTTTTTATAGATATTTTTGAAGTTTAAATATGCATGTTTTTCATCGTGTATCTTTTTTTGGCTCATCAAAAATTAAAAAAATTTATACTAGGCCTAATTCTACATACAAGGGTAATACCAGCACAAACTAGGCCTAATTCTATACATATTAAAAAAATCAATCTAATTTTCAATACTTTTGAGGTAGTTAGGGGGGCATGGTTAGAGCTCTATTATTTTTCAAAACTTAAAATTTATGTACAAGAAAAATGATTACAAAAAAATAAACACTCGCTAAAAATATAAAAAGAACTCTAACATAAACTAGATGCTCCTAGCTATATTTCTACGTAAGGGTTTTCAAAAATACTAAATGGTTCTCAAGAAATTTTGGGGGGCAAGAAAGTCACTCTATTATGTTATTTAACAAAAACAGGAGCACAAGTTGGTATTTTAGTTATTTGACCCACTTAATCTTATCCATTTTGAATAAACATTAGTAGCTTAGAAAGTAGACTCAAAATTCTACAATTCATGTTTATACGCAATCATCATCAATTTTGAGTGTAACTATTTCTAAAAAATCATACAAGGTTAAGTTTTTTATTTTTTAGAAAAATGCATCCACTTAAGACCCCCTTTTGGCCCCCCAACTTGGTGCACTTACCCTTCCTATACATTGTTTTGGAAAACTTTCTAAATCCAAAAATATTAAAATATGTTTCTAAAAAATCAAAAAAAAAAATCATCCTACAAAATGTTGCTCTTTGGTTCTCACCTATTTTTGTGCGCGACATACGAAATCATCTTGATCTACCTCTATTAACAAATCTGGTTTTCTTACTATGTTTGTACTGGGGGCACACTTGAGTTTCTTGGTAGTGTTTCATAGTGCACTATTTATTTTCATAGGACCCAAGTGTCCCCGTTATTACCCTTGTATGTATCCTTGATTGGGAACCATTTTTAACCCTTGTTGAAAATTCACATAGATTGCAATCAAAACTTGATAAAAAAACATTGCATTATGTTTATCTATTAGGTTAGCTTGTTTACTTTCTTGTATTGCATTTCAATATGTATGTTGCAGGAGTTATCCATCTTTTACTTTATCGCATTGCATTGCATTTTGCATGTTGCATTGAGTTGGTGTTTTCAGCAATGGACAATTATTAGTAGTATGGATTTTAATTTCATTCTACTTTTGTTCTATGCTTGTATTTTTAATAAGTACCAATGACATAGATACTTGGTAAAATGATGACAAGAAAGTTGTTTTATAGAAATTCCTACACTGGATGCAAGCTAGTTCTTCCTGGACATCTTCCTCTCATTCTTCTCTATCATTCTCCAATCAATAATATTCTTCTAATTTACTTCAGGAATACTACCCCTCCCCAATCTTCTATCCATGTCTCTCATATTTTCGATCGTCGCCCGCCTTCTTTCATCACCCCATCGACACTCGAGGGCATCTCTCAATTCTAATAATTTTTCTTCTACCCCTTCAAAATCCTACCCGTCTACTATCTTTAAATTAGCATCACTCATGCCACCCCAAAGAGGGGAAAACGTAAACAACTATAATTTATACTTAGCAATTTAAATACTTAAAATTGCACTAATTATACCACTTCCCACAAATTGACGACATATTGTCAATATCGCACACTTTCTCTTCTATCATCGTTAATTAACTACATTACGCTAATTAATTGACCCTTATATCCAACAAAGATGACAATTAACAACCTTCCATTAATTAAACCCCTTTTTACCTGAATTAATTAATTATTCTTAATTAATTAATTTTCCTCTTCTATTAGATCAATAAATCGTCATTTATTTGATTAAATCCTTCTTATCCTCTAAATCATACTAATTATTCTTCTAAAATTATTTTATAAGCTTGCTCACCTATTAATTAATCACTTTGGTTAATTAATAAATCCCCTCAAACCCCATGAGTCACTAAAGGAAAAACTAAACTCTCCTAAGGTTGACTCAACTCTCTTTCAACGATGATCATCCCCAACTAACTCAACCTTTCTATCATCCGACATGTAAAGGGATTCAAAACTTATTTTATCCATTTTGCTATATAAGGATCCTTCCTCCTACTTTTCTACTTACACAACTAAATGAGCATAGATCCTATACTATAGCCATTTTATCATATTAGAGGATTCTTCCACTAGAGGAGCTATTTATCTTCATTTCATGCATTCATCGATCCAAGTTTGAAGTCATATGGAGATATGTCAAGTGGTCTTGTAGCCATGATTTGACAAGACTCCATTCTTAAAACATTGGGATTTGAACATACAATAAACCCTTTTGATTACTAAGGATCTAAATAGGTTGATTTCATTTATTAGCATTCAATAGAGATATAGATTAATTACTTAGCATATTATTTTGGATGTTTATTCATGTTCTAATGAAAATTTGTCGGTATATTAGTATTGTTTAAGCTCTAATCATGATGGTGCATAGATTTTAGTTTAGATTTTTTTAGGACAACTAGGTGTTAGTTCAAATTCTCTATTCATAGCTAACTAATTCTTGCATACAATATCTACCCATCTCGTTAGTCTAATTTTGGTTGGACTTGTAGTCTCCACACTCGTTCGATAAGAGATAATTCTCTGTTATACCCATAACATCATAATTTTAAAGTGGCTCAAAGATCTCAACTTGCACCTATAAACCTAGTACAAGTCATTATAAGTAGTAGCCAATATTTTCTAACCCCATGTAAATACCCTACCATACAACTTTATACTCAGATAATAGGGGACAAACAGAAAAAAGGTATCTCTTTTGTTATCCCCAATTAAATATGTAGACATTATACCAATAATTGGATTATGTAGACTAGGGATGGGAGCCATCTACAGGTGAATTTAGTATAATATCCTACTTGTAACTCATATCAAGTTCCTTTGCATCACCCAAGTACATCGCCCACCCAGTGGACTCATCCAGTGAGCTAGAAATTTTAGCACTAGCTTCCTCCCTATAATACGAACTAACAAAATCATTTAAACATCCTCTAGTGTAATATCCCTCTCTGCTAACACCACGGAATCATAAAGTATTTCAATCCACATCCCTATAAGTCAAGAATTCGCAAACTATCCTTCTCACTTTGGATCAACTTTCTTAGTCTACGCGAACTACCATATCTTGGCCCTCTCTAGAATACCTACCTCATCCTAAGTTGATAAGTTGAACAAGTATGCAATCTAATTTTTCTCTCAAACCCTACTCCGGTTAATATAGACCAAATGTTCCATCAAGAAAATAAAAAATTAACATTATAATGCCTCACCAAAACATTAAACTATTCACAAAAAAAAATGTATAAGTACAAAGAATCAACTAAGTATGTATGTTATCAAGTTTTCCTTTGTACGTAATCGATGATTATGTAACTAGTGGTTTTGATATTTTTACAATAGTTATGCAATCTTTGCAATGGTTGCACAATTATAACATCATTCATGTCACTGAAAACCACCCATTACCATATATGCCAGAAAACTTTTAAAACACTATAAAAGTTCAAAATTAGTAAAATATACTAAATTTTTTCGAGGTTCCCGTAGCAATCATTTTGACTATAAGCTTCCTAAAAATCCCCTCTCGTAGATTTCACTCCAAACAGAAATATAAACCTAGGGAAAAGAGACAAGATCACTTCTAACTAGCCTATCCTAGAGCCCCACCAGTGGTCGTTGGATCTTCTACCATAGTGTATAAATTATTGTTAATTATACTTTTGTACTCGTATGCAAAATGATCACCGAAATTCTAGAGCCCCAAAAATTGAAAAGTATTAGACTAAAAATTATTTCTAAATGTGTTAAAAATTTGATACATACATACATACATATTGTAACATCCCACTAATTAATCCTCTTTGTTCAACATTTAAATACTCAAATATTTATGAATAATTGGAAAATGTATCTTTATTCAAGTAATTAAGCATTAAATTGGATGATGGCAATTAGTCATCTAAGTACTTAATTAAAGATTAAGTACTTAGATAACTATATTGCCTTTATTAATATAGTTATAGTTTAATTTTAATGCAATACTATGTAATGTCTTATTCGATATTTGTTGGATGACAAGTCAACTAGGATGACACCGCCCTTAATCGATATGGTCATTAAACAATGACGATGTTGTGTTTCTACCCATATGGAATAACACCAATATCGCTCCTAAGTCTACTTGCATTGCTCGTTCTTGCTAATGACAAGGCTAGGAATGCATTACATTATGGTATGGTATTTGTTTTACCGTTACAGGGAGTTGTTTTGAGTTGGCGTTATTTGTTAAGGCAAAAAGTCTTAAAATCCATGGTAAACTTGCATTGTAACATTAAAGTTGTGGTTTTATTTTAAATGATTTTTTTAAAAATGAAATAGATGGGGGCCATATGGCCACATCCATCTAATGACTGAAAATTGTGTTTGAATGTTAGTGATTTCAATTTTTTTAAATGGTGTTGAACACCATATTTGCATAGATGAGATTTTTTAATAATCATCATGTCCACTTTTGGGGACAACTAATGTAGAGGGGGCAAGTGGTAATTATTTAAATGAATATTCAATTTTTTGAATAGGGGATCTCCCCTCCCGTGAGATAAAGAGACTTCATTCATTTTCCACTTGGGAGACGGTAGGTAAAAGAAGTAAATACATTAAATAGTGTTAGGGATGCATGGATGAAAGGGGGAAAAGAAAGATTTTAGTTTTTTCATGAAAATAGACATTAGATTGACCTCCACTCATGGAGACACTCTCTAGATTTTTCACTACATGTGTGTGGAATCAATTTTTATGAAGAACCCTTTATTTATTTTGAATAATGTAATGTGGAGGGTTGGTTGTTTTTCGAGCTGGGAAATTTTTCACTATGTGAAAATCGATAGGGTTTTTCAAAGTGAGAATCGGAAGAAAAATCAAACACGTGCACAAATCAGTTTAGGCAAATGTTTATTCATCTTGCTTCTCTAGTTTTTGCTACATAAAGTGATTATCTTCACTACATGTGGCTTGTTCAATTCTAAATGGGTCTTTGAAAAATTTCTTAACTATTTTGACCTTGTTTTCTTCTAATAAAATCAAATGGCTATTATTTTTCTTCTTTTCCTACTGATTTGTTCTAGTTGAACAAAAAAATGGGTATTCTTGTTGCCTTGCTACTTTCTTCAAATAAATCACATTAATCTCTTATTTTTGTAGGTTTGGTGAATTTTTATGACTGAATGGTTTCAATAGAATAACCAATTAATTATTTAGGGTTTTGTTGTCACCTCAAAATTCCCCTCATTTTCTAAGTCTAGAATTAAAATTTTGAGTTGGTGCCTCTAAAAATATTAAAAACAAAGTATTTTGAAATATGGTTCTTTCTAAAGGCTTGTGGTCTCCTAGAAAATTCTTCATCGGATGGGAAATTTCTTCCCATTTCCAAAAAGGTAAAGAAGTCCTCCTAACTCTTCATATTTTTCAAGTTATGGCCTGACGGACCTGAGATGGTATTATTTGCCTAAGACGGGTTGGCGCGGCTGCGGGAGTTTTATAGCACTTAACACCTTTTGGAAAATGGTGTAGTTGGTGATGGTGGGCCCATGAGCCTGTGCAGAGAGATAAAAAGGAATTCCTAAGGTCCACCACTAATCAGATGGTGCCATGTAGCCTCGTTGAAAAGTCAAAGTGGGCGAGCGGGCCAAAATGTTCCAAAATTCCTTTTCGCTTTAAAATTTATAAAATGTAAAGGTTTCCCCCCCACGCCTGATCCAATAAATTTCTTCCACATGGGAGGCCCAAATTTAAAGTTGTAAAATCAAATTCAATGGCCCATATTTAAACTGGCCAAATAATGTAACTACCGTATATTTGAAAATCTGATTTTTCCACCATTAACGTTTCTTTGCAAATCAAGAATTCGAAAGGGAATGAATGATTGGAATTATTTGTAACCATTTCTTGCTTGCTCAAATAATTTTTAAACATTCCTATCTTGTTCAAGGAAGTTGCAACCATCTCTTATGAGCTATTTCATGGGAGTTCAAAGCCATTTTACGGGGTTGGAATTTTCAAATTCTGGAACTGTAATTTCAAATCTGAAGAGAAATAAATACAAGGGATTTTCCCTTTTACATCTATTTTCTCTTTCCTTCTTGCTCTAATATGTGAATCATTTAATCCTAACATGCTTAGAAACTTTGTGTTCTAGTTTATACAATCTCAAGAACTTTGACTCATGGATTGTGCACGTTATAAATGTGAATGGTTCTACTCTTTATCTCATTTGCTCAATACATATAAGGGTTTTCTCGCCATATATTTTCCCCGAAAGTATTGTTTTCTTCTTCCTCCCTATTCTCTTCAAGTATTCTATCCTCATCTTTTTATAACTTTCCAGGTCATAAAACACATTTCAATATATCGAGAAACCAACATTGAATGAAATATTGTGTATTTGTACATAGGTTTTTCCCCTTCTTTCAATAAGGGAACCTCTCCCATTAAAGAGGAGGGACTTTCTTGTCCCGTGATTGTGGTTTCATTCCAAGTGCAAATCTGAAACCCAATATTTTTGGCAACTTCGTTGGGGATTTGTTCAACAAGTTTCCTTTCTAAAAAGAACAACTAATTTGATCATTTATTTGATCTTGCGACTCTAAGATACACTCGTGGTAGAAGGCCTCTTAGAATTAAAGATCCCCAATTTCAACTCTTGGATCAAAAAGGTTTTCAACATCCTCCAAAAATAATAAATAGAGGAGCTCATTCTAAAAGCACAACTCCTATTGAAGTCGAGCTTACGGTAGTAGCATTCCTCAAACACAACTTAGCCCTTATCTCCATACCCTAATTCTTTTTGGTGTCTCAGTTTCACTTCAAGCAATATTTCCAAGGATGGAAGCACTCTACCTTGGGGATAAAGAGTTGGGCCTTTAGCTCTTCCTCAACCATTGCATGAGTTACCTAGGGGTAATAGGAATAATTTTCTCAAATTTAGGTGATGGCAAAGTAAACCCCGATGAACACATTACAGGATTCATTGTTGCATGTGGGGTCCTTGGAGTTTAACATGAGGATGTATGTGTTAGGCTATTTGTGGATACCTTACACAATAATGTTGTAGATTGTTTTTACCATCTTCCTGTTGGGACCATCACCGATTGGACTACTATGAGGACTGAATTTGAGCAGCGTTTCAAACCTGTTGAAGATGTGCATTCTTTGTTATCTCATATTTCTCAAATCAAGAAGGAGCCACATGAGCATATGATATAATTTGTGGCCAAGTTCAACAATTTTATTAACAATATTCCAACAAGTTCAAAATGTTGATTAGATTCGAAGTGTTTCTTCTTGAATGCTAAATTTCTAGAAGTAAGCTATGTCATGAGGAGAGAAAATATTGCAACTTTGGATGCTGATCAGAGATTAGTTGTTAGTGTGGAAGATGACTTGATCATGTCTAGAAAGCTAAAAAGGGAGTCCTTCAAATCCAAAGCATCTTCTTCTTCCTCTTCTCCTGGAGATAATGCAAATCAGTTTGTGTAAAATCGGCTAATGACCTCATTTCCATCAAGAAACAATTGGCTCAGTAATGCTCCATATCAAGATGTTCCAAGGAAGAATTTTTAGCCTAGGAACCGCTTTCTCTCTTCTCAAACCAGGTTCACCATTGAAGTTCCACCTCTCAAGGTTCCCCGCCAATGCTACTTGTGAGGTTCTTGAGCCCTGATGATGAGAAATTAAATGGGCTCTATGATGAACAAGAAGAGGAAGCTGATGAATAACTTGAGAATCCTGGTGGTTCTTTAGTTCATTTCCTCACCACTAAAGGTGTGGATGATGAAGATAAATATGATGATGTAGTGGTGAGGTGAACAAGAGTCATATGTTGTTATGACCTATGAGCATACCAATAAAAAGGAAAAAGTGGTGTAACCCGTAAAAAGATCCAAGGATTACTCCATCACCATCCGGTGATTGGAAGAAGAGGAGATCATATTCCTAATACTTCCACCTAAAAGGTAAGCTCTAATAGTCCTTCTCCCTCTACTTCAGCTTCTTCAGGAATTCTTGTCCAACAAATGATAAAACTGATAGATCAAAATCTCATCCTACTCCTAGTAGTGATTCCCCATCCACATCTGAATCTTTTGACATTATAGACCATCTTAAAAAGACCAAGATTCTGATTTCTAAGGTAGATTTCTATCAAACCCATCCTAAAACCTTTTCCAAAGTGATTAACTTTGTAAATTATAAATCTAAAACCCCAGCCCATTCTTTTCTAAAGGATTTTTCCCCACTCCTTCTCTTCCTCAACCAAACCTTGTGGTTGCAGTCACTTCACCCAATGAGAAGATCAAACCATTCTATGTGACTCTCCTCATAGATGGCCACAAGCTTATAAATTGTTTCATTGATTCTCATGCATCCGATAATGTAATGCTGCAAAATTGTCTCATGCTTTGGGTCTAACCCTAACCCACACTTATGGCTCTTCGTATTCCATCAAAAGCAAAGAAGTGCCTTTTCTTGGGAGAATCAAGGATGCACAAGTATCTTTTGCTACTTTACTAGAGAAGAAGGTCTTGCCTACAATTTTTTTGTTGATATCCCTCATTCCTATGGAATTACGCTAAGTAGGAACTTTTACAAAGATGTTGGAGCTAACATCCAAATGGATTGGTCCTATGTTTTGATCCTGTCAATGGGAAGATAAAGAAGTTGCTGCACCCCGAGAAAAAAGTAGAGTATATTGTGTAAAAGACAGATGATCCTAAAGCACAAATATTGTATGAAGACATTGGTCATGAGAACTACATGATCATGTCACAAGAGGAAATAATTTGGTCAAAGGGAGTTTTGCTTGATCCTAATGGTGTGTGGACTTTGGAGTTTGATGGAAGTTGCTCTTCAGTTGGTTATGGAGCTGGTGTAGTGCTCATTTCTCCTAGGGGTAAGGTTCATCCTTTCTCTTTCAAGTTTTAGTTTGAAAATACCAACAATATTGTTGAGTATGAGGCCCTCATTCTTGGGTTGAGCATGGCGAAGGAAATGGGAGTGAAGAACCTTCTTTCTCATGGAGATGCAGAGCTAATTGTAAAACAAGTTAGAGACCTTTATCAGGTAAAGAACGAAGGTTGAAGCACTATAGGAACTTGGTCTGGGATTCCATTGAATTCCTTGATGATTTTTTCATTGAAGTTGTGCCAAGGGAAAGGAACACTAGGGATGACTCTCTAGATGTTTGGGGGTCCTTGTTGATTCCTCATACTAATTTCCCTCAGGAAAAACTCACCATTGAGTTGATCCATAGACCCACCGTGCCTGGAAATGCAAATAATTGGAAAGTTTTTAATGATGACCGGAATTTTCTTTCTTTTTGGAGCTCGAGAAGACTTCAATCAGCTTTACTTTGAAGGAAGTGACAATCTTCTTAGAGATTGTATGTCATTAAATGAATAGGGTGTTAAAGAAGAGATGGATCAAGATGGATGCATAAAAATGAAAAGCAACAAAATCCCTAAAGGGCTGGTGAGTTTGGAGGATATTTTTATAAACATGATAGGTATATAAAGTCTAAAGTTTCCCAAGGAGCCGACAATCTGTGAGTCGAGAAAGTGAATATTGGGAGTCTTAATCATCCCAAAATGGTCAAAATTGGAAAATGCTACACTCAAGAAGAGAAAATAAGGTGGTGACTCTATTGAAGAGGTATGTTGATGTTCTAACTTACTCTTATGATGATCTTAAGACTTTTCACCTAAAGAAATGCAAAATTTCATTCCTCTTAAGCATGGGATCAAACCCTTTTAAAAAAAGCAAAGGCAATATAATCCAAACATAGCTGATATAATTTTCTCGAGAAATACAAATGCTTTTGAAGGCTAAGATCATCTTCCCCATCTGCCATTCGGCGTGGATTGCTAATATAGTGTTTGTCGGGAAGAAGAATGGTGAGATCCGGATCTATGTGGACTTCAAAATCTAAATCGGGTTCTTTGAAGGACAACTACCCTCTCCCCATGATGGACCAAGTGTTGCAAGATGTCACAGGATTAGATATGTTATCTATGTTAAATGGATTCTCATCTTATAATCAAGTAGAGGTGAATATTACAGATCAACATAAGACTACCTTTACTACTACTTGGGGCACCTATGCATACAAGAGGATGTCATTTGGTCTCATCAATGCTTTGGTGCTACTTTCTAGAGGGCCATAGACTCATCTTTTGGCAATTTGAAAGGGAAATTCATTGTTGTGTATTTAGATGACTTGACAGTGTTTTCTAAACCAATAATAGATCACTTCTAACACCTTGAAATAGTATTGCAGAAGTGTAGAGAGAATGGGATTCCTTTAAACCCTAATAAGTTTTTGTTTTGTCTCACGAAGGAAATTTGTTGGGACGCATTGTTTCAAAGGAAGGGATCAAGATTGATCTAGAGATATTTCAGGCCATCCATCAAATTACTCTTCCATCAAGTAAGAAAGGTGTCCATTCTTTTTTTGGTAAAATCAATTTCCTAAGGAGATTCATCCATGATTTTGTAGAACTTACTATGAGCATTGCTCACATGATGCAAGGGAAGAAAACTTTTGGTTGGTCCTCTGAAGGGAAGAAATCATTTGAGGACATTAAACAGGCTATTGCAAAGAATCCAATCTTGGTGTGCCCCGACTTTAGAAAAGATTTCATTATCTATTGTTATGCCACCAAAATACCTTGCTACTGTGTTAGCCTAGAAGAATGCTAAAGATCATGAGCTCCCAATTACATTCATGAGTTATTTCTTGAAAACTCATGAGATAAATTACACCATGATGGAGAAACATGATTTTGCAGATGTCAAAGCTATCAAGCAATTTAGGTTTTACATCCTTAATTCTCATTCTGTGGTGTTAGTGTTTGATACAACAATCAAATCCATTCTTACTCAAAGAAGAATTTGGAACCAAGAGATGTAATTTGGTAGCAAAGGTGCAAGAATATGATCTTGGCATTAGGACAAAAATATGGTTTGGGGTAAGGGCCTGTATGAACTCATTGTTGAGGGATCTGGCAAGGATTTGTACAAATATGGAGTTGATGTCCCTATTGTTTTGTTCCTCACTCGAAACAGGATATGTGGTATGCTAACATTGCTCACTTTCTGACCTATGAAGAGTGTCCATATCACTTGAGTTCCAAAGAGAAGAGAGCCATAAAACCGAGGTCTATACAATATGTCTTATGGGAGAATGCTTTGTTCAAACAAGGCATAGATGGAAGGTTTTGAAGTGTGTAGACAAGGGAAATGAAAGAAGTTGTTCTCTACTTTTCATGACCAGCCTTTTGGAGGTCATTTCTCCTCTACCGTAATAGCTCATAAAATAATTCATGCTGGTTATTATTGGCCCACTTTGTTCGAGATGCATCAAAATTCATTAGTAAATGTGAAGCATTCCAAACGTTTGTTGGAAGACCTAATTTGACTGCTTTGCCTCTCAAGCATGTAGTGATTACGTAACCATTTCAACAATTGGGTTTAGACATCATTGGAGAACTCAATCCATCTTCGAGTGCTGGGAATACCCATGTGTTGACTACCACATATTACTTCACCAAGTGGATGGAAGCCATCCCAGTCAAGAGCACTACTTCCGAGGTAGTTTGTAACTTCATTAAGGAGAACATATTGATCAGGTTTGGGACCCTAAACAAAATTGTGACTAACAATGCTTCCAAATTTTCTTTTGCTAAGATGATGGACTTATACTATGGGTATGGGATCTCCCTTACTCATTCTTCATATTACTACCCCCAAGGGAATGGATAGGTAGAATCAACAAACAAGAACTTGGTGAACATAGTTAGAAAGATTGTAAATGATTCTTAGAGGAATTGGCATAAGAAGCTATATGATGCACTTTGGACTAATAGAATTACACCCAAGAGAGAAATTGGAATGTCTCCTTTCCAAGTGGTGTATGGTGTGGAAGATCAACTCACAAATCACGGTGGAATTTCAAGCCTCGCATCTGATGAAAATCATTGAAGATTCAAGTTTCAGTAGCTCTTTGGACAAGAGAATTTTGTACCTTCGTAAGCTTGATGAGGACAGATTGGAAGTGGTTGATAGGATAACATCTCATCAGTTGAAAGTGAAGGATTTTTTTGGCGGAAATCCAAACCCGAGTTTTCCAAGTGGGATACATTGTGTTGCTTTGGGACAAAAGACATGAGCCACGGAGAATCACGGTAAGTTTGATTCTCTTTGGCTTGGTCCTTTTAGAATCAAACATTTTACTAGAGAGAACTCTTTTTATCGATATGACATGGATGGATCTCCTCTCCCACTTCCTTATAGTGGGGGGTAAGATAAAGTTTTTCAAGTCCTAGGTAGCTAGGAAATCCTTTTGTACATTGCATTTCTTTTTGTTTTGGCTTGTTTCCCTTTCTTGTTCTTTGTTGTGTGGTGTGTTTTGTTTTGTGTCTTCCCTTTTGATTTTTTGTTTCTTTTCCCATCTTGTGTGTGTTACCTTGTATTGGTTTTTCTTTTTAATCCTTTTCCCAATGGAAAAGGAACTTTTCCTCTTTCTAAGAGTTATCTATAGTTCTTGATCTTTCTTTGTGTCTTTGTTCTAAGCCAAGTCATCCCTAGAAAGAGCGGCTCAAATGTTGTCACCCTCAAAATTCCCCTCATTTTCCAAGTCTAGACTTAAAATTTTGAGTTGGTTCCTCTAAAAATAATGAAAACCAAATATTTTGAAATATGGTTCTTTCTAAAGGCTTGTGGTCTCCTAGAAAATTCTTCATCAGATGGGAAATTTCTTCCCATTTCCAAAAAGGTAAATAAGTCCTCCTAACTCTTCATATTTTTCAAGTTATGGCCGGCGGACCTGAGATGGTATAATTTGCCCAAGGTAGGCAAGCGGGGCTGCGAGAGTTTTTAGCACTTGAAACCTTTTGGAAAAGGGCGTAGTTGGTGATGGTGGGCCCATGAGCCCGCATAGAGAGATAAAAAATAACTCCTAAGCTCCGCCACCAATAAGATGGTGCCATGTAGTGAAAAGTCAAAGTGGGTGAGCGGGCCAAAATGTTCCAAAATGCCTTTTCATTGTAACGTGGGTGGACCAAATTTAAAGTTGTAAATTAAAATTGAATGACCCATATTTCAACTCGCGAAATAATGTAACAGCTATATATTTAAAAATCTAGTTTTTCTACCATTAACATTTCTTTGTGAATCAAGAATTCAAAAGGGCATGAATGATTGGAATGATTTGTAACCATTTCTTGCTTGCTCGAGGAATTTGTAACCGTCTCTTGTGAGCTATTTCATGGGATTTCAAATCCATTTTAAGGGGTTGGAATTTTCATATTCTGGAACTGTAATTTTGAATTTCAAAAGAAATCAATACAAGGGTTTTCCACTTTTTCCTCTATTTTCTCTTTCCTTCTTTCTCTATCTATGAATTGTTTAATCCTTGCATGCTTAGAAAATTTGTGTTCTAGTTTATACAATCTCAAGAACTTTGAGTCTGTGGATTGTGCGCATTATAAACGTGAATGGTTCTACTCTATATCTCATTTGCTCAATACATATAAGGGTTTTCTCTGCCATCTCTGTTCCCTCAAAGTATTGTTTTCATCTGCCTCCCTCTTCTCTTCAAGTCTCCTCATGTATTTATAACTTTCTAGGCATAAAACACATTTCAAGATATCGGGAATTCACCATTGAATGAAAGATTTTGTATTTGTACATAGTTTTTGCCCTTTCTTTCAATAAGGGAACCTCTCCCATTAAAGATGAGGGACTTTCTTGTCCCCTTAATGTTGTTTCATTACAAGTGAAAATCTAAAACCCAACAGTTTTGAACCCGTGTTCTTCGGTGAAAATGAATGGTTGTACCTGTGCTTAACTTTGTGTAGAATGTTTTTGCTATAATGTGGTTATGGGTTATGAATAATTATCTATGGAAGTTTTGTGGATATTCTAGATCTGAACTCATTCAACAAAATGATATGATTTTTTTCTTTCCTATGCGTATGAATTGTAGAGAATGGATAATATTAAAGAATTATTTATCTTTAAGTTAGGTTTTATTAGAAAGTTGAATAATTTTTTTGGAGGAATTTCAAACATGTTTATCTTTCGATGGAAATGTATGGATTTAGGGTTTGAGGAAAATGATCTGAAAATTTGTGGGTATTTGAATTTGAGCTCATTCAATAAATTCGGATGACTGCATTTTTTTAATGCAAGTGATTTGGTTTTATTGTGAAGAGTATATCAAAAATTTCATGTGAAGTTTTGAACTTGTCTTCATGTAATGTATTGGTATTGATGTTAGGGTTTTGAAAATGGAACTGAAATTTTATGGGTGTCAAACTTGTATCCTTCAATAATCTCATACGACTATTTTCCCAGGTATGTTATTCGCATTGTTTATTATTACAACTAGAAATGAGGTTTACGGTACACATTAATTGGAATAAAAAATTAGTTAAAATGTTTGTTTCATCTTGTGTTTTGAAATTAAATGGATACTATTTAGTGGCATGAAAGGAGGAAATAAAATCTGCAGATTTTGTTATTGTTAAAGATTCCTTAACCATCTACAGGGACATATGAAAAAAATGTCAATAAAATAAAGGTAAATGTGAGCCGATGGTTCATCTAAATAAGTTATTTAAGGTTAGTTTATTTATTACTCGAGATCCTCATGACTCGAGAGGTTGGTTTATTTGATCCATGCCTTTTCAATTTATTCTTTTATTTCATTATTAGATTTAAATTATTAAATTATGCTTTCTTGAAAATTCTAAAAGTTAACAATACAAGGGTAGAATCTATCAATTTTTGTCGTAATTCTATACTTAGTCATTTTATAGATTTAAAGTATTCTCGATGACTTTATATGGTATGAAAATTATTTTGTGATAATATTTGATGCAAAAGAATTGTATTTTTCTTGAATTTTAGTTAACTTAAATTTTTGAGTGGTTTGATTCTTGTGCGTGCGAAGATAGTGGTTCGACACAAATAAATACTCAATCCTCTTCCAATCACATGATTTGTAATTGAATAAGTGGGAGGTGTTGGTATAAAAATTGATTCTTCTTTAGAAGCCGAGTAGCATCACATATTTAACAAGATACTTAGAGATAGAAAAATTGTGGTATAAATCATTTTGTAGCCGGGGAGGATTCGGTGACTCTTTGTCACACGAGGTGTTAGAGAAATGGATAGCACCTTCATTAAGGATTTTATCTATCCTCAATACTTTAGGTCATGTCTTTTGACCAAGGTGAGAGGACCCATTTTGTAACCTCTGTTGGTCAAGGACATGAAGAGATCCTTCTTTACACAATTTTCAGGGGAACGTTGAGAAAATATGATCAATATGCCACAATTTTTAACTCTTACGAGTTGTCACTTCTAAAGAATGGAGATATTTTTGAACAAGGTTCGGAGTTACTAAAGACATTTAAAACCTTCTTGCTTCTCAGTATACTTTAGCAAAGTAGAATTTGTTCATTTGTGGATACACAACACAAACAGGGGTACTTCAGGTAGGATTCATGGTTATTTGAAATTTTTGTGGGGATTAACCAAGATGAAGTTGATTTCACCAGATCTTTGAGAACCTTTACAACAATTAGAAAACTAATAGACAAACTACTTGAGATAGCCAAAATATTTTTTCAACCGAAGGTGTGCATTAATGGAGCCCCGTATCTACACATTTTCACACAATATTTAATAATTCAACACGAAGGCTCGAGCTAAAGACTCAATTAAACATTAACAACCTCAGGTTCCTTACGCCGAAGATCCACTCATAGGCTAACAAACAATCTTTATTAAGAAAATGACAGTAAAGTGATTTTAAATTGTTTATTTCATTATAGGATGAAGGCTCTTCTCATAATGAAATTGCAAATGCCACTATACTAACACATGGATGAGATCTTGTGTGACTCGGAGGGATTTTAACATAAGATTACAACAAGAACATCAAAACCATTTGAAAGACATTCTGAAATAAAAGTAGACACAATTTTTCCCAAGACTAACACATTAATTTGAGATCTTTCATATTTATCAAATAGGGGAAATTTTCTTGAATAATCTCAGATCTTGTCAATGGTTGTACACTTGCAACCATCTTGACGTGATAAAATCTAAAACACAAGAGATTAATAGGTTTCTCAAATGGTCTCTCAGGAAGATGGGATTTCTCAAATTTTCTCGTAGAAATTAACCCCAAACCATTTGCGAGGGTATCGTCATCGCACGTATACAATTCACTCGCTCACTCATCCCAAATTTCCCCCAAAAAAGAAAAATATTCGAGGAATCATTTGCTTGTTACCAATTTGTCTCGAAATTGTTGTTTAACAAAGTTACACTTGAAGCTGGCAGGTGGACAAATCATGAACTGATCACATTTTTCAGACCCTCAACCATGACTAAGATTCCATGCCATAACGTTTTGACAATCCTTCTAATAATTCTTTTATTCTTTCATGCGAGAAACCCCATTTTTAATCATTTTTAGTTGGCTGCATATAGCGGATCTCACAAGCAATATTTTTCACCCTTGAGAATACACCTTGATAAATGAGTTCCCTCGCATGGATACCTACATTTTTTCCTCTCAGAAACGAGTGTGCATACACGGATTATACCACATACCTGCTCTATGAATCCGAGTCGGCCATGTGTAAAGAGGAACCAGCAGAAACCTCCACGTGTTTCCTTGGAAAAACTACAAAGGTGAAGTTTAGAGCGGAGTTCCCAAACGAGCGCGGCCTTCCACTTGTTTAGGACCCTAGGGAATTGCATTGGATGCTAAAAATTCGAGTATGGGAAGGCTCAAACATGAAACTTCCACGTGTTTATTTGGCACAAATTTAAAGATGAAGTTTAGAGGCGTGAACTCAAATGAGCGCAGGCTCTCCACGTGCCCTAGGCCCAAGAAAGTTATCTTGGCCTTTGAAAAAGTATCGAGTATAAAGAGGAGCCAACATAAGCCTTTGCATGTCTCTTCTGCTCTTATGATATGGTGCCCAAAAGTGAAGACCTCAAACAAGCACATGCTTGCCATGTGTCTCAGCTTGGAAAAGTTATTGAAATATTCTAAGGACCAGCGAAGGTGCCATGTGCCTAGGGTCGAGAGAGAGTTCTCGGCCGTTGAAAATTCTAAGTATGGGAAGATCCAACGGAATCCTCCATGTGTTTCCTTGGTGCAAATGCTAAGGTAAGACCCGAAGAGGATCCTCAAATGAGCACAAGCCCTCCACACATCCATGGTTTAACAAATATGCACCGACCACTTAAAGAAAAGTCTAAGTATGGGCAGGGCCAGTGGAAACCTCCACATGTCTCCTTGGCGCAACTTCAAAGGTCAAACCGAGAGGCAAATTTTCAAATGAGCGCAGGCCCTCCATGTGGACAAGCTTTGAGTTGAAGCGGAGTGCGAGAGTTTCAAAATTCCTCGGCAGACTTTGCCTCTCGCTTCTAATTTTTGATGTGGGCCCCAAGATTTTCAGATTATTTCATAACTTTGCTCCCTTGTACAAAAAGGCAAAAAATTGCAAAATGCTCCGGGACCCGCCTCCCATTGTAACTTGAAAAACGCCACGTGTCTTTGGGGTCAAAGTAATAATTTTTCCTTCTACTTCATATTTTTGAATAACCAATTAGATGTTATCGAGTGCATGGGCCAATTTGCTATTTTTGCAAATGTGATAAAAGTGAAAAGTTTCACCAAAAGCAGAACCATCGGACCCTATCCAATCAAAAGGACCATGTTCCCACGGATTTTGGGACAAAAATTGATAGGGAAAACATGATTGTGGAAGAATAAAAGGAAGGGGAAACATGACTATTGGTACAAATTCTTTCTCATGGACAAAGAAATGGAAAACAATATATTGACTTAATGTGATCTCAACCAAGGAAAGGATGCCCCATGGTGACCAAATGAAGGAAAAATATTTCATGCATCGATATAGGGAGACATAAAAAAATTTCAAACCATGCAGACTAAGACGTTTTAAACAATCAGGGTGAGATTAAATTGAGCACCAACATTGGCTCCAACTCGGGGATGGGAACTCCTTGTGAGTGCTGCAAGAACAAAAGAGAAGATCATGTGCCAAAAATCCATTGGACAATGGAGTCAAATAACAAGATTCTAGAGCAGAAAGATAATAACCAAATCCCACAAGACAAACTGAGAAACCAACAAAAATTGGTCAACAGGGACCAAGAAAAACTGAAACAGAAAAACATGAAAACAGAGAAAAAACAAAAGATTATACACTATACAATGGTGTGTGTCTTGATTTTGAGAAATCAGTCAAGGAAATGTTTCAAGATCCTGGCATTAAGAGGTAACTCAATAAATTCCTCTGTTTCACCATTTTCTTCTCCCTTTAAAGTGACGAAATAGATAAGGGTAAGGGCTAAGGAGGAATACCTGTTAAATGATGGTCAGTTGATGGTTGTTATGTGCGTTATGACTTCTTGATCCATAACTAAATGTGAGAGCTTCCTTTTGGCTAGGAGGAACTACATGTAATAGAAAACAAGACCACAAAAAGATAGTTAAATGATATATGATAGTGGATTGCCTAGCGTATGCTAGTTTCGAGAAGTGTGATACTTCCTAGATGGTTGTCAATCCACTGTTTAAAACAAGTTAATGTGAGAAATAAAAAATTCCTACTGTATTTGATATGATTTAGGTATCTCATTCAAGTACAATAAGAAAATCCAATCACAACATGCTAGGCTATAGTTGGATCTGAGAGGTGAGGTGTCTATCAAGGTATTGGGACTAGTCAGGGTCTGATTTTAGGTTATTTAGGTCAACTGGTAGGGTGATTGTTGGGTTTGTTCTACGTGTAAAGGTGTAAAACACAGAGAGATGTTGACTAAATGTGACCGATGCCGGTTTAGGTAGAACTGATGGCGGTTGTGGATAACCGGCGTCGGTATGGTCGAGGTAAAAGAAACTCAAATAGATTAAATGGAAGGGGTGATATGAGGTCAAATAAAGTTTGGGAGAGTGAATGGGGAGGTCTATAGAGGTCTTAGGTATGCTCATAAGTATACAGCAGGTGAGGATAGGTGATTTGGTGATATGGGTGAAGGGATATTTGAGTTCACAGGAAAGTCGATGATGAAGCAATAAGCATGCAAAGAATAGATTAATAACAAGAGTAATAAAGATTACTAACTGAAATAAACCCTACCGGTTAGGAAAATTCTGACTGTGTTAAGGATCTAATGGTTGAGTGGTGGAGGTGGTTGATCGGAGAATACATGTATGTTCTGTGCTGATAATTTCCCGAGTGCTCCCGTGAATGCAATGGCTCTATGATTGATCATTGTGATGGTTCTGGATGTTTGGATGTGTAAAAGGATGTTTGTTTCACTTGCATGCAGCTCGATCTCCTTTCCTTGCTCTAAAAATATACCAACCCAAAAACAAGGTTATTTGGGTGAATAAATGGTAATCGAATCTAGTTCTGTTGACCGATGTCGATTTAGGGGTGATGGCACCGATTAAGGCGGGATTCCTTAGTTTTACTAAAATGGTTAGATATTTCTAATTTCTTGGGCTAAGTTAGTTTATTCTCACGGATTAGAATGCAAACCTCCCTTCTAATGAGTGGGAATGTGGTTAGAGAGATTTTAGGGATTTATTTTAGGGTTAGACCAAATCTTAGCTCATTAAGGCAAGTAAGACTTAGTTATTGTTAGTTATGGAAACATGCCAAGAATAGGTCTAGGGTGAGGTGGAAATTAGCTTGATTAAAATAATTAAGTAATGAATATTGTGAGGATGGGTATTAATTTAATTAAGTTAATTAAATTAATATTAATTTTCGGTGGAAGGGGCCATGGTTAGATGAGTATGCTTGGTGATTATTTGACAAGGACCAGGGGAGTGTGACCCAATTTTGGTGTCTACATTTTCCCCCTTTTTTGTGTACCTTGTATTGGTAAGTGACGCTGAAAAAAATAAGATGTGGTTGCCCCATGTGTGGGTGAAGGTTATCCCCCTCAAACTAGGAACTGATGTGGCGAATATTTAAATCGGTGAGTGGTTTGTTAAAAGGTGAATGTGATGAGGAGGAAGGTGGAAAATGGGGGTAATGGGGTAAAGTTTGAATCGGGTAACCCAAGTAATGGGCCATGGTCAAAGGTAGTAACAGTCAAATGCATGCACATGTATAAACTACAACATGGTACTAGGTTGAAGAACATGAAAACTCTACATTGTCTAAGGTCGATAGGTTTATCCAAAAAAGTTTGAGGTGATTCCGATATCCAAGGTATAGGATATGGTGTGGAAGCACTTCGTACGTCAGGTGCAGGAACGTTTAGGTATGTTCTGGTACACTAAATGTTGGGTCATGATAAATAGTCATGGTAAGAGGCAAGGTAAGGTCATTAGGTCAAACAACATAGGTAATAGTGTTGCAAGGTATAGCGAGCACATGAGTTCATAGGTCACTAACAATGTTTTGGGTCCAAGTAGCTAGGTCACGACACAGGTAGGGCTGAGGTATGGGTAAAATAACAAGTCCCTAAATGTAAATAAAGATAGGTATAGGTAATGTAGGCTTGGAGGTAGGTTGCGATCAGGGTGGGTAAGGCCAAACGATGGTTGGGTTGGTTAAGTTGGGTCAGAAATGGGGAAAGGGTAGGGGCAAGAGTATGACAGTAACCGATGTTGTTCATATATACCGGTGATAGTTGAGGTAAGTTGATCATGGTTTATTAGGGTAGATGACTGATGTCGGTTTGGGTATAACCGACCATAGTGTGCTAGGGAATATGACCGATGTGGGTATATAAAAATAAAAATATATTTATAATACAGATTCATTTGTACATATTGGATTTTTTGAAAATGACAGAGTGCTAAACGAGTGGTGCTTTATCAGGAGGAAAAGACAAGGGGTGATATCCTGCTGATGTGGAGGGATCTGGTTGGTTAGAGGAGCCGGGTAGATGGGTTCACGAGCACAAGGGATCGATTCGATTTGGTGGAGGTCGAGAGGATTGGATTTGGTAATTGGACATGGAAAATGTGGGAGAGGGATCGGGCGGACCACCGTACATGGCCAACATGCCACCATAGAGATGGTAGTGTGATGAGGTAAGATTCAATCTCTTGCATTAGTTTGGGAGGTAGATTGGGTATATAGGTCAGGGAAGGAATACAAACTTTTGGGGAAAATGGGATTTGAATTTGGGAAGGAAAATTGGGTAAAATAGGAATGGGGAGAGGTGTGGTTAGGTGAATGAGGGGTGGGGAGGAGTTGAGGGTAGAGTTAGGTAGGAATGGGTGAGAAGAAGGGAGTGTTTTAGGAAAAAGGGGGTTTTGGGTGTCGCGAATTTCTGCATGATAGTGACCGGAATTGGTTAAGGTGCGGTGGCGTTGATGGTGTCAAGCTAGTACCGATCCACGAGATAAAATGGCGATGCCGATTTGGGATAGACTGTAGTCGGTTAGGAGTGCTTGTATCAGTCATCATGTGGAGAAAAAGGGGCCAAAAGAGCCCTACGGTGGGTGGGTGAGATAGATAGTGGGAAAAAAATGATTGTGGTGATGAAAAATAGAGCATGGGTAAGAGGTTGAAAGAGGTATGGTATGATCGATAGTGGGTGAGGGTTGGGGTGGGTAGATAGAATATGTGATAAGAAGGTAAGTTGTGAGGGGAAAAAGAGGGAGGGTAATAGGTGTAGGTGAGGTGTCAAGAGTGATTGTGGGTATGATCAAGGTGTATTAATGTGATGTTTTGTTGGATGCGGTGAGAGACCAGTGTGTGGATGTAAGATAGGGTGCCCACCCCTACTTATGATGGTTTTAGGAGGTGCGACAACTAAGGATTGGCATCATGTTGCGAGTTTGGCCTGATTAGGGTCAAACACTACCAACATGTAGTCCGACAACCAAGTTTGATAGTCACCCTCATTGACAAATGGGATTCGGTGACCATCACATTCCATCTACCGATGGGTGAGATCTTGGTCACCCTGGATGATGTGTACAAGATCCTGTGGTTTTCGATAGTGGGGGTACAGGTATATTCGATCTCCTTAGAGGTGTCTAAGGAGTTGATGCTGACAATATTTGGTGAGGGTTTGCGGAGATGAGGTTTCACAGTGCCAACATGAGCTATGGGGAGATGTACTTGGTTCATTTAGAGGATACTAGGCTAGTTGTGTTGTTGATGGAGGCAATCTGCTATTTTGCATTGCCAAATGTGGAGGGTGGGAGATTCTCACGATCATTGATGGGGGTCTTGCATGATATGGTGATATACTGACCCATTTTGCATGGGCACCGCATTCTGGTGTAGCTATACAAGGAGTTGTGGGCATATGGGGTGCTTTAGAGGTTCATCTTGTGTTGCACCTTTCTACTTCATTGTTGGGCATATGAGCACATTATGTGTGTGTGTCCAGTTGGTATGCCCCGAGCTGATGCATTCGAGCCAAGTTTGGTTCGAGTGGGTTACAGGTGATGGGTGCATGTTATGGGAGAGCATTGAGCGAGCAGGGTGACATGTGATGTCACCTACTATAGGCATTTAATGGAGGGGTTTTCTAGCATAGACATCATTTGGAGACCATATGTGGGTTTTCCATCATACAGGAAGATGGCCTTTTGGTGCTCAATTTGATCTCACCCTATTTGTCCTTGAAATTCTTCAATTTTGAGGGATCTGTCATCTTTTCTATCTCCCCGTATGGATGCATGAAAAATTTGTCCTCGATTTGGTTACCATGATAAGTCCCTTCCTTGGTTGAGGATAACTTAAAGTCCATAATTTTTTTTTCGTTCCTCTGTCCATGTGAAAAGATCTGTAACTTGGGTAAAAACTTGGGTTTTTCCCTTCCTTCCATTTTCCACAGTCAGGTTTTGTTGCCCCTATCATTTTTGTCCCAAATATATGTGGAAACATAATTAGATGTAGCTCGAGAGGATCATATTTTGGCCATATATCATTTCCAAATTATCTCGTCCTTGAAGAAAGATTCATTTCCGGCGTAAATGTTGTTTCTCCTACATTTTATGGTTTGACAGTGTGTTTTTCCCCATCAAATTTACATCTCAAAGCATCGGTGGAAATGTGGCCCTTTTTGGTTAGATGTGGCTTGGTGGGGCACTTTGAAAAATTTAACGCCCACTTCAATTCAAAACTTGTCCACGTGGAGGGTCGGAGCTCCTCGAGAATTTTCCTTTTTGTTTGGCCTTGGAGTTGCACCGGGGAGACATATGGACGTTTCCGCTACCTTGCCCAGACTTAGAAAAAAAAATTCATGTGATCGGTGCAGCTTTGGCGAGACCATGGACACGTGGAGGGCCGATGCTCATTCAAGAGATCCATCTCGGGGTCCCACCTTAACAATTGCATCGGGAGACACATGGAGGCTTCCGCTGGTTCCACTCTATACTTAAACTTTTCAAAGTAATTTTCTAAGGCCTGGGACACATGAAGGGACCGTGCTTATTTGGGGAACTGGCCCCTAAATTTTATTTTGAAGAAGCACCAGGAGGACACTTGGAGGCTTCCGCTCACTCTACCCCTGCTTGGACTTTTCAATAGCCAAGGTAAACTATCTCATACCCTAGACACATGGTGCCTTCCACTGATCCTTCAAAAATTTTAACAACTTTTCTAGACCGAGATACGTGGTGAGCCGGTGCTTGTTTGGGGTCTCCACTATTAGGGACCATCTCAAAGTGCGCCATTGAGACATGTGGAGGATTCCACTCGCTCTTTTTTACTGATACTTTTAAAGGCCAAAGGCATTTTCTTGGGCCCAATGCAAGTGGAAGGCTGCGCTTGTTAGGAAACTTACCCCTCTACTTCTCCTTTGTAGTTGCACGAAGGAAACAGGTGGATGACTATAAAATAAACTAGAGAAGGGGTAGAATAAATGGTTTTTGTGCATTTCACCTATTTTTCTACCATTTTGCTACAAGACTCCTACAGATGCGAACACGCACTATTTTTCATCATTTTTTATGAAATTCCTTTTCATTTTTATCTGCAAAGTTCCATTGAATGGATTGAACTTAATTTGTGAGTCCAAGGATTGTTAATGTCAATATTTTCAAGTTGAAATTGCTCGGGCACTTACAAAAATGTGAATTACCAGAAAGTCGGTGTTAGAGTAGGTATTTACTTGAGCTCATGTTCACCTAGGTACTTTATTTACCTTTATTGTATTTATCCTCACCCACTTATGTGTGTGGATATTTATTTTATCATATTTATATATTAGGAGATATTATCTAATTATTAGGTATAGTTCTTTCCTTGATCTATGGTATTGACTAGATCCTTGATGTCTATTTCTCTCCTAAATCTATGGTCTTGAATAGTTCTTTGATGACTAGTTATTTCCTTGATTTATGGCCGATCTACGACATTGATGGTTCTTAGATTGTTATTCCTTGCCTATTTAAGCAAGGCACATTCTCAATGTATTACATTGAGTTCTATAATAATATATGATATTGTTGCCCATTTGTTTGCAAAGTTTTTATGTAAAGTTATTTTGGCGAATTAATTTCATCTTATTGATCATGGTGTTTGATTAGCATTTGTGTTCTTGGCTTGGTATGATATGGCTATTCGGTGGAGCCCAGTGTTAGTTTTTCAGTGTTTGAGTAGTTGTTTTGATAACTCATACATATTTGTAGCGTCACTCCACCCATTCAGTAGTATGGGAGGGTGTGGTGTTGATCCTGCTTCTTCAAGTTTCATGTCCTTGCCTTGTTACCTTGGCTTTTCTTGGATCGTGACACTCTGGAGTTTGTGTCCTTGCCTTGTTGCTTTGGTTATTGTTCTTGGATCATGGCACACCTATTTGCAGCAATTGGTTGAATTATGTTTGGTGTTTTTACACTTTCGACATCACTCCATTGACATTCTCCTTGTATGGAGCTATTCTAGTGAAGCCTAGTGTCAGTTGTTTTTGAGTTTTATGATCGAGCAGTGGATTTAGACCAAACTTCTTCAAAATTGTATGAGTTTTTTGAGCTGAGCTTCTTGGGATGCCTTTGAGCAGGTTTTTACTCTCTTTACTTTGTTGTTATTCATTTAGGGTACCTTGCGGTGTCCCTTTTTCCCAATTATTGTACATGAGTACCTCATCAGGGCTAGTTATCGGGACTCATACTGTGGACATGCCACTTTTATTTTGGCCCCTAGCTTCACTTGAGGGGGTGTTAGAGTAGTTATTTACCTTAGCTCATGTTCACCTAGGTACTTTATTTACCTGTATTGTATTTATCCTCACCCACTTATGTGTGTGGATATTTCTTTTATCTTATTTAGATATTACAAGATATTATCTAGTTGTTAGGTATAGTTCTTTCCTTGATCTATGGTATTGACTAGATCTTTGATGTCTAGTTCTCTCCTAAATCTATGGTCTTGACTAGTTCTTTGATGACTAGTTCTTTCCTTGATTTATGGCTTGATCTACTGAGCTTTCTTGGTTCTTAGATTGTTATTCCTTTCATATGTAAGCAAGACCCTTTCTCAATGTATTTCATTGAGTTTCATAATAATATATGATATTGCTGCTCATTTGTTTGCAAAGGTTTTATGTAAAGTTATTCTGGTGAATTGCTTTCATCTTATTGATCATGGTGTTTGATTAGCATATGAGTTCTTGGCTTGGTATGATATGGTTATCATTCCTTTCAGCTAGTGTTGATCTCGTTTCCTGTTCCTATCCAAATGAGTGTACTAGTAATCAATAAAAACTAAAAAACATCAAGTATACAAGGGCTTAGTACCTTGGAGATGGAGATGGATGATACGGGTGCAAAGAAAGTAGATGCATGATATCAAGAAGCTAGATCTACAAAACTAAACCAGATAAGATTAGAACATAATATGTAGGGGTTACCCATACGATATCAGCTCTAGAGGATTTCAACTCCCTTGGAGGATGTCAACCCCATGTCAGACAAGATAATAATAGATCATGAACAGTAGTAAAAATGACAAGCAACTGAAATAACAAGAGTACTTAGCTTATGTCCTACTATGGAAATGAACTGGGCATCAAGATGGCAAGATAATGAACCATGGCAGAGATTTCTCCTTCAAATGGGTAGAACTTAGTTAAGCTCTTTCTTCTCTTCTCTAGGCCTAGGTCTCTCCAGGTCTTCAATCCTTTCTCTTCTTTTCAGATCATTCTTCTCCTTAAAATATGGGAGAGAACCCCACATTTATAGCTTATATGTGAGACTAAAGCTCGGGTTAAATGATACCCGGGGTGGAGTAAAGTAACTTTGAGCTAGAGATATGATGTGATCATGTGGGTCCCATATTTTGACTTATTAGGCAAAGTGGGGGACATGATTTGAATGGGGGTGAGATAAAGATTTCATTTTAAAAAGAAGGTGTCGGAGATATGCATTATGAATTAAATAATTTTTGAGAGATGGGGATGATGCCAAAAATTGAATTATCAAATGGGTCCATATGGAGCCCATTGATAATCAATCAAATAATGTGAGAAAATAAATAAGATTTTATTTAATTTAAGAGAAAGAGATGTGATAATAGAAAATTGGATGAATGTGAGATGATGAAGGGGTGCTATATCGAAAATAGGTTTCTACATTTGCCCCTTTTTGTTGAGTGGTTTATGATAGCAAGCCACAAGACAATAAAAGGGTTAGATGAAAGATGTTTTTAAGGATGGATGAAGATAGGACCAAAGGAAAGATGCCCTAGGTAAAAAAGGATCGCAATAAATAAAAAAAGGTATGGCGGTGACTCCAATATCACATCAATAGAGGACAATTGTGGTCCGACGGATAAATACGACAACGTTCTATAGACTAGTGAGTGGGTGAAGACCACTGCAGTATGGATGTAAACCAAGATGACCAATGGGTCATAGGAAAACATCAAAATATGTGTAACTGAATGTGAAAGATGTGCACAATCCTTTGTTTGCGAGGAATCATGCGAAAAATCATGTGTCCACAAAGGGACGTGGATGAAGATAATGATGCCCCAACACAGGGCATGAGAAAGACACAAAGTGAGTTATATGTGTTGACAAGTACAAGGATGAAAAGGTGCCCCAACATAAGACATAGATAGAATAATCATAAATGTGGACAAGATGAGAAAATAGGATAGAAAGGTGAGATAAAATTCCCTAAAAGGGTAATAAATATGATGATAATCATGTTTCATAGGAAATATGCATAAGTGTTAGCAAATTAGAAGGTGAAGAAGACAAAAAAGTCTTATTTCTTTGGTAAGTGTGATAGAGATACTTTTGCGACAAAACAAAAGTAGAGAAAATATTCAAGGAAGAGAACAAGATTAGATAGGTGATGGCTATTATGGTATCTTCCAAGACAAAAATGTCAAAAGAAGATGGGAAGAGATTCTTAGAAATGGATATGATGATGTCCTTACGAGAGGACTGACAAAGATAAAATATGTGACAAGGTTCTCAAAAAGAGAAGAGGTCAATGTTGCAAAGAGAAGAACAAGAACAATAATGAAAGGGATAGATGGCGATACATTAATGGAGAAACATTGACATTGATTGTGAATGCCAGATGTAAGGGATGTCGAGAAAGAGAAAAGGGAATAGGCATGAGGATTGGTGTATTATTAGAAGAGCAAGAAATATTGAATATGAAGGTGTCGGGGATATCGAATAGAGGAACAAAGACAGAGAGGAGGAGAAAATAAGGAATGAAAGGGGAGGAAGAAGATAACAAAAAGGATTATAGAGAAAGGGGGAATGAAGAAGGAAAAAAAAAAGAAGACAATAAAATAACATAGAAGAGGATGAAATTATGAAAAAGGGAGAGATTTATTCAATATAAAGGACAGGATGAAGGATGGAGTAGAGAAAAACATAGTGGTAATGGAAAACGAAAGAGATGATAGAGCAAAGAAAATTGAAGGAAATAAATCATAGTGAGGAAATCCAAGGCAAAGAATATGGAACTGACCACATGGAAATGCATGTGGATGATGAGATGATAAAGGAAATGGGATAACGCTGAAGAGAAAGGTTTTCAACGGGGAAGTAAGGAGGAAGTGCAAGGTAAAACGGGGAAAAGGACAACTAGAGGAAGTAAAATAAGACAAAGATCGAAAGGAGGAGAATACAACGAAGAAACTTATGTAGATGAAAGGAACCAAGAATGAAGATATTTGGTAAAGAGTGAGAAACATAAGGAATATAAAGAGAAGCTTGAGGGAAGGAATGACATCAATTGGAAAAGAAATGGAGATGCATGAGATGAGGATATGCTAATGATGAGAAAATAGAGAGAAGGTGTATGATAAAGACAGTGAAGAAATTGGCAAGGAAGAATGGCATATAGAGGGGTGGCGAGGAAAAAGAAAGGATGGGATAGGAGAGGTAATGCCAGTGAATGGATGTTAGGAGAAATTCATCGATAATGATCAGTAGGAAAAGATGAAACAAAAGATAAGACAAGGAAGAAAGTAAACGAAGAAAAGGAGGAGGAACGCCAATGAAGGGACGTTAGGAGAAGTCCTCTGATAATGATCAAAGGACACAGAGGAAGGAAGGAATGAAGATAGAATGGAGGAGGTCAAAGAAAAGGATTCAGGATGTGTAGAATGGGGATGAGTGATTTTTAGGAGAAGTCCACCGATAATTACTAGTGCGAAACAAAAGATTATGATGAAATAATGTTAGGAAAAGATCAATGACAATGACGTGTAAGTATGAGGGTAGATATGTGGGAGAACTCTAGAAGACAGAGTGGAAAGAGTAAAGAAAGGAGGTATGCCAATGTGTAGGAAGATGAATATGAGGAGAGGATGCAGTGGATGAGAATTAATGAGAGAGAAATGAAGAAACAAGACATGAAGTGAATGGAGAAGCAACGGTTAAGTAATATTACCTAACGAGGGATGATGGATATGATCAAGGACTATTAGGAAGTGGTGTTTGCGAGAATGAAAGAGGAGGTGAAAGGATGTGATGATGGGTAATGAAGATAAAATGTAGATTAAGAGAATGTGGGGTAGTGGGGGAGTGTAGGATGACAAATCATGCTTAAGAGGGACTCTTAAGTAAGATCGCCATGCCATAGGAGGATTTAAGTAAGATCACCAAACCGGTAGTGACAATATGGAAGGAGAAAGACAACATTGTATTAGATGCAGGTGTGGAAGGGTTGGTTAGAATGGATGAGTATGATGAGAGGCGGAGACAGAAGATGAGAAAGAGATGATGGGAAATGGAAGGATCAGATAGCCAACCATTCTTAAGAGAAACTCTTAAGTAAGATTTCCTTGCGATGGAGATGGTTAACTAGGATCACTAAACCGAAGAAGAAGAAGAATGATGAAAATATTGAGTAGTGTATACCAAAATGGAACAAGAGATGAAAGGAGGTGATAACAATGTGATAACAAGGAAATGGATGAGTGGGACATGAATGGATTGAGGAATATATGTGTTTTATATGTAGAGTATAAGGGCAATCCTTAATCGGGATGCCCACGTGGTGGTAGTGATGATGCAAGAGTGTTAAGTGAAAAGGAAGAGTGGAAAGACGTTTGTGGTGGTGATTCTTGTCTTTTGAAAGAGGAAACGGTGGATAAGCTTCTACAAAGTGGGAGGATCCAAGGAATAACGTATACCTTAACTAAGGTTCCGGGCTATATGGATGGTTAAACAAGATTGTCAAACCGAAAGTGGAAGAGTAAAAGAAAAACTTAAGAGGAAAGAAGAGAAAGGTTAAAAGGATGATGTGGAGACAAATGGTGATGAATGGACATGGAGAGCAAGGAGAAATGGATCAAAGACAGTGTTGAACATGTTGACAGATAAGGAGCTGCAGGATAACAAACTTTCCTTGAGAAGGATCCTCAAGTAGGATTCGTAAACTATAACGGTGATCAAGTAGAATTTGTAAACTGAAAAGTTTATTTGCAAACACATTCATGGAGATGATGGATAGATATAAAATTCATAGAGTGAAATTGCATGTGATTTTCATTAAAGATGATTTAGATGAGATGAATGGAACATAGATGTAGCAAGGGTATATAGGGAAACTATGATTCAAACTAGATCATAGATAAAAAAGAAAGGGTTACCACTCAAGCCATTACATTGGCAGCCAATATCAGTGTTAATACATAACCAATGATAGTTAGTTATACAAAAAGATCATGAGGAATTATGATGAAAAATTCTCATAATACTAATGTTGACATGACAAAGGGATCAAATATGTGACTTGTACTCGAGAAGAGGGATCTCCAAAAGTGGTGTTCCTTAAGTCTATGCCCCATCTTTGGGAAAGGGAAAGAACAATAGCAAAAATCTGATCAATACGGGAAGCTTTTGGAAAATATTGATAAAGGAAGGCTGATCAATGCGGGAAGCTTTCGGAAAATGTTGATAATAGAAGGTTGATCAATGTGGAAAACCTTCCAGATGCCATAATAACAGAGTAGCCATCCTTCGAGGGTATGGTCTACTTTATACATAATATAGATGACAAGAATAATATGATAGCCATCCTTCAAGGGATCGGTCTATTTCTTTTGATTTTGTTGGATTTTGATTTGTATACTATTTTTTTCATGAATAGTTGTCCTTCAAGGGATCAGTCTTTTGTTGATAACTTTAACTTTTCCTTCTACATACATGAATTTGAGCTTCACATGGGGAGAGTTGGGGATAGCTAAGTAAGCCACTTAAGAGGGGATAAGGAATGTACAAGAGACATCTTGGACCCTTCGCATGGCTGTAATAGGAGAACGAGAAGGTGATGGATGTAATGGTTACAAGGTCATATGAAAGCAGTGAAGGTGGATGACATATTTTAGATTATTACAATGACAAATGGAAGGGGATAAAGATGGAAAAACAATCTAAGGATGTAACTAAGTTCTCATTGGTAGATATGCTAATAGTAGATTGGTCGCAAGTGCGATGCATTAAGAGGTTTGATTTTTGGTTTACCACCATGAGAGGGAAGATAGTGTAGTTGCAAAAGATGAGATGATAGCCAAGCCCGAGAAAAAAACTATGTCCTGAAGGAAACAAAAATATAACCACAATGGTGGATTTTAAATGAAAATAAATGATGATGCCCCAAGAGAGACATAAACATAGAAGGACAATCATGGCCTCAAAGGAGGGCTTGATGAAATAAATGGTGTCCCAAAAGAGACACACATATAGCCATAATGGTGGAATTCAAAATAGATGGTGCCCTAGAAGAGACACAAATATAGCCACAAAGGTGGACTTAGAGAAAAAGGTCCCTCAATGGAGAGACAAAAATGGCCTCAAAGGAGGGCTTAGAATGAGATGAGGATCTAGATATAATTAATTTAGATTGGATGGATGTGAATGGGGTAGATAAACAAACATCAAAGAGCAAAGTCCCCAATAACAAGGGAGTTGTATGAATGAGATGCTCAAGGGCGAGGGAAAATTTTTCCCCCAATGAGTTAAATGTGAAGGAGGTAAAGGATGTCGAAAGAGCTTAGATGAGATTGTTTTAGATTTGGATGGGGTAAACGATCAGAGACCACAATTGTGCTTAGTAAGATAAGAAACATTGATGAACAATGGAGGGCATTCCTTAGGAGGAATGACATGGGCTAGAGGGATGTTAAGGGATGATATGGATGGAGAAATCATGGGAGATATGACAGATGGGATATAGATTGGATTCAAGGTGGATGAAGAAGGAGCCTTCCCTGAATGAGTAAATCATCTTTCTTCATAAGATTGTGGATGATTGACTGAAAGGACTTACAATGCTCAATGTCATTTCACGAGGTATGATGATAGGCGCAACTACAATTAGGATTGAACCATGATGGCTTGGGACCATATGGATTAAAGGCTTTAATACGAGGAAGTTTAATGGTAGATGTTTGAGTTAAATGTCAAAATATATCCATGTATGACCCCATTGAATTTTCATGGGGAAGGTAACTTTTGTGGGTTTTGATAGGATGTCTCGACTTTGTGTTAGGAGAAAACATGGATGTAGATTGGATGTGTGAATTTCATATTTTAGAGGACAAATCAAATTTGGTTAAAAGATGATATTGTTTGGATGTGGATTGATTATTGCAAGATATCGTAGATGGAAAACCTGATCCTGACATGGATGTTGTGGCATTGGATTGTTGAGAAGAGGGAAAATCTAAATGTTTATGTGGATGTGCAGGGGACTGTCAGGTATGTTTTCCCCGAGCCTTAGAATTCAACTGAGAAGATTTACCTTGATTAGGTATTAAAATAATCTCAACCAGAGGATCTGATAGCAATGGTGTGGTTATTAATGGAGAAATTGTTCTAAAACAAGATGAAGATGTTAATGAAGATATAGGTGTTTGTATGATGTGATTAATGATATCTATTTGAGACATGGATTTTTTCAATTTGGGCATGGAAAGAGATGATTTTTTAGAGGGAGAAGGTAAAACATCTTTATTTGATCGAGGTGGATGTGTTGGTTCAATAGGTGATTCAAGGGGTATATTTATTAGGGTTGAAAATCGAGAGGATTTGATTGATGTGATAGGTGGATTAGGAAAATAATATTGGGGTAGATTGGGTGATGTGGCCATGGGCAAGGTTGTCAAGGTAGAGCTAGGTGGATTTGTTTATATGATAGGTATAGGGGTAGCTAGGATAGATAAAGATGTAGGCATTTTTGGAATCTGTGGAGCGTGAGTGATGTGATAACCAATGGAGTAGACCTTATAGGTATGGGTAATGCAACAAATGTAGGAGAATTTTTGGGCGTAGAAGTAGAAGGGACTGGTTGTTTCATTGAGATAGATATGGGTGAAGAAATAGATGGGAGAGATGTAGGGATATGTGGGGATACGAGTGGGGCCGAAATAAGTGTTGAAGATGAATCTAATGTGGTAGATTGGGGTGTATTTGAAACGGTGGAAATGGATGATATAGTTGAATTTGATGTAGACGTGGCAAGGATAGGAGAAGGTACAGGTTTAGGACAGGTAGTGAAAGTTGATGTAGGTGTAACTGGTTCTAAATAAGGGATGGGAATAATGTCCACTGTGGGAACATGCGGAGTTGGTGACAAGATGGGATCTTGATTGACAGTGTCAACCATACAAGCGTTTGATAGTTGAGATGTAAAGGGGGTGACGTGATTCATTGGTGGTTGATTAGTCTATGTAGTGGAGGTATCAATTTGGATATCCCCTTGATTTACAAGTTTTGGAAATAATATTTGAAGCAATGACATCTCTCAATGTCATAACCTTTGACTCGATGATATTTACAAAAGTGGGCCTCGTGATACCAAATAGGCCTTGCTTGTGAGTTGTCTACGGGTCGTATGGGAGGTAGTTGGATAGATTTTACCCTCATCAACTTATCAAATATAGAAATGTATGATTCTCCTAAAGGAGTGTAGTTGGTTATTGATTGAGGAGATATTTGTTGAGATAATGTGCTTGGTGTATATGGGGATAAGGGTTCAATGACCACAATGTTGGCCACACCCTTGAACTTGCCATTATGTGTGAATGGTTTCATGGATTCAATTTTGATTTAGTTGAACTTAATTTAGGATGACCACTCAATGGCATAGGTTTTGAGCTTACGAACCATTGTGAAAGCTTCATTAAAGGTTTAGAATTATTGGATCTGTAAAGTGGATGATATATGTTTGGCACACAAACGCAAGAATAAGTTGATGTGTTTGGTTTACGAGGATAGTGAAGGATAGTTGGTTTATAAGAGCATGCCATCGTCTCGACAAATTCGGTGATGGGATCATTTTCATATTGTTGAATGGTATATAGATCTCGATAGTGGTCTTACATGTGATATTGATAGAAAAGTGTTCTAAGAACAAGCATGTGCAAGGTGGGTGAAAGAGAATATGGAATGTCATGGATATTGTGGTACCACACCAACGCGGACTATACAGACACACGGGGAAAGTACAAAGGATTAAATCATGATCATATGTAATAAGACAACATGCATGTTTAAATGCGAGGAGATGTTGTTAGGGATATTATTTATCGTTGAAATTATTAAATGTAGAAAGTTTCAATAGGGGGATAGGGTTTAATTGGAACTAACGGATGAATCGGTTCGTTACAAATGTGTTCATAGGATAATGTGTTCTTAGATGGTAGGGTAATGGTTTCTAAACTAGCTAGCCAATTCATTAAGGCATGAATTGAATCACTCGAGGTGTTGTAATGTTGAGATTGGATTGGTTGCATGGTTTGAAAAGTAGTTTGGTAAGGCACATGATGTGTTTGTGGGTGTTTGAGGAAGCGTCGATAAAGCGGTTGATACGTTTGTGGATAGGATGGTTGTAAAACAGTTTGATAAGATAGTTTATTAATTTTGGATATGTAGATGTTGGAGGAGTTACTTGGCAAAGACTAACATGTGTCACAGTTGGGATTTTTACATAGGTTGACTTTGAATAATAGGAATATGGTGTGTTTTTTAAAGTCGGTAGGTTTTTGTGGTAGATGATAAGTAGGGATATGAGTGTTAAGGGGTTGAGACTGTTGGAGCATAAGATGGGTAGGAATGTAGGTATTCAAAGGTTGAGATTGTTTGATGAGCATACTAGTGGCGAATGAAATAGAATTGACAAAAAGGGTTGTGGGTGGAATGTGATCCACCAATTAAGGAGATTGGGAGGATTGACAGATTGTAGGGATTTTGGAGTAAGCGAGTAATACATGGGGTTAGGAGGAGATTTGAGTGTATTTAGAGGAGTGGGAGATGGTAGTGCGATTGGTTTAAGAAGATTGGCTTGATGAGTGATAAGAGGGTTAGTGTCAAGGTAGGGAGATTTTTGTATGACATGGTTCTCATGAGGTGAGACCATGGAGACTGGAGGTTAGTGACTGAAGTCGTGGTTTTGAGTTTAGAATCTTGTTGGGTGAGACCATCGGAAGAAGTAATATTATTGGATAGAGAAGATTGTTGTTTTGTCTCGATTTGGGAGAGTGCGACAATAGGTGTGAAATACAGAAACATCTATTTATGTATTTTGTTGAAAAAAATCAAGAAGAATAATTTTTAACATCATGATTAATTTATAGGATGTGAACATAAAAGAAAAGTAGGTAAGGGAGGTGCCTAAAGGAGTCTAAGGTTGGTTTCAGGTAGTTATCGATTGGGAGATGTTTGAGATGGTTTTCTACTAGATGTTTAGGTCCCAATCAGTTAACCAGGTGAGAGGAATGTTTGGATGTGTTAATTATGTTTGTGCAGTCTCAGGAAGTGTGTGATAAGTGAAATGTAGAGAGTTAAATTCTTTACTTAAGCTATGTGATCAGGAAGGATGTAGAAGGTTCATTTTAGACCAAAATGAAATGTGATGTTCGATGTATATAGACACTGAGGAAAGGGAAATTTTGATGTAGAAAAGAGAAAATAGTGAAAAATGAGAAATACCTGAGAAACGCTTATCCTGGTTATTCGATTATACGTGATAGGGATGTATTTAGAAGCGTCGCTTAGTGTCCTGAAATGCCCAGGTACCACGAAATTGCATCGTTTAGAATTACAGATGAGGATAGTAAAAATGAGTATGTTTTGTTTTTAATATGGGTCTTTGACAACGTTACTTTTTGGTTACAAGGTCATGGAGGTCACCTACAAAAGCAAATAAATCGATTAGTGAGAGACACAAAAAAAAATCCAACATAGAACAAGAATGAATTTAATCAATAATATATAATAAGTTACCCAGACTAACTGATATACAAGAGAAAAATAGATACAAAGTTAATCAAGTAAATGATGAAATGAGTTATATAAATATAGAAAAATAGAGTGAATAAAACTAATGAAACAAATTACAAGATAAAACAATGAGATCACCAGTTAGACGTATGAAAACAAAAAAATAAAAATAAAAAAATAAATCAATCAATTAATCGATAGATAAGAAATGAAGGTAGATATAAAAAAATAATAGATGACAATCTCGAATGATTGGTAGGGGAGCCGAGGAACAAGGAGGGGAAAAGAAGGGATGTGATTGGAGAGGGGATTGACGTGGGACGGTGTGGATGGAAAGGGAGGTGGGGGCAATGAGAGGTATGAGGATAAGCTGAGGAGGTGAGTGAGGTGTCGGTGGGTCATATTGCACATGGACGTAGCTGTCACATGTACAATGACATGATGAGAATCAAAAGAAATCTAAACAAGAAATTTATAATCGGCTATGGTGCTATGAGCTCTGCGATCACTTTGCCTTGAAAGAATTATAGATTGAATGCTATAGAGAAACTATACAATCACTATCCACAGAGTTTAACATGAAGTGGAGACTATGAAGCATCAAAATCTTGTGATGTGTGTGCGTAATAGTCACCCAAATCATTTTCACAAAATAGTCACCCAAACCCTGCATGCATTTGATATTGAGCTAGAAACATCTGGAAGGATCGTGGATCGGGAGCTTGGAGAAATGGATTGAGTGGAGTCAGGAAGAACAATTGTTGTGTGGAATACAGTATAAGCAAACCGTATAGTGATGTGGGTTGCCAAGACCACATAGTCGATCAGTTATGGAACAAGAGCATGTTGGTCATCAATAAATAGTGACAATAAAAACATTAAGTGAGATAAATTAAAGGTTCTAAGAAAACTGTGAACAGAAGTCTATAATGGTAAGTGTATACAAGAGCAGAGGCCATGCTCAGTGCTTATAGAAGTTGACAACGAAGGTCTTATTGTTAAATTTGTAGAGAAACTCAGTGGAGAACTGCGAGTGATACATGTGGATACCACCAGATTACACTTGTATGAAGATCGAGCAAAGGAAATGCCCTACATAACTAGTATGCGGATTCATGTTGTTAGCAAAGATACGATGTTAAATATTTTGCGTGAAAAGTTTCCCGAGGCAAATGAGTGTGGAAATAAAGTAGTACCAGGCACCACATCCAGTCGAAGGGAAATATAAGTATATTTGTATGATAGAATTGGGAATATTTTGATGCTCGTGAATTGCTTCACCAATTTACTATTGATCTTCCAAAAACATGGAAGAGGAAGATAATTAGTCTTTTTCATACACATATTCATATCGGAGAACCCGTGATAGGAAGGAGCTCGGGTAGGGGAGCTTGGTTGGAAGAGCTCATGAGGAAGAAGTGGATGGGAGGAAATCGGTGAGGAGAAGAGTAGGTTGGTTGGGGAAGAAGGAATTATGGCTCAGTCCAGCATGGAAAGGAAGGAAGATGGGTGGAGAGATAAATGGGATGTGGGAAGAGAAGCGTGGTTAGGAGATGGGATGGGAAGAGGAGAGTGTAGCTCATGGGAAGAAAGAGACGGGTGGAAGGAAGATGGAGAATAGCGAGGAGGAAACGTGTGGGAGAATGGGGAGGTGTGGCGTTGTTGAGTTAGTTCTGAAGTAGAGGGACGTTGGTGGATGGTTGGGAGATGAGGAGGTGCGGTGGAGAAGGTGAAGGAGAGCCGAAGGACACGGTCATGAAAGAGGAGATGGGAGGTAGGGAGCTTGGATGGGGGAAGGAGATAATGTGGGAGGTAGAGATTAGAAGGTGGAATGGAGGACTCGGTGGGGAGTCATGGGTGGGGGAAAACGGTGGAAGGGAGATGGATCTACTGAGTGGAAGGGAGAGAAGGGGATAGTAGCGTGGGAAGATGATATTTTTAAGGAGGTCGGTAGAGATGGGGGTGAAGGATGTAGCCGAGGCGGGAGGTGGGAGGACCGTGAGAGTCAAGGTGACCAAGTGGAGAGAAGGGATGTGAGAAGAGGAGTGTGGTGGCCGAGTGGGAGATGGGGAGTCAGCTGGGAGGAATGGAGGTTGAGATGATGTGTGGAGAAGTGTGGATGGGAGATGGGATGGGAAGAGGAGGGTGGAGCTCATAGGAAGAAAGAGACAAGATGAAGGAAGATGGAGAACAACGAGGAGGGAGGAAGATAGGCTCGAGAGGTCGATGATAGGTTAGAGAGTAAGGTGGGAGGATCATGGGGACAAAGTGGAGAGAGGTAGATGGTGGAAAGGAGATGTGGGAGACGTTCGGATAAAACTTCTTAGTTATTGTTTTTTTAAATTATAATTTAATAGAATTTGATAATAATTGAATCTAATAATAATAATTTAATTTAAATGAATGTTAGTTTTATTATATAAAAAAACATAAATGCGATTATATATTAATTATAAGTCAAAGAAAATGTGATTGGCTTTAGAAAGATCCAAATATGAAGCTTTTGATGATGAGTAAGCGTCATATTTATGATATATATATATATATATATATATATATATGTATGTATGTATGTATGTATGTATGTATGTATGTATGTATGTATGTATGTAAACATATATATATATGTATGTATGTATATATATATATACATATATATACATGTATATATATATATATTTATATATATATATAATAAAAATAAAAATAAAGTACTAAACACAAGTTATATGTATTTATTGCAAAAGCCAAGTTCGAAAATACAACCAAACAATGAAGTTAATTTCTGAAACTCGTTTCCCATGCAATCTAGTACCAGGCCGATTAAACACTAGAAGAGTAATTACCTTGAAGATGACACAAACCTCTGCTACAGACAAAGATAACACCAAACCTACACAAGGTGAATAAAAGGACAAAACAAACAAATATGACCAGATCTTGGATTTGGTCCCACATGCAGCGTGCGAAATGTTGGTCTACGTTTCCAGCTTCCTGTCCAAATGAGTGTACGAGTAATCAAGAAACACTAAACAACGTCGAGTATACAAGGGATTAGTACCTTGGAGATGGAGATGGATGATACAGGTGTAAAAAAGCAGTTGCATGATATCAAGAAGCTAGATCTGCAAAACTAAACCAGATAAGATTAGAACACAATATGCGGGGTTACTCGGATGGTACGGTTCCAAGAGGATTTCAACTCCCTTGGAGGATGTCAACCCCCGTGTCAGACAAGATAATCATAGATCATGAACAATAGTAAAAATGACAAGCAACTGGAATAACAAGAGTACTTAGCTTATGTCCTGCTATGGAAATGAATTGGGCATCAAGATGGCAAGATAATGAGCCATGGTAGAGATTTCTCCTTCAAACGGGTAGAACTTAGTTAAGTTCTTTCTTCTCTTCTCTAGGCCTAGATCTCTCTAGGTCTTTGATCCTTTCTCTTCTTTTTGGTCCTTCTTCTCCTTGAAATATGGGAGAGAACCCCATATTTATAGCTTAGATGTGAGACTAAACTACTGTTTAAATGATACCCAGGGTCGAGTAAAGTAACTTGAGTTAGTGATATGATGTGATCAAGTGGGTCCCATATTTTGACTTATTAGGCAAAGTGGGGGACATGATTTAAATGGGGGTGAGATAAAGATTTCATTTTAAAAAGAAGGGTGTCAGAGATATGCATTATGAATTAAATAATTTGTGAGAGATGGGGGATGATGCCAAAAATTGAATTATCAAATGGGTCCATATGGAGCCCATTGATAATCAATAAAATAATGTGAGCAAATAAATAATATTTTATTTAATTTAAGAGAAAGAGATGCGAGAATAGAAAATTAGATTAATGTGAGATGACAAAAAGGCGCTATACCAAAAATAGGTATCTACAAATAGATACGGGAAAGAGTTGCAGAGGAAAGAGGGGGAAAAGGATGAAATGATAAAGGTTGTAGGTGTAAAAGATGAAAAAGGTGTTGCCTCGAGAGTGAAAAGGATTAACTGTCAAATCCAGTTGTACAAAGCCTCTGGAGAATGATTAAAATGGGGATTTCTTGCATGACAGAATCAAAATGATTAGAAGAACTAAAAAAATGGTTGTGGCATGGCATCCTACTCATTAGTCGAGGTATGATAAATGTGATCAATTCATAATTAGTCCACAGTAGCTTTTTTTGCAAATTTGTTAAGTGTCACTTTCTAAGGTAAATTGGTAACAAGCAAAGGTCCCTCGAATATTCTTATTTTTAAGATAAAATTTAGGATGAGTGAGGAAGTGAAATGTATAAATGCAATGAAAATACTCATGCAAACAGTCGGGGTTGAATTCTTAAGAGAAAATTTGAGAGAGCCCGTCTTCCTTAGAGACCAATCGGAGATACCTCGGTTAATTTCTTCGTGTTATATTTTCTATCATTTCAATTTGGTTATAGATGTATAGCCATTGAAGAGCACTGAGATTACTCTGGAAGCTTTCCCTTGCTGATGAATCTAAGTAATTTTGAAATTAATTTGTGTTCAATCTCTAGCAATTTGTGTCTGCTTTGTTTCAAAATGTCTACAAATGGTTTCTTTTATTCCTATTGCAATCTTACATTGAAATATTTTTGAAATCACACAGGATCTCATCCTGTGAAAATTTAGTGGCATTTACAATTTCATTTCAAGAAGAGCCTTCATCCTGTGATGAGATAAACAAATTTAAAATCACTCCACTGTCATTTGTTGATAAAGATTGTCTGTAAGTCTTTGGGTGTACCTTAGGCATGATTGATCAGAGATTTTGGTGTTTAATTGAGTCTTTTAACTCGATCCTTCATGCTAGATTCTCAAATATTGTGTGAAAACATGTTGATTTGGGCCTCCATTGAAGCACACCTTCTGGTTGAAGGAATATCTTAGCTATTCCAAAGCTTTCTGTCATTTAGCTTTCCAATTTTTGTGAAGTCTCTCAAAGATCTGGTATAATCAACTTTATCCTGCTTAATCTCCCACCAAAATTATTCAAAAATAATGAATCCATCCTGAACTACCCCTATTTTTCTCTGTATATCCACAAAGGAACAAAATATATTTACTAAAATATGCAAAACAATCAGGATCTCATAATGTCTTTAGTAACCTTAGCCTTGTTTTGAAAGTATCTCCATCTTTTAGAAGTGACAACTCTTGAGAGTTAAATTATGGAGTATTGATCATACTTTCCCAAGGTTTTCTTCATAATTTTTTTGCAAAATAAGGATATCTCCATCTCCTTCATCAAACAAAGGTTACACTATGGGTCCTCTCACCCTAGTTAAAAGGCACGGCCTAAAGTAGTGAGGATAGATCAAATCCTCTTGAAGGTGCTATCCACCTCTCCAAAATCTCAGTGAAAAAGGGCCGCTTAGATCTCATCCCCAGCTACAAAGTGAAATACATTATGATCTATCTGTCTCTAAGATCCATGTCCAATCTGTGATGTTTCTCGGCTTGAAAAGGAGAACAAATTTAGATACCAACATGGACGAGGAGCTATATGGATTATAGCTACTCGAGATGGATAGAGGGTGACATGCCGAGAGAGCACGAGATGATAATCATAGTACGAGGGTTAGATGATGGTTCAGGTTGCTGTAAGATATACCTCCACCCTTCCCATAGTACAAGAGGGATGATGTGGAGAGGTCGTTGCCTCTTCCCACCCGATAGTGCCTATAGTGCAAGAAGAAGCGGTGAGAGTCGACGGATCGATGATGTCGGGGTGATGCTCAGCACTGATAGATATAGAAAGTAGTGGGTTATACACCTACAAGTAGTACCAGTGAGGCCAACGCAACCAAATTTAGCCACCATCACTGTTCAGAGGGACGCCCTATAGGAGTAGGTGGCTACCTTTATTACATAGTTGGGGATGGTGTAGGGGAAGTTGACAGGTATAGAGGCACAAGTGGCCACTTTACAAGCACATGTGGCCAGTTTATAGGCCCAAATAGCATAGGGACATGCACCCGCATAGGGTGGTGATGGTGATAGGATAAAGGTGGCAACCCTATAGGCATAGGTTCTGAGTTTGCAGGCCGGTTGGCCACTTTGCAGTGCAGATTATGGTCACATGCAAGCCCATCTACATGCACAAGGTGCAAGGTTGGTGACACCATCATGCAAACCTTTGGGATAGGGTCCTAGTTTACAAGCAAGGTGGTACAGGTCCCACAGGATAGGTATAGGGTCATAGGCCAATATGGCCACAAAAAAATGCATAGCAAGATTGTGGGATGCCCTAGGTGAGGCTAGGTATTATTAGGACCAGCTAATGGAGGTAGGGATATATTTCCTATCCTATGGAGAAGTACAGGCACAAGAAGCCTCAAGTGAGAGGACCAGTGTGCACCCACAGTGTGGAGAGCACAAGGGGAAACGAGCCCCGAGGCGGTGGTCAAGTGAGGCCACCGATTCATGGAGGCCAGTCTAGATGATGTACCCAGCCCGAGACCTAGCCACGACCCATGATGGGTGGTGAGATGTTAGCAGGCCACCGTATAGGAGCCGAGGAGGAGGAGATAGGGGAGAGAGATGGAGGATATCGGGCGGGATGATTCCTAATAGACATGTGGACCTCCATTGTGATGTAGTAGTTTTATTTTTGATATACACCTTCCCTGCGTGCTAAAGAGAGTGAGGATGTATATGAGAGTTTATTGATTTTATTCATATACCGACCTACTGCTTGAAGATGGTGAGGTCATGTACATCGAGTTTTTATATTTTGATGATATACCTACCTACATATCAAAGATGGTGAGGGTGTATATGAGATTTTTGTAATTTTGATGATTATTATTGGGATATATATTCATATGTATTTTTATACGAGACTTTTCAATTTATAGATGATGTTGTTTATAGTATAAATGGTGTACATGCTTTAATTTTCATTGTTATATATACATATATAGGTGGAAATCAGGTGGATTAGGAATGGTAGATTCAAGGTCGTGTAGGCATGGGGAGTCAGGGTCGGTGTAGGAATGATGGAGTTTAGGTTGGTTTAGGCATGGATGGAGTCAGGTTGACTTAGGCATGATTGAGTTTAGGTTGGTTTAGGCATGGTTGAGTTTTTAATTCATTAATTTTTGCAATTAATGATGATGTGGATCATATTAAGATGTTTTGTAGGAAAATGTATGATAATGGTAAATAAATGGTAGACAAGATGAAATGAATGTATAAGTGATGATGGTAAAGATGTGAATAAATTGTTGTTTGTTTGTTTTAATTTCCAATTATTGATATAAAAAGGAAACTAACTAGAGTAGAATGTGACTAGGAAAAGGGGCAGAGGAAATTTGTTAGGGGAGAGAGTGGCTGAGCTATCCTCCAGGGCCCCATGCCCTCAGAGTGTTGCTATATAGTCCTAGCGAAAAAGAGACCTCAAAGCTGATGTAGTTCTCAAATAAGCTAGGGAAGATTAGGGTCAAATAGTGGAATGGTATGATAGGTGTTAGGCATGGGTGATGTAGGTCATAGGCATGACTGAGTTTAGGTTATAGGTATGGTTGATTTATTTTTAAATACATGTGCCAAGGATTTGGTACTATTTAGGATAATCAATAGGTAATGAAGAAGGTGAATGGTAAGAGGTGGTAAAAGAGCTGCTTAATTGATAAGAACCCTAATGACTCTACCATACGCTAGATGGGCTTATGAACGTAAGAACATATAGGCCTTGCATAATGGACTGTTTTAAGGGTGAAGAAAATTCACATTATCACGAAATGTCACGTTTGTGGCAAGTTCCTTGTGTAATGAGGAATTTAGGAAAAAAAGACAAAGAGGTAAGAATGAGAGGTTTAGCGTAACTTAGTGTGCGGCGACATGTATTTCGGAACAAGAAACCTAGAATCCAAAATAGGCAATTCCATGATGAAAATTTCATCTTTTTCTTGATTTGTTTGTTTTTAATAGATTGATCAATGCGGGAAGTCTATATGGGATGAATATATTATCTCCTTGAGTTCTTCGTGAAGCTGATCGATGCGGGAAGCTTCTAAATATTTATTATATTGTTGTAATGACCATATATAGATGTCCTTCAAGGGATCTGTCTATTGATAGTGTTAGAATATAAAGGAGAGATGTCCCTTTTGAGGGAGTCATCTTTTGCTAGAAGTTTGACTCAAGGATTTGTATCCCTTTTTGTTTTTAGATGTTTAAGTCATGGACAAGATTATAGAGGATGATTAGGTTCCTAATTTAGAAGACAAGATCATAGTACACAAAGATTAACTGTGAAAGAGGTGGATTCAAGTGATGAATGACCATGGGATTCCATCTTGAAGAAGAAAAAAGTATCCATGAGAATCATGCTATGAGCAGAGCCGTGGTACTCATATTGAAGACAAGGCTAAAAGGTGACGGGTAATCACATGATTCTTGTTTAGTCATGGATCCTCAAAATGGGTAATTATGGAAGGTGAACAATGCTCAAGGGACAAGTGATCAATTGACAAAAAGTGATATAGGACTTGATATCAACAATAAAATGGTCGAAGATGCAAGGAATTAAAGGTCTCAAGTTCGGGTTTACCTTTGAGTGAAGACAAACGATAAGCACCTGATCCATAAGCATGGGTGATGATATAGGGTCCAAGACAATTAGGAGCAAATTTACCCCATTTACTTTTCTCCTCTTTGGTTACATGTTGATTTTCCTTCAGGATGATGTCATCGACTTGAAAGGTTTGTTCATGGCCATATTTGTCATAGGCATGTTTAATATGTTTTTGGTAGATTTGGAGATGGTCAAGCACATTGAGACAAATTTCATCCAATAATTGAAGTTACGTCAAACGATCCTGGTGAAATTCATCGTCATTGAGCATGTCTTGTAGTGAGATGTGGAGGGATGGAATCTAGACTTCGAGAGGTAAGACAACCATAGTACTGTAGACTAGAAAAAGGTGGTGGCAGCAATCGAAGTGTGAATAATAGTGCAATAAGCCCACAAGGTGAAAGGAATGTGCGTATGCCAATCCTTCCCAAAGATCATTGACCACCTTCATAAGGATTTTTTTCAATTTTTATTAGTTGATTTGGCTTGATTTGTTGGTTTGCGGGTAATAAGGTGATGAGAAACTAATTTGGATGCCAAAAGCATCACATAGTTTGCGTAAGGTTTTTTTTTTTGAATTGTATTCCATTATCTCGTGATATTGTGGTTAGGGACACCAAAGAGACAGATGATGTGATGGTTGATGAATACACATATTTTCTCAGCTTTAGTGGAAATGAGGGGAATGGTTTCTACCCATTTAGTGTAATATTTAGTAGCAGTTATGATCCATTGGTGGTGTTGTGATGAATGGGGATTGATCTCACCGACAAGATCCAAACCCCATTGAGAGAAAGGCCAAAGCTCTTACGCAACTTGTAAGGAATGACTAGGGGTGTGATGGAGATTAGCATGTTGCTGGAATTTTATGCGAGTGTTTGACATAATTACAATAGTCATGGTTTAGGGTTGGCTGGTAATAGCCTAGGTGAGGAATGCATTTTGTGACAGCGAGACCACTAAAGTGGCCTCCATAAATTCCATCGTGGACCTCCTTAATGTTGTAAGGAATTTCGAACCGGTAAGGCATCACAAGAGAATGTTTGTCGAAACCACATTTGTCAGAAAGACCACCCATGATGAAATAACGGAGACACTTTTAAGAAAGGCGTGTTGTCCATTACGAGTGAGATTGGCGGGCAAAATGTAAGGGGAAAGATAGTCTATCTATTGCTTATACCAAAGGTCACTTGGGTAAGGAGCATCAATTCGATAGAGTAGACTTCACAGGGTAAATAAGAGGGTGACTGTAGTCTTTGTATGGTGACAAAGATTTTAGAGTCAGTGGGTGAAGTAGGTATCTGAGAAGCCAAGTAGGCCATGGTATCTGTAAATTTGTTAGTAGAGACGTGGGATAGTTTGAAGTGCATAAGCATCAAAGGTGGTCAAAAGTATGTCCACATGATGTTTATACTTTTGAAGTATATCATTATGACACTAGTATATACCATTGACTTGGTTTATGACCAATTGAGAATCACCAAAGATGTTGATTGACTTAACATCTAAGGCATAAGTAGCCTGGAGACCCAATAGGAGTGCTTTATATTCGGAAATATTGTTTATGCGATCAAAATCGAGTTTGAAATATAGAGGAAAAGGTTCACCATCAAGCAAAATGAGTATAACACCAGCCCCACCCCACGCTGATACTTGGAGCTATCGAAGAAGAGTGTCACTTGGTAGCGAGTTCATCCAGGGAAAGGGTAGCAATAGACTCATCACGGAAAGTCAAAGTTAGAGGGTTGATCCTAGAAATGGGTGCGTCGACCAATTGGTCGATGATATTTTGGCCCTTGATGGAATTTTGATGGATGAATTCGAGGTCGAGGTCAGCCAGAAGCTTAAGAAAACGTGAGACACATTGATTTTGATAAGGTTTGGCATACATGTAGTTTAATGGGTTAGTATTAGTAATGATGAAGGTTTTGTGGTTGAGTAGGTAACGGCGAAGTTTGGTGGCGATGAAAACTAAGGCTAGCAAAAGTATTTCGGCATGGGTATATCTAGTTTTGTAGTCAAGAAGGGTATAACTTATGTAATAAACTGCTTTCTCTTGGTGTTGATCGTTGTGATGAGCGAGCATGACACCTAGAGAATTGTCGATGTAAGAAATATATAGGTAGAAGGGAAGGTCATCCTTAGGAGGAATGAGCACTGGTGGTTGAAGTAGGTATTGTTTCAAGGCTTAAAATTATTAATGGCATTCATCATCCCATTTGAATGAAACATCTTTCTTGAGAAGATGATAGAATTGTTGACAACGGTCGAAAAAGCTGGGAGATAAAATGATGAATTGATTGAAATTTTCCTTGTAGGCTACGAAGTTGATGGAAATTAGTGGGTGGTGGCATTTCGAGGATAGCCTTGAATTTAGCAAGATTGAATTCTATGCCATGCGAGAAACAATGAAACTTAGGAGTTTCCCAAAAATTACCACAAAGACACACTTTTTGGTTGAAGAAAACACAATATTTGGTTTGATGCTTGGATTTGGCAAGTAGATCATCTATGTAATCCTCCAATATGCGAAGCATGATGTCGAGAAGATGTAATTCATGGCCCACCGATATGTAGCACCAAAATTTTGAGACCAACAGGCATGACTCGATAGCAAAAACTCCCCAATGGGTGATGAAGGCGATCTTTGTTGATCCTCGAGATCTAGTCATGTTTGATTGTATCCCGAGAAACCATCCATGAGTGACAAAATTTCATGGCTAGTAGTGAGATCAACTAGTTGTTCAATGCCTGGTAGTGGGAACCCATCTTTGGGACATGCGAGGTTGAGGTCACAAAAATACATGCAAATGTGGAGTCCCCACATGGCTTTCATGACAAGAACGATGTAAGAAATCCATTAGAGATATTCAATGGGTAGAATGAAGGAAACGAGAGAAGGCACTGAAGCTATTATTTTACCGAAGAGCAATCCGAGGATGCATTTTCTATAGATTTTTTAAATAGGTTTGGCATTAGGAATGGGTACAATCATGAACCACGATTTTGGATCGATACTGGCATATCGGCGCAGGACCAAGAAAATGTGTTGCTATGGTCCTGAAGGAAAGAGGTGAAGGATTTTTGTTCAAGAGCCATATCAAGTCCCCCATATGTTAGATTGGTGCGAAGGTGGGGAGGGCCATAAGGGAGAATGTCACCAATGCGAATGTCGTAACTGGGGTGTTGACGTAGTTTCCCATACTCTTGTGGGGTAAGGAAGGTATCAATATTGTATAGGCGGTATTCCCCCAAAGTGAGGCATTGAAAACCACCTTCTAAGGGATCAGTAGTTGGTATGTGGGTAGCGGGTATAGATGGCTTGCTAGATGAAGCGGAGGCAGGGGCACTAGCGATAGAGGATACAACCTGCAGTAGGGATAACGAGGTTAGATGCAGCAGAAGTAGTGGCAATTTACGTGGATGGGCTTGTTGGTGGAGGTGAATTGGTTTTGGTGGCGGATGCCTTGACTGAGTACAAGCACATCATTGGGTCGATAGAGCATGTTACAGGTCTTGAAAGGTGAGGGGTCTATAAGGATACTGTAATTTTGTCCCTCATGTTCAAATTTGAGGCATTGATGTAACGTCAAAAGGGACACAACCCATAACACGATCCATGGTCGGCCAAGTAGCAAGTTATACTTGAACTCCCCTCTAAGACATAGAAAATTTATGGGATGGTGCGGGGCCTACGCGGACATGGAGAAAAATGGTACCCGGTGTAGAGGTCACGACATCATTAAAGGAACACAACATAACAAGGTTACCATTCATACAATGATAGGAAGGTATTTGCATTTAGTCATATGCATGGGAGGAGATGATTTTAATGTTATCACCACCATCGATCATAACGTGTCGTATACGTATATTATTGATAAAGATAAAGATGAAAAGAGTGGGGTTGGGGTCATTAGACTAGAAGGGAGTGATCTCTTCATCTGCAAAGTTGAGGGTGGCCACTTGGTGAGTGGGTTGAGGTGTAGAGGAAGAAAAATACCTAGTGAGAGAGGGTACGTAGTGAGGGGTAATGATGGAGGCTTCGGGTGTGGGGTCATTTGGTAATACTTTGATAGATTAAAGAACCTCCATGAGGGCTTGAAGATGTGACTCCGAGGTCTGGATGAGGTCATATAAAAACATTTTTAGGGGGATTGGTGTAGTTGTTTTAGCATTGTGCGATGTGTGAAACCATCGGAGATGGGATATGCATACCTAAAATGATGAATTCGGGTGTGGGTGTGGATGGTATATTAGGTACAGGGGTTGGTTGATTGGACAATTGCTTTCTCTTTTCCCTTGTATTTCTAAGCACGAGTGATAATGTTGATCATGTTAATCTAAGGGAGGTGGATGAAGAGGGTGTGTCATGGAAGGTATAGTGGCAAGAGGGACAAAACCCTAGTGGTGGATATGATCCTTGTGAGATGAGTAGGGTGCATTGGCATTTGGGTGGTGGTTTGGCCAACTCTCTTATGCAAACCATGTTAATTTTGAATCTCGAGGATGGATCTAAGAGTTATGGGGGTGGATATTTTGGTCACTGAGTAGGAAATGAGGGAAGATATGTGGAAATTGGTGAAGGTGAAATGGGGTCCTCATCAAGAAGATCATCATCATCAAAGTTTTCTTTAGGAGGACACAATTGGATAAGAGCAGTTTTCAAAGCCTTACAGTTCTCTACATCATGTCCTGACACACAATGGTAGGCACAAATTTTTGTTTCGTCAAACCCTTTTGGTTTGGGTTTGAGTGGGTCACAAGGTCTAAGAGGTGGTAATGTGATGACAAAATTTTCAAGGAGGTTGGTTAGGATTTTGGCATAGGATCTTGCTAATGGATCACAATGGGATGTTAGTGTAGATTTGGGTACATGTGTGGCTGATTGTGGAGGAAGAGTCTTTACAACAGGGGGAGTAGGTTGGGCTACTAGTTTGGTGTGTGTTGTGGTATTAGGTGTTGGTCGTATCTGCTTGGGTAGGGGCATGGTAGATGAACTAACAATAGAAGGTGTGGTTGGTTTAACTATATTATTAGAGGGTAGCGGATTTTTAGCTTTAGGTTGCATCTTTTTGGGTAAAGGTGATACGGGTGCATGATATGTGGAGGGAAAAGAAGATGGTGGAAGAGGGCATGTTACCCATGGGGGTAACTAAGGTGCTGTGGAGGTAGGTGGTACGGGTTGGGCAGGAGGCGTGACTGAAAGAGAAGGAAGTGTCGTGGGTAGTGAAGAATTTATTAACGGTATTGGAGGTATGGGTGGTAAGAAGGTTACAAGTGAGGGCGGAGGTTGTGTGGGTCATTTGGGTATATTAGATGTATGTGATGGGGAAATGGATTGATGTGTTCTTGGTTTACAGGTGGATGGGGATTTCATGGCCAAGGTCAAAGGGTGAGGTCCTAGGATGGATGGAAGGGTTGAAGGTGATAAGGGTGTGGTTGGTAAGGTTGGGGTATGATATCTTGGAGATTGGATCTTCTTTTTAGGGGTTGGGTTAAGTTTGGTGTTAGTTTTGGAAGATTTAGATAAATCTAATTTGATGGGGGTGAGTAAGGCTAATCACATTGTATGACCCCTAAGGTAGTGATAGGTTTAGGAAAGGGAGATGATATAGGCATGGGTTTGGGTGTAGATGCAGGATGAGCTATGGTAAGAGGTGTGAGTTGGGCCATGAGTTTTGTTTTGAAAGGTATTGCAATAGTTGTGGTTGTGTTTGGTTTGGTTGCTCAAAACACTTTTTGATAGATAGTGGAGGTGTTAGTGATTGACGCATTTGTATTGAAACCAAAAGTAGAATATGCCCCCAAAGTAAGGCTCTATCAAAATAGTCCCAGTGATCAGCCAAGCATGAGAATGGTATTGTTATAAGTGGAGCCAACATGGATTGAGTGGAAATCCCAAAAATATGTTTGAGATATAGGGAAATGGCTAGCCTTGGACTCGTGGGTAAGAGATCCGAAATCAGATCAACGGGATCTTGAAGGTCGATGGTGAATGGTCATCTACGAGATAGTGGTAGTTCTCTAGTATCCTCCATGGGTAGAGGATAGGACGGGCCAGCTGAAGTGGGATCTCCTTGCGTTGGTGTAGGCGGTGGACCTGCATCTTCTATGAGTAGGAGAGATGCCACCAACAATCTCATAATTTTGAGGATTCAAAGGTGGCGTGATGATTATAGGCTCATCCACATGTGAAGGGGAACATGAGGGGGTTCTTATATGGGTAGAGGAGTAGATGAAATAGATTCTAGTGTAGGTAGGGGAGCGCGGGCTAATATTTCATCTATGGAAGGAACATGAGGCAATTGGGAAGTAATTGGTATATCATTGAAAATAGCGTGGACCTTGTAGACATTGCTATCATTGTTTGAGGTATCACCAACTTGGTTGGAAGATGGGGCATGATTAGGGAATGAATTCTTGAAGATATGCAGGTTTTGGTTAGCGGGTGCATTCGGGCTATCCAAGACTAGATCTCTATTGTCTATCATTTCTTGGACGATATTCTTGAAGGTGATGTAGTTATTGTCATTGTGACCTTTGACACGATGATAGTTGCAAAAGTCATGTTCCTTATACCACGCAGGCATGGGTCACTCAGGGTCGAAACCAATATGTGATTTTATAGGTGGAAGGGTAATGGCACCATCTTTAACAAGATTTTCCAAAATGGAAGAATAAGATTCTCCTAGGGAAGTGTACTTTCACTCTTCTCGTTTGAACTGGAAAGCTTAGATAGGAGAGAGATGAGAAGGGGGTTAGGATGGGCTTGATTGATGAGGGTGACCAGCCTTGAGAACTACGAAATTAGTAGACCCTTTGGGATTTGAATATTTATTTTGGGGTTTTGAAGATGAAGAAGTGTCATTTGATTTGAAGGTGATGTTCTTGTTACAAACTTGAATCTTCTTTTCTTTGATAGCACGAATTTCTAATTTCCGTGTCATGGTGAATGCCCAGTAAAAGTTTGAAAAGTTTGTACTTGTAGGGTTGGTGAGATGTTTCTAGCACATTTCCAAGTAAATATTTCTATAAGCTCAGTTTTAGGTAATTGGAATGTGAGTTGGTTAATGAGGTTGCGCCAGCGAGTGATGAAGTCAACGATAAACTCATCATCATACTGTCGTGTGGAATAAAGATCTGTCATGGTAACCTTCTTAACAATGTTGATGGAGAAGTGATCTAGGAAGGCTTGGGCTACTTGATTAAATGAGTAAATGGAGTGTCTTGGTAGTCCATTGTACCGAATCTGAATGCAGTCCTATCGTGGAAATTGGGAAAGTCCTCAAAATTAAAGCGTCATCGTGGGAAATCAGGTAACACCCATGTTTAAAGGACCGCAAATGTTGTTGTGGATCTTCTTTGCTATTGAAGTGGTTGAATTTTGGAATTTCCCAATGTACGGGGTATGGTCAAATAGGAATGGATGGGTGAATAGGCTCATTATAAATTTCATCATAGGTGAGGGAATTGTGTGAGCCGAAAATCGATGCTTCTAGTGTCTGCATCTTTTCCATCATCAACTTGATGAGGTCATTGGTAGGTTGTGATGGAGGGACACATCCTATGGCATAAGGAGGTAAATACTAAACCTGATAGTGATGTTGAAAATAAGGAATCGACATAGAAGGTAAATATCCGTAATGGGTGATTGACACGATAAGCGGTTGTTGATAGTAGATGTATGTAGGTGAGATGGTCGTCCGTGACTCAGTAGCGACTAGAGGTAGTGTTTATGGGATGGAGAGGAAAATATTATAGAACGAGTAGGGGTCACCGACACCACAAGAGGTTATGTTGCGGTGAGTATTCGTGATACAATGGGTGCGGATTATGCTATGGTTTGGGTGGTTGATGAGGGGAGAATAGATACGATAGGCATGAGGAAGCGTAGATGCAGCGGTCTGGTGGGTATGGGACCTAGCTAGAAACTACGGGGTGAAGTAGGTGAGGTAACACCACATTATTAGGGGCTGATGCAACAATAGGTGTTAGGAAATAAGGGATAAAATATGCGGAGTAATCCCTCACATAATCGCATATGAGAAACTAATATGTAAAAAATATTACAGATGTCAAATAAAAGTACAAAATAAAATAACACAACACAAAGAGATAGTATTTAACATGGTTCACCTAATTTGGGCTACATCCACAAAGAATCAATTTCTCATATTTTATTACAAGCCACCACTCTCTCAATACAATATCCGATCCGTTTGGAGCTATACTCAAAAACTCTATAGAATTCACGATCGAATACAAAACACATCTACAATGATTACATTATATCTACCATATGCACAAAAACCATATAAATAGACAACCGCTTAAGTAGTTTTACAAAATAGTGGGTATCAAAACCATGGGCCAAAACTGTCCCATAAACCTCAAAAAACCCACCCATATGAGAAAATCACGTTTCTTGATATATCAGAACGTTTTAACGCCTAAAAAAAAAAAATCGGGGCTACACCCCAAACCCCTGCTACCAAGGGTTGCCACTCTCATACCCCCACTCGTGGGCCCACCCGGCCCGGAACTCCGAGTGAGAAAACTATGGAAATTGTAAATTACTCTTAGTGTACAGTCTTCAACACTTTCTCACCTGAAAATAGGCTCCACAACCTAAAAATCTCCCACTTGGAGACTAGTTTTCCTCTGAGCAAGCTTCTGAACCCTTCACTAGTTTCTGTGAAGACCAACCAAAGCTGAACACAGCTTCAATTTTTCCCTTATGACCACCTTGGTCATCATGTATGCAGGATTCTGACTGGTATGAATCTTCTCTAACTTCAACTTCTCTTCTTCAAAAGTTGTCCTGATGAAATGGTACCTTAACTGTATATGCTTCATCCTAGATTGGAAAGCAAAGTTCTTAGCTAGGTGTATAACACTCTGACTATCACTATGCAAATTTCCTTCCTCCTACTTATGCCCGAACTCCAAGTAATTTTTTTAACCAAATCATTTCCTTTCTTTCCTTTGTGGTAGCAACATACTCAGCCTCCATGGTTGATAAAGCAACCAAATTAATGTTGTCCCACCTACCTACAATGTAAACATAACCTCGTTGTGCTCTTCCCGTTGTCTACATCTCCATCCATATCTAAATCTACATAATCACACAAATTGGTGTTTAATCCAATGTAGCACAAAATTGTCCCCATGGTCCCTCTCAAACACCTTTGAAGGATCCACTTTATCGCCTCGCCAGGTGATCTCTACCTGGATCACTCATAAATCTAATCACCACTCCCATTCCATGGGAAACATCAGCCCAGTGCACACCATGGCATACATCAAACTACCTACCTCTAATGAGTAAGATACCTTGGACATCTGGTTTCTCTCTTGCTTTATCTTAGGACATTATTCCTTTGATAACTTGAAATGGCCTACCAAAGGAGTCCCAACTAGTTTAGCATCCTACATATTAAACCTCTCCAAGACCTTCTTAATGTAATCTTCCTGAGATAAAGTAATCTTCCATTCATTCCTATCCTGAGATATCCTCATACCAAGGATTTTTTTGGCTACCCCACAATCCTTCATGGAAAATGATTCACTTGGTTGCTTCTTGAGTACTTTTATCTCCTGCATGTTTTTACCTGCAACCAACATGTAATCCACATACGAGCACAAAGGATACTATAATTACCATCCTCAAATTTCTTTATATAGACGCAATGGACAGAATGACATCTAATATAACCTTTCCCCATCATGAAGCTATCACATTTATTATATCATTGACGTGGAGCTTGTTTTAAGCCATACAAGCTCTTCTTCAGTTTGCACACCATCTCCTCTTTACCTTTGACCTCATATCCCTCTGGTTGCTGCATATATAGTTCCTCCTCTAAATCACCATGGAGAAATGCAGTCTTTACATCAAGTTGCTCTAAGTGCAAGTCTTTTGCTGCAACTATTCCAAGAATAGTTCTAATAGAAGTCATTTTTACTACAAGAGAAAAAATCTCATCAAAATCTATACCTTTTTTCTGCAAACCCTTGACCACCAACCGGGCCTTGTATCTTTTCTTTCCTCCTTCTTCCTCTTTGACTCTGAACACCCACTTGTTCTGTAATGCTCTTTTGCCTTCGGGTAGCTTCACCAAATCCCATGTCTGGTTCTCCATGAGAGCTTGATGCTCCTCATCCATGGCTTACTCCCACTTAATCTTGAAATCTACCCGCATTGCTTCATCAAAGCTCTCGGCTCTCCACTATTAGTGAGTAATAAATAATAAAGAGAAGGAGAAAACATTTAGTTTCTCTTCTTATTCTAGAATACCTCCTCAATATAGGAGTTTGGGGTTTGTGTTGAGGAGGTTCTGAACTAATTCATGTGTCACTTTCCCATCTGGAAGATTCTCTCTTTATTGCATATTCTTTCTTGGATTCTTCCCTGTTTTCTGCAAATGCTACTTATACATGACTTTCTCATTAAAGACCATATCCCTAGATTGAATTATTTTCTTGTCCTTAATACTCTAACATTTATATCTAATGTCATCACCACCATCGCCAATGAAAGTACATTTTTCTAATTTAGCCTCTAGTTTGGTCATATCATCCTTGTCTATATGGACAAACACCTCACATCCAAAGACTCTAAGAAATGAATAATCAACTTTCGTACCATACCAAGCCTCCTCGGGTATGCCTCCATCTAAGGCACTTGAGGGTCCTCTTTTTATTAAGTACATAGTTGTGCTCACCGCTTCTACCCAAAAGGAAGAGGTAGTCCCGCATGTAACCTCGTGCTCTAGCACATTCCATTATTGTTCTATTCATTCTTTCCGACACCTCATTCTTTTCTCGTGGAGTTCTTTGGAACCGTCTTTTCCTGTGGATTCCATTCTTAGAAAAATAGTCATCAAATTCATTACTGCAATACTCCCTCCATTATCTCGACTGAGACATTTTAGCTTAAGACCTGTTTCATTCTCTACCAAGGCTTTCCATTCAACAAAAGTGTCAAATACATTAGATTAGTTTCTAGTACAATAAACCCAAACTTTCCTTGTTGCATCATCAATAAAAGTAACATAATTACTTGAACCCCAAGAGATGATACATGAGCCAGCCACCATACATCAAAATGCATTGGTTCTAACTTACTCTCTTTCTTTGTAGGTCCAACCTTGAGAAACCTTACTTGCTTATGTTTCCCATATATGCAGTCCTCACATAACTCCAATTTTTTTTTTTGTATATCTAGGAAAATCCTTATTTATGATCTCCATGCCCTTATGGCTCATATGACCAAGCCTATAGTGCCACAATGTTGTATCTACTTCTAAAGCCACAACATTACAAACATTAGTACTTTAAGTGGATAAATACAAGGTTCCAACCTTCTTACCTCTTTCCGCCACAAGAGAACCCTTGGTAGCCTTCCAAGAGTCCACTATAAATATCACATTACAACCATCACTTCCTAACTACCCTGCCGATATCAATTTTCATCTTAATGTAGGAACATGTCTGACATCCTTTAATAGCCAAGTATTCCCATCCTGCATCAAAACTTGAATAGAACCTTTTCCAACTATGCTGTAAAGTTCATCATCACCAAGAAAAACATGCCCAAAATATCCTTGACCATAATCAACAAAATAATTCCTATGTGGAGTAGCATGGAAAGAAGCCCCCAAATCTAAAACCTAAGATTCAAGAATATTCGCAAAGAAAGAATCAAACCATCTTGACATACATTACCCATTGCCACATTTTCCTCCTTATTTTATTCTTGTTGTTTCTTCTTGTCCCAAAGCTCCCAATAGTCCTTTACATGCCCATAATTTCCACACATTTGCCAAAGATACTATCTTGCTTTTAGATTTTGACCTTGCTTGATCCTTTGATTTTCCTCGGCTTCCTCTATTCTTTTGTCTCCCTCTAGTTTCCAATGTCAAAGCATTCCCTGAATTAGAAGATTCACCAAAGTATTTTCTTCCCATTTCCTCGCTTAGAATCACCCCTACAACATCCTCAAACTTCAACTTTGAGTTAGCTAGAACTCGAGTTGTTTACCATTACTAGGCTATTCCAACTCTCAGGTAAAGAGCACAAAACTAATAAAGCCCTAATTTTTCATCAAATTCTATTATAACTGAAGCTAGCATAGTTTACTGAATCAGTATTAAAATCATTTACATGATCTACTACTAAACCATTCTTATACATCTTCATATTAAACAACTTTTTCATTAAAAATATCTTATTAGAGGCAAGAGGGTTTTTCATACAACTTCCCTAATACATCCATCGGTTCTTTTTAGTCTTTTCCTTTGAAACATTAAATAATACCGAAGATGTAAGACATAGTCAGATTGTCCCAAGTGCCTTCCTATCTAGAAAATCCCATTCCAAATTTGTCATGCTTGAGGGTTTGTTCACCTTCTCAAATAGTGGAATATAAAGATCCTTCTAATAAAGGTAATCTTCCATCTGCATCTTCCAAAGACTGAAATTTTTCCCATTGAATTTATCAACCCTAGATCTTCCATCATATGCCATAGCTCCCACTCAAGATAAAAATTTCCTGCAATTCAACACTTCAACAAACCAAACCAAGCTCTTATACCAATTGTTAGGAAATAAGGGATAAAATATGTGGAATAATCCCTCACAGAATCGCAACAATAGAAACTAATATGTAGAATAAAATAACACAACACAACGAGATAATATTCAACTTGGTTCACCCAATTTGGGCTACATCCACAAAGAATCACTTGCTCATATTTTATTACAAGCCACCGCTCTCTCAATACAATACCTAGATCCATTTGGAGCTATGCTCAACAAACTCTACAGAATTCACAGCCGAATTCAAAACACATCTGCAATGTTTACATTATATCTACCATATGCACAAAACCATATAAATAGACAACTGCTTAAGTAGTTTTACAAAACCATGGGTATCAAAACCATGGGTCAAAACCATCCCATAAACCTATGGGTCAAAAACCCACCTATACAAGGAAATCACATTTCTCGATATAACCTCGGTAAGACAACTATGGAAAGTGTACAATACTCTTAGTGTACAGTCTTCAACACTTTCTCACATAAAAACAGATCCACAACCTAACAATAGGAATAAGGGTAGGAGAGATTGATACAACCATGTCGTATATCAACTAACTAGAGGAGTCTTGGGTGGAAGAGTGGGAAAGGTAGAACTAAAGCTATGGGATTCTTATTAAGGATTCGTGCAAACTCTTCATCACCTCGTAACAATGGTGGTAGGTAAGGTTGGATCCATGGGTGACAGGATAGAAGGCGGTGAGGGACTAGGTGGGAGTGGTTGACGACTAGTGTGGAATATGAGGGCATTAGTCGGGATGTGATTCAACATCGTGTGAACAAGTACTCTTGACCTAGTAAGACCGTATTCCGTAGATGACGAGAAAATAGTAGAAATAGAGAATAATGGGGTCCGGGAGGTGAATCTATTCAATGTCTAGATTTTAAAAATTAAACATAGGTAACCGACAATGGTCGGTTTTACTAATGATGGTTATGGGAAAATTGATGATGGTCAAGGTGACCGGTGATGGTTGGGGGAACACCGATGATGGTTTTGAAACCGATACTAGTCAATGGAAGAAACTAGTCTCAAAAAAATGAAATAGGAATGTTGGATGTGTATCTATGAAAACTATGTATGACAGTAAGTATCAACAGGGGAGAAATATGATGATGTCCCAGGGCCGAAATGAAAATAAGTAGTGATGAAATCTATTCTATGTAAAGTAACTAGAAATCCGAGAAGATGACGTCGGTTGTGCTTTAACGATTTACGGTCAAATGTGAACCGGCGATGGTCGTTGGATCGACATCGGTATCGTGAAATTAGAAAGGAATGATGAAAATTAGTTTTGTAAATTAAAATAAGTGAAGAATCAAACTCAAAATCCCGTGAATGAGGAGATGGGGCCTGTCACACTTAGAAAAATTTAGAATACTTCCAAACTATGATGGTGGAGTGTGCAACGAAGAAGAAAATGGAGATTCGTAGTCTCACACCTCAAAACACAAGCCAAGAAGAAATCTAAGAAAAGCACGATCCTAACGATGATTTTCTTATGTTTGTTTAGGTTATGTTATTTATGATTGAATGTGTGTATTCGAACATAATTTTTGGTTTGGAAGGTGTCCTACAAATAAGGATATCTAAAAGGAGAGGTTTCAAGTATGTTATGGCCAAGGCAAGCCGTCCTGCGAGATTATGACTTGATAGAGGTAATGAGCTAGGGAGTACCTCGCCAACCGGATCATGTGATCAATGATAGATGTTCCCGAGTAAGATGTTGTTTAAAAATATGTGTATATTATGATTTTGTGAAAGTTTGGTATGACAAAGAGAGAGAGAGAAAATGTGTTTCTATGATTCTTTTTGCCAACCATCACCGGCATGACTTCCAAAGATATAGGTTTCCCTCGGTTTTAATGTGAGCTAATAATGTAACAAATCGAAAGCAATGTAAGTGTTTTAAACCCAAAACAAAGTGTAATATTCAATATAGCAAGAGATGAATAGGAAGAGGGATGCTCTTTCACTAATGCAATGCAAAAGAAAGGAAGGTGTGTTCTTTTTAAAGCACCAAAAATACAATTTTTTTAGACAATATAAAGAAGGAGAATTATTCCAAAAGAAGAAAAATAATGTGGAATATTTCGAAGGGAAATAAACACACAAATTTCACCTAGGAATGAATAAATGGAAACGAACCCCTGATGGGTCCCACTGGTTATGCCAAAATGTTTCTCCATTTTCTTAACCTTTTTGAAATGATGAAATAGATAAGGGTAAGGGACAAGGAGGAATACATATTAAATGCTGGTTAGTTGATGGTTGTTTTGCACGTTCTAACTTCTTGATCCACACATGAATGTGAGAGATTCCTTTTGGCTAGGAGGAAGTACCTGTAATAGAAAACAAGACCACAAAAGATAGTTAAGTGATATATGATAGTGGACTGCCTAGCATATGTTAGTTCCATGAAGTGTGATACTTCCTGGACGGCATTTGTCACAATCCATTATTTAAAACAAGTTAATGTAAAAAATAAAAAAAATCCTACTATAGTTGATATGATTTAGGTATCTCATTCAAGTACAATAAGCAAATCCAATCACAACAGGCTAGGCTATAGTTGGATCTGAGAGGTGAGGTGTCTGTCAAGGTACTGGGGCCGGTCAGCTCGATTCTGGTTATTTAGGTCAATTGGTAGGGTGATTTTGGGTCTATTATTGGTCAAGGTGTAAAACATATAGACCGACGTTGGCTAAATGTGACCGATTTCAATTTAGGCGAGATCGACGGTGGTTGTGGATAACTGCGTCGGTATGTTCAAGGTAAAATAAAATCAAGTAGATTAAATGGCAGGGGTATCGAGGTCAAATAAAGTTTGGGAGAGTGAATGGGGAGGTCTATAGAGGTCTTAGTTATGCTCGAAGTATACAAAAAGTGAGGATAGGTGATTTGGTTATATGGGTGAAGGGATATTTAAGTTCACAGGTAAGTGGGTGATGAAGCAATAACCATGCAAATAATAGATTAATAAAAGGAGTAATAAAGATTACTAACTGAAATAAACCCTACTTGTTAGGACAATACTTACTGTGTTAAGGATCTGATGGCTGACTGGTAGAGGTGGTTGATTGGAGAATATGTGTATGGTCCTATAGTAGTAGTGGTTTCCATAGTGTTCCCATGAATGTAATGGCTCTATGATTGATCTTGGTGATGGCTCTAGATGTATGGATGCGTAAAAGGATGCTTGTTTCACTTGCATGCAGCTATGATCTACTTTCCTTGCTCTCGAATGTGCCAACCTAGAAAATAAGGTTGTTTGGGTGAATAAATGGTAATAGATGATGGTTCTAGGTTGAAGCTGCGTTGGTTTAGGGTTGGCCGGCGTCGGCTAGGGCGGGATTCCCTAAGTTTACTAAATTGGGCAGATCTTTCTAATTTCTTGGACCTAATTAGTTTATTCTCATGGATTAGAACAAAAATTCCCTTCTAATAAGAGGGAATGTGGTTAGAAAGATTTTAGGGATTGATTTTAGGGTTAGACCAAATCTTAGCTCATTAGGGCAAGTAAGACTTAGTTTAGTTATGAAACATACCAAGAATAGGTCTAGGGTGAGGTGGTGGGTGAGGTGGAAATTAGCTTAATTATAGTAATTAAGTAATGAATATTGTGAGGATGGGTATTAATTTAATTACATTTTTATTAATTTGGGGTGGAAGGGGCCATGGTTAGATGAGTATGATATAGTGGTTATTTGACAAGGGACCATGGGTAATGTGACCCAATTTTGGTGTCTACACCCCATCTAAGTCTTTTAGGAAAAAGGTGTGCTCTCCAATCTAAATGTCAATAGAATAAGGGCCCATCCATAATGCATCAAAATTTCCATGCTTTCCCTTATCCTCATGTCTGCTATCCCATAGTAGCACCAAATCTCCCACACTAAAAGCTCTTGGATTCACCTTTTTATCAAATAGATTCTTCAATTTCTCCCTGAACTTCACATGTCTTTGGTGGGACTCTCTTCTCTTCTCATCTAATTCCACAATTTGATTTATATGAGCATCATAGGGATTGACCTCCTGGTCCTCTAATTGTTGGATAAATTGGTAAGAAGATAATTGCATATGCGGGGAAGTAGAGCTTGAGTTCCATATACCAATTCAAATGGGATTTTTCCAATAGCCCTTTTAACAATGATTCTATCAGCCCAAACAACAAATTTCAATTGCTCACCCCACTTTCATTTGTTTAACTCCAAGGTTCTCCTGATTATCTTCAACAGATTCTTATTACTTGATTCTACTTGTCCATTGCCTTGGGGATTGTAATTGGAAGCATATGCTAAATTGATCCCATATTCATGACACATGGCTACCAAAGGTTTAGCTTGAAATCTCATAGCATTTTCAACAACTATCTTAGTAGGTACTCCAAACCTGTAGATTATATGATTTAAAATGAATTCCATTACAATGTTTTGAGTTACTTTCTTGTTGGGGATTGACTCCACCCACTTCGTGAATTAATCAGTAGCCACTAATATCCACATGTGGCTTGAGCTTGAAAAATCTAAAATCTCACAAATGAAGTCCATTCCCCACTACTTAAATGGGGCTTCAATTGATACATGATGTAAAGGGAGGAAGATAGAAGCTTTCAATCTTCCCAAAAATGCTTATAATGTCACACTTTCTTACCAAAGAATGCGTTGGTAATGAGTAACCAGCCCTTAAGATTTTATGGGTTGTCACTCTTCTTACAAAATTCCCCCCATAAACTCCTCCATAGAAATCATCGATTATTTTTGGGGATTCATCTTGATGATACATCTCAAAATAACTCCCCCAGGGGTTCTTCCAATCCAACCCATAATTAGTGATGATGTATTTCTTGGAGGCTAACTTAAGTGCTCTTTTTTATTCTTACTTAAATACTCAGGGAACTGTAGATGTTTGAGATAAAAAATAATATCCTTGTACCATTTAGAATTTATCAAATTTTCAAGGATATTCAACCTTCCTTCTTCAACTTCATTTACCTCAACTGTTTGTAGGTTGCTCTCTACCATAAGCCTTACTAGGCCCAGACCTCTAACCAATATTGTAGTTTGTATATCCATTTCATATTCTTGAAACTTATTTACCCATCGGCATATTTTGCTTGAAATTTCCATCTCTGATAGGATATCATAAAACCATGGTATGGGGAACATAAGCAATGACTTTAGAACTCAAAATATAGGGCCTGAAGATTTTTGTGACTATGAACAAAGCAAAATCTTGTTTCTCCATGATAGTATACTTTAGTTTTTCCACTTGTAGTTATTTACTAAAGAAATAAATTGACCTTTCATCTCCTTCATCGTCCTTCTGTAACATGACATAGTAGAAGCAATGGTATTCTCTGAAGCAAAGGAAAATATTCGGAAAGCTTTTTTATAATTAGGAGTTGTTAAAACAGGGGCATTCTTCAATGATTCCTTAATCCCAATAAAGGCTTGAATAGTTACTTCTTCCCATTTGATACTCTGATCCTTCTTTAACATATTAGTGATTAGGATAGTAAATTCAGCAAATATGGAAATAAACATCCTAATAAAATTTATCTCCCAAAAAGGATTGAATTCCCTTTTTGGTTCTTGCAATATTAACTTCGCTAATGGATTCCACTCTCTCAGGATCAATCATGACTCCTTTTGACACAATGTGTCCAAACAAATTTTCCTTTTGAACCCCAAAATGACATTTCTTAGGGTTTAGTGAGATACCATATTCCCTGCATCTTATCAACATTTTTTCTAAATGTTGCAGGTGGTCACTTCTCTTCCTAGAGAAAACTATCACATCAACTTTGATATAGAGTAATGAAGTCATTTATATATCCTAAGAATGCTACATCCATTTCTCTTTGAAAATTAGATCCAACATTCATCAGGCCAAACAACACCCTTACATACACATAAGTACCCCATGGGGTAGTGAAAGTAGTTTTGATTCTTTTTTATTGCTTCATAACTACCTAGTTATACCCGAAAAACCATCCAAAGTAGATAACAATTTCTGAACTTGTAACTAACTACAACATGTTATCCATATTTGGTAAGGGATAGTTATCCTTGATTGATGCCTTATTTAAGTTTCTAAAGTCCACACACAACCTTATGTCCCCATTCTTCTTTCTAATAGGTACCAGGTTTTCCACCCATGAGGAGTACCTTGTAGGCTATATAATTCTTCTATCCCTTAACTTTTTAAATTATTCTTGCATTTTTGAGGAAAGGAGGAGATTAATTGGTCTTTGTCTTTCCCTGAATGGCTTGGAATTAACTTCTAGGGGTATCTCATGTTGAAAAAGGTCTTCCCTATATACTTTCATATCTAAATATGACCAAGCCAAGAAGTCCTAGTACTTTGTTAGCAATTGGACATATGACCGCTTTTCTTCTCTATTCAGGTTTCTGCCTAGTCATATTCACCTAGATTTATCCTTTGTGCCCACATCATATTCTTGAACATCTCTTGAGGCTGACATGTGTCTCATTGAAAATGCAATCAGCATTATAAAAATTCAATTATAGTGTAACCAACCCTCGAGAATAATATTAGTCTTCAATCAACAATGTCCTTACCAAATAAAGTCTCATTTCCTTCAATTTGAACAAACCATTGGTTCCTAGTCTACACTTTGATTGGAAAATTCTCCTTTATTTTGCAAAAACCTTTGGACCTGAGCATCATCTTCAAATACCTTCCAGTGCTTGATATTGTCAGGGACAGATGGCCTGGTCAATATTTCAACATCATATTCACAATAGGGAGACATTGTATAATTTTCAAACTTTGATCCCAATACTGCCAATTTGTCTGCTATAGTATTATAGCTCCTATCATGATGTATTATATTGAAAGAGTCAAACATTTCAATGAAGTCCCAAACTGCATGCTTATACTTGTTTCATTATTCGATTCTTTGTAGCATATAACTTTCTGACTTGTTTAACTATAAACTCTAAATCTCCTTTAACAACAATGTCTCTAATACCATATTTCCATGTAATCCTTAGACCCAAGAGCAGTTTTTCACACTCATCAATATTGTTTGTGCACTCAAAATTGAGTTTAAAAGAAAAATTAAACTCCTCTTGGCTTGGAGATATTAAGAAAATACCCACACCATTACTAGATCTAAAACATGCTCCATCAAACATTAAATTCCAAGGATAACCAATCTTCTCGGGATACTTGCACTCATCAACTTTAAGCTCCTTAAAATCAACATATCCCACAAAGTTATCAACATCAACATCTTTGTACAATACTTCATAAGAAGCATTATTAGGGTCCTAAATGAGATGTAACATTTTATTCTCACCATATAACTTCACAAGGATTACCTCAATTGGTATGGTTTCATAAGAGATTTCCATTTGCACACTTCCACCCACACTAGCTACCTAGTTTCTAGATAATAACATTCCCACTTAGCAAAACAATCCACAATTACTACATTCAAATTTAATTACTTTCCTAGATATGCTTCCAATTGCAATACTAAACCCTTGACACATCCAAATACTCTGGAACCTCTCTTGAATCCATGGCAATACATTTCCCATAAGCTACAGTTACTTTGATATTTAACTCAATCATGACCTCAAGAGGCATTAGATTACACAAGGCTCTGAATCAAACATGTAGTTATGTAACAAACTATCCTTAATAATCAACGTAGTAAAAAAAGGATCCACTTTTAGCTGAGACTCAACTAGAGAAGTTCCCAAATAAACCTCAAGTGGTTCACCCAATTCCTCCAATGCTTGTGGTTTTTCTAATTCTACAATGGTAGGAGGAACCTCTACATTGTTTACATGTTTACCCTAGGTGACCTTTTCTTCCTTACACCCCAAATACTCAAACGACATCTTCTTATTCTTAGGGATTCTAAGCAATTCAACAATATGAACAGTAATCTTGATCTGACTCAATATTTGGGCTATGTCAAAAGGAACATATTTGGGTAAGGCAATATTAGGAGGAAGGTTTACAAGTTCATCTAATGGCATGAGATTTTCACACTCGAGCATTGGGAGGAACACAATATTTATTTGGGGTGACAAAGCCTTTGCAAGATGCATCTTTTTTACGAGTTTCCTTAGGGATACTGGTAAGAACTGGAATTTTTGGTTTGTCCTGAGGCCCTACCCCTTTGGAAACTTTTCTTCTTGTATTATATTCTTTTTCTTGGGCAACTACTGCATTCATTAACAACTTTCTGTCCTCTTACAAGGAATTCCTCCATCATAAGTTTTAATCATTAATGTTCTTAAGTACTCAAAATCATTATTAGGCAACTCAAAATATTGTACCATATAAATTTCAAAATTATTAGGGGGAGGAAGAGGTAATAACTAATGAATGCAGTCCCAAAATCTTTCAACAAGATACTAGCACTTATCAACTCGGTTGAGGTAACTCCTGTTGTGAACTTGTGAGCACTTTGCATCATGCATGCATCATCATATGTCTCATCATCATCAGCTTCCTCAATTTATTTATCTTCATCGCATGGGGAATGGGACAAGAAAAATCTAGCACACCACTCCATTTCATGGACCTCTTCCATAGTAGAAAATATGGCATGCTAAAGGATAAAAAACCGGTTTGTTTTCCGGGATTAGGGTTGTCTATTTCCCTAATCCCATGGGCCCTTTACCCCTGTCATCTGATCTATGATCTCCTTTGGGATGATTTACAAATATTTTTGACCTTGTGGCTTGTTTTGACATTGGGAACCTTATCCAATCCGATTCTTTTCTTTGGCGAGTTTATAGGATATTTCCTACCAACTTCGCCAATGTTTTTCTGAACCTCTTCTAGATCCACAAACTTACTTGACTAAGGCTTCTCTGGATTGATTTACTTGATACCTCTTAGGAGGCTTACCAACTACTTTGATATTGTTTTCAATCTACAAAGCCATGGTGAAGTCCTTCCTCAATGTTCATGGGTTCTTATCTCTCAAGTAATAAGCAACCTTATTATCAAAAGCATACGAATATTTTATCGGACATGAAACATCACTTAGCCTCGGGATTATTGGTAGCCTATTCGGGTCTTATTGAAATGATTATTGAAGTCATGAAAAGATTCATTAGGATTCTTCTTAATATTTTCAAATTCAAACAAAAGAAACCTGGGATCTATCTTATCCCCATATTGTAATCTAAAAGCATTTTTCATTTCTATCCATGAATCTATTGAGTTATTTGGAAAAGACTTATACCATTCATGTGCATCCTCCTCAAGAGTATCAATAAACAATTTTATATACACATCCTTAAATTCAATCTCAAAGTCTTCCATCATATTGACAAAAAAATTTAAATGTTGATCACCAGTGATAGCATTATTCCCTTGAAATTTAGGCAGTCTATTTCTAACATCTTGTGGCACTACATTTGGATATCCAGCCATACCTCTAAATTATATAGGACCAAAAGTATTCACAAAAAAGGATGTCTAGGTGGGGGCTAGGCCATATTGTTTTGAGGAGGTGATCTTACAGGAGATACAAAATGATGAGGGACAAGGGGTATTTGGAACACAAGAGTATAATTTTTAAAATGAATTTCCTCTAAAGACTTTGTTTCATGGAAAACCCTATCAAATTTGGAAAATATAGGGAAAAAATGAGAAGCACACTTATCAGACACAAATGAAGGCCCCTCTCCAGTTGGAGAATTCAGATCTATATGAAGATTACCTGATTCAGAATCACTTGAAGAAGAATGGTAATCCTCAACCACATGTTGATCAATTTTCACAATGGATAACTCTTTTCTTGATTCCTGATCTCCAACTATTTTCTAAACTCTTTTCACTTCTGAATTTGTCTTTCCCAGTCCTAGAAATAAATTTCTGGTAGGGTCTTTAGTGAAGAAATATCTTCTTCCTTTCAGATTTGCAAAGATTAGTGACAGATTTCATTTAATACAGGTTAACGCACTGGTATTTATCAAAATTTAAATCAACACGGAGTTTCCACTAAGGATTTTCACCTTAGTTGTGTAAATGCACTACAAATGACTTTTCAAATATCTATCAACACTTAAATTTACGTAAACCTTAGCAGATCTAACCTTCCTTTACCATATTTATCACTAATGATATAAATTTAGTGCAATAACCACTAGAAATTGAAATTATTACTCACCAGAACTTGTAACTTCACACAAATATTATATATCTCAACAAATTATGACTTTTAAACAACATATTTGGACTTAGATCATGTAAGAAACATTACTGGGGCTAAATATAAGAATGAATTTGAATATCCCCGAAACAGGCGCCGATCAAGTGTTGGTATCCAAATTGATTCTCCCTTGGAAGCCGAGAAACATCACAAATTTAACAAGATACTTAGAGATAGAAAAATCATGGTATAAGTCATTTTGTAGCTGGGGAGGGGATTCACTTACTCTTTTCACTCAGGTGTTGGAGAAATGGATAGCACCTTCATTAAGGATTTGATCTATCCTCACTACTTTAGGTCGTGCCTTTCGACCAGGGTGAGAGGACCCATTTTGTAACCTATGTTGGTGAAGGACATGAAGAGATCCTTCTTTGCACAATTTTAAGGGGAACCTTGAGAAAATATGATCAATACACCACAATTTAACTCTCACGAGTTATCACTTCTAAAGAATGGAGATATTTTATGAACAAGGTTCAAGTTACTAAAGCAACTTAAAACCTTCTTGCTTCTGTATATTTTGGTAGTAAAATTTATTGATTTATGGATACACATCAAAAACGGGGTACCTCGGGTAGGAATCATGGTTATTTGAAATTTTGGTGGGGGATTAAGCAAGATGAATTTGGTTTCACTTGGATCTTTTAGAACCTTTACAACAATTGGAAAACTAACGAGATAGAATGCTTGAGAATAGCCAAAATATTCCTTGAACCGAACGTGTGCATCAATAGAGCCCCATATCTACATGGTTTCACACAATCTTTAAGAATTCACCACAAAGGCTTGAGCTAAAGACTCAATTAAACATTAAAACCCATGGTTTTCACGCCTAAGATACACTCATAGGCTTACAAACAATATTTTTCAAAAAAATGATAGTAAAGTGATTTTAAATTGTTTATTTCATTACGGGATGAAGGCTCCTCTCATAATGAAATTGCAAATGCCACTATACTAACATATGGACAAGATATTGTGTGCCTTAGAAGGATTTTAACATAATATTGCAACTTTGAACATCAAAACCATTTGAAAGACATTACGAAATAAAACTCGACACAATTTTAACCAAGATCAACACAGATTAATTTGAGATCTAAAAAATTTATCAATGAGGGAAAGTTTCTTAAACAATCTCGAGCTTGTGAATGGCTATAGACTTGCAACCATCTTGACGTGATAAAATTTAAAACACAAGAGATTAAAAAGTTTCTCAGATGATCTCTCGGGAAGATGGGCTTTCTCAAATTTTCTCGTAGAAATTAATCCTCGACCATTTGCAAGTATCCTCATTGCATTTATATAATTCACTCTCTTAGGCATCCCAAATTCCCACCCCCAAAAAAATAAGAATATTCAAGGAATCCTTTATTTGTTACCAATTTGTCTCAAAAGTGATTGTTAATGTGAAATCACAGACCCCCAAATGAGTTATGGATCTATTTTTCTAAGGTAGGGTCATTTGGTGTGATTTGCATAACATTGGATCATTCCCCAAGCTGTGGGACTTGCAAATGGGAATGATCCTCTAGAGAAGTTTGGTTCCTCTTCCTAATCCTAGCATAAAACTACTTCTAAGGAAGGAAATGTGACTATCTAATCCGAATCTAACAATTCCAAGGGACCAAGGAGAGAGAGAGCATGAAAATAAAGAAATCCTACACTACAAAGGTGATAGCACCGAGAAAAGGAAATTGCTGATCACAAACCCAACTACCTGAAATGGAGAGAGGTTAGAAATGGAGAGGATGGATAGATGCATCACAGAGACAAATGATAAAGTTCACACATAACACCATTTCAAACCCCTTAAACACATCTCCCAAAACATGTAATGGACATCGAGATATGCATAGTATACCTGCAATGCTTTGAGAGGTGAGAAGAGACAACAAAATGAGCAAAGGATGGACAATACACATCATGAAAAAGATTTAATTACTCTAGGAGTTCACACATTACACCATTAAAGGGAAAGAGGCAATAAAATTCCATTAAAAATCCAAGGGAGGATACTTACACTCCACATTTGACCTGGAGAAGAAAGAGAGAGGGGGAGTAGGGAAGAAGAATGAACAAACCTTTACAATGAATCCTGCCCCCGTAGTTATATATTTGATCAGAGAGAAGAAAGAGAGAGGGAAGCGGGAAAAGTAGGTTGAAGCTCAACCACCTCTATTAATGCTTCCACGATAAAATATGCCCCAAATCTGTCTTTTTCTTGCATGAATCCTTGATTCAACCTTGAAGGAAGAGGAAATGCTTGAACAAATCAAATTTGATCTAGTTTTTGAGGCAAGAAGATCCTACATTAAAAGCCCAAAGACTTTTCATTTATTTGTCTTCACTTGACCTCCTCAAAATTAATGTTTTGGACCTCTATGACATGGGTGAGATTGAGATCTCTTTAATGGTGTCATATTTGCAATATTTTGATCCCTGATTCAAAAGATATGCCCCTTCGATGTTTGTATCGGGTTCATATAGGAGGGTGGGAAAACAACTTGAAAAATGGGTCCCCTTTTGCTATGGGACACATCGCAGGCCGATTGGAACAAAATCGGGCCAATGGGTCCGAAATTTATCTTTTCCCCTTTCCTTTGATTCCCCACTTTAGATTTTACTCAGGTTCAAACTTTGACTTTTTCCTTTGCCTCATTCTGGAATGCAAGCTCGTAGGTCCGAAATATTTTCCCTTCAAATTTTCTCTATGTGTGTAGTTTTTTTGACCAAATTTGTGAGGGGGTGAATTTGGGATAACAATTTGGTGACTCACGAGGACATATACATGTTAGATGAAGAGACCAGCGGCCTTGAAGCATCCATTAGGCATGGAGTCTTCCTGATAAACCCAAAACTGATCTAAACTTGTGAAGATCTGATCCTTGAGCCACTTGGAAACCCACTAAACTTGGAGTTGAACTTCACCAAAAGCCAACTGAAATGGACTGTGCAAGAGCAATACAACAACACCAAAAACTATTTACAAACTAAAAATCATATATGCTCCAAATGGAACATACAAAGTGTGCAAAATCACTTCTTCGCTAAAAAAAAATACCTAAACTACTCTAACCAAGAGCAAAGGGAGCTAAAACAAGTCCTGCAAATGACGGGAGAAATAACTTCCCTTCCTCAAAAATGGCAGCCATGCAACTTATTTGGCGAACATGGCTGGTTGGATGAGTGAAAAACTAACTACAAGATGATCTTCCACCCAAATCATCAAGGCATTAGAATTAATGGAAAATACATCCTTAAGCTGACTTGCATTGGACTTGTGGAGGTGTTGATGATGACCCTTGGTACTTTGATGCTCATCCTCATGCCATAGAGCAAGCATGACTGGTTTTGGCTTCTCCTTTGGCTTTAATGAAGCCAAGTATCTGATTGGGCAAGGTATGGTCCTTTGAATCTACCCATGGTTTTGAACTCTAACTCCAAGAATGGAGCCTTCTTGCTAACTCTCATGGATGGATGGTGTGAGAGGGATGATGACATCTTCTTGCTTTTTCTCTTCCTTCTCCTATGAAGAACATGGGAGAGTCATGTCTTCCAATCTTGGTTCTAGAGGGTTGTTATGAAGTGTAGGTTATTGTTCCTAAATGTTCTCCTCCATGGCAGTAGGCTCATGTGCTTGGGATGTGAGAGATGGAGGAAAAAATGATGTGATCTCCATGGGTTCCCCTCCATCAAGGAAATCCTCCAAGTCATATAGGTAATCTACCTCCTTGCTGTCCTACTATAGGTGCTCAACCTCCTTAATGGTTTCCTCCTAATATACAATTGACTCGTCATGGTTCCCTTCATCCTCACACATGAAGTTTGAAATCTCAAACTCTTCCTCAACATAAGATCTTGAAGGGGATGAAGTGAGAGGAAGAAGCGAAGGTTCTTCTCGTGCTGCTCACTTGGAGCCTCTAAAACTGTATGGTCCTCCTCCACAGTGGAATGTACTATGCTTTTAGATTAAGAGTAGCTCCTTCTTCCCCTACTTGTGTTGTAGCTGGAGCTTCCACCGATTGCGGCTCGAACTCATCCTCCTCCATAGGCTTACCCAATAAGGGAACCTTTTAAAAATCAAATTTAGTAGCCTAACTCTTCAAATTTTCTATCATTTCTTCTATGTTGGGTTCCTCTATTTGATGTTCTCCTTGGATGGTTTTTGGAGTCTCTTCCCAACATGGACTTGGGAAGGAAAGAGGAGTGGTGGGTGGGGTCTCCACTAGTTGTTTCCTTTTTTATGGTGGAGGGGAAGGCATTTCTTTTGGCTCTTGTGGAGGGGATTTGGATTTGGAAGAGAAGATGGAAGGAAAGTTGAGATGGGATGGAAGAGTAGGGGATGGAGGGATGGTTTTCACAACTACAATGCATTGAGTATTGGTTGTGTTTACAACTTGACACTCAAACTAATATGGTATTGCTTGAGGAATGGAAAGAGAAATACCAGATGATGGTGTAAAACTTACCCATTGACAAGGTTGCTTAGCACCAAGTTCATAGGCCTCTATCTCTTCTATCCATCGTGCAAGTCGGGGCAGCATTCCAATCATGAATTCTAGCTTCTCTTGAGGGCTGTAGTGTCTTGGAAAAGGGCCTTCCCATGGACAAGGTGCCTCAGTAACCAATTTTGAAAGCCATCATTTGAGATGTTGCCCTTGATTAAACCATGTCAGTCTCCATTTTTTGAATTTTCTCCATAGACTAGCATCTTGCATTTGATTGTCTTCATTACATGTATATACTTGTTCTTTGGAAAGCCCCATAGCCAAACTGATTTTGGCACTTTGCTGCTCATAGGGATAGACATGTTGATTCTGAACCTACTCATAATGATGATTTGAAGGAGTTGTAAAGCATATTGGAGGTGGAATGATCTGATGTTGTCGTAAATGTGAGTTCCATGAAGGGAATGAAGTCATGATTGCACAACCTCATGGAATGGGAGAAAGTGAAAGAGATGGAAGAAGAAAATGGATGGCGAGTGGAAATGGATGGAAAAGGTATACAACTCGGAGAATGGGTTTTGACCGAGATGTGCTTGAAAGTGCCTCCAAAGGCTGAAATCTTCACCAAAATCACATCCAACTTTGATGAAGTGAAGTGATAAGGCACTTCATACATGTCCCACCGAGTGTGCCAAAAATGTTAGTGTGAAATCACAACGCCCCAAAATGAGTTATGGATTTTTTTTTCTAAGGCATGGTCATTTGGTGTGATTTGCATAACATTGGATCATTCCCAAGCTGTGGGACTTGCAAATGGGAATGATCCTCCGTAGAGAATGCTGGTTCCTCTTCCTAATCCTAGCACTAAACTACTTCTAAGGAATGAAATGTGACTATCTACTCCCAATCTAACAATTCCAAGGAACCAAGGAGAGAGAGAGAGCATGAAAATAAAGAAATCCTACACTATAGAGGTAATAGCTTAGAGAAAAGGAACCGCTGATCACAAACCCAACTACCTAAATAGAGAGAGGTGAGCAATGGAGAGGATGGATAGATGCATCACATACCAAGGATAAAGTTTACTGAGAGAACACCATTTCAAACCCCTTTAAAACAACTCCCAAAACCTATAATGGACATCAAAGATATGCATAGTATACCTACTGATGGTGAGGGGCAAGAAGAGACAAAAAATGAGAAAATGATGGACAAAACACATCATGAAAACATATTTTATTGCTCCAGGAGTTCACAAAGTACACCATTAATGGGAAATAGGTAAAAAAATGCCATTACAAAGCCAAGGGAGGATACTTAAACTCCACATTCAACCCTGGAGAAGAAAGAGAGAGGGAGTTAGGGAAGAAGAATGAACAACCCTTATAATAAATCCTACCCATGTATTTATAGATTTGATCAAAGAGAAGATAGAGAGAGGGAAGAGGGAAAACCACATTGAAGCTCAACCACCGATGTTAATGCTTCTGATAAAATATGCCCCAAAATCCATCTTTATTGCATGAATCCTTGATTCGGTGCCTTGAAGGAAGAGGAAACGACAAACAAATCAAATATGATCTAGTTGTTGAGGCAAGAAGATCCCGAATTGAAATCCCGAAGACATTTCCTCGATTTTAATTCTCCTAACCTACTCAAAATTAAATTTTTTTCCTCCATGACATGGGTGAGGCCAAGATCTTTTTAACAACGTCATATTTACAATATTTTGATCCCTACGTCCAAAAGATATGCCCCTTCGAATTTTGTATCGAGTCCGGGAGGGTGGGAAAAAATCTTGAAAAATGGGTACCCTTTTGATATGGGACACGTGGCAGCCAGATTAGAACAAAAATCGGGACTACGGGTCCACAATATATCTTTTCCCCTTTCCTCTGCTTCCCTGCTTTGGATTTGACTTGGGTTCAAACTTTGAATTTTTCCTTTTCCTCATTCTGGAATGTGAGCTCGTAGGTTCGATACATTTTCCCTTCATATTTTCTCTATGTGCGGGGTTGTCTTGACCAAATTTTCCAGGGGTGAATTTGGGATAACTTGATGTTTAACAAATTTACACCTAAAGCTACCGTGTCGACAAATCATGAACCGATGACATTTTTCAAACCCTCAACCATGACTAGGATGCCATGCCATAATGATTTGATAGTCCTTCTAATCATTCTTTGATTCTCAGTAATGTGAGAAACCCCATTTTTAATCATTTTCGGTGGCTCCATATAGTTGATCGACAAGAAATCCTTTTCACCATCGAGAATACACCTTGAGAAATGAATTCCCTCACATGGATACCTACATTCATGCCTCTCAAAAATGAGTGTCTTAATACACACGGATTATACCACATACCTATGCTATGTGTTCGAGTCGGCTAGGTGCAAAGAGGAGCCAACGAAACCTCCATGTGTTTCCTTAATGCAACTATGCAATGGTGAAGTCCGAGAGTAGGTTCCCAAACAAGCGCAGCCCTTCTAATTGTTCGGGACCCTAGAGAATTACAACAGTTCTTGAAAAGTTATATTATGGGAAGGCCCAATGGAAACTTCCATGTGTTTATTCAATGTAATTTCAAAGATGAATTTTACAGTAGACCTCAAATGATCGTAGGCTCTCTACATGCCATGGGCCTAAGAAATTTATCTTGGAGTTTGAAAAATTCTCGGTCTGAAGAGGAGCCAACGGAAGCCTCCACATGTATCTTCGGTGATTTTTCGATATGGTGCCCAAAGCGATACCTCAAACAAGCGCGGGATCACCACGTGTCTCATCCTGACAAAATTGTTGAAATATTCTAAGGACCAGGTAGAAGGTGCCACATGTCTAGGGTCCGAGAAATCCTTTTAGCCATTGAAAATTCTAAGTATGGGAAGATCCAGTGGAAACCTCCACATGTCTCCTTAGTGCAACTGCTTAGGTAGGACCCATGGGCGGATCCTCAAATGAGCCCGGCCCTCCACGCATCCATGGTATGAAAAAGTGTAACTCTGCGAAGAAAATTCTAAGTATGGGCAGGACTAGTGGAAACCTCCATGCGTCTCCTTGGAGAAAATTCAAAGGTCAAACTGAGAGGCAAATTTTCAAATGAGCGCAGGCCCTCAATGTTGACAAGCTTTGACTTAAAACAGGCCTGAGAGTTTCAAAATGCCTCGACGACCTGCCTCTCCACTTCTAACTTTTGATGTGGGCCCTAGTGGAGTTGTGGATTATTTCATAACTTTTCTCCCTCTTAAAAAAGGCAAAATACTGCAAAATGCTTTGGTGACCTGCCTCCCCGATTGCAACTTGAAAAAATGCCATGTGTCCTTCTTCTGGGTCAAAGTAAGACTTTTTCCCTACCACTTCATATTTTCTGAATAATAAATTAGATTCTATCGAGGCCGCGGGGCCAATTTGGTATTTTTTACAGATGTGACAAAAGTGACAAGTTTCACCAAAAAGACTTGCCAGGCTGCATCCAATCACAAAGGACCATGTTCCCTCGGATGTTGGGATAAAAATTAACAAGTAAACAATGATTGTGGAAGAATAGAAGGGGAAACCTCGAATTCACGCCCAAATTACAAAATATTTCTCATGGACGAGAGAAACGGAAAATAATATATGTAATTAATGTGATCCTTGACCAAAGGAAAGGACTGACCATGGAAACCAAATGAAGGAAAAATATATCATGCATCGATACGAGGAGATAGAGAAAACTTCAAACAATGCGGACCGAGATGTTTTGAACAATCGGGGAAAGATTAAATTGAGCACTAGTATTCCAATTGTTCCTTAAGAAACACTTCACATACGCACCCCATGCCTCTTTGAGCACAAAATATGGAACTATTGGAGGGTCATTTTTCCTATTTGTTGTGGAAGAATTACCAATTCAATGTTAGTTTAGTTAAAGATATGATGAATAATCTAATTTATTTTTCAAAAACATAAATAACCAAGTAGATTAAACTCCGATTTCTTTGAACCGACACCCAAAAAAAAAACATTCTCATAGGTTTTGTGATGATGCATGGACATGTTATCATCGACTTGTGAAGAAAGACATTATACATGATGATTTTATTATAGATATTTGATCATACTGCACTTCTAATTTATGGATATATAAACTTGGCTTGGACAAGATGTCCTTTGTACTAGTCCATTTATGGACAAGACTTGTAATATATAAATGTGTTGGCTGATTTCTATATGTCTAAATACATTATCGTTATATGGGCATTGGTAACTTTTTTGGCATAATTGATAAATTTAAGGGTTATCACATTTAACTATCATATGAATAGGATATTCATGGTTTACGATAATAAGATATACCCCATATCTACTTCACTCTCCATTTCAATATAGAGTTAGTTATGGGTGAAGATAAGGAGAAAAAAATGGAATATAAAGCCATAATTAGAGGGGAAAAAATACATGATGATAGTATTAAATTTAAAAAGATTAAGATCTGATTTGGGTGATATATTGGTTCAATCTAAATGGTTGTTCATTAAGTAAATATTTGAGAGTAATCTAGTCGAAGATTTAATAGTCTAGTTCTATGTTAGCGTTAACTTCAAAAGGATAAAATTATACGTTGGTGACATAATGGATTAATCTAATAGTGTTATGCAACAAGTCCATAATTGAGACTAATCTTATCAATCTTAGTTACGAAGGAATCTAAAAGAAGCATGATAAACTCATTATGTAAACTAGTTTATTACTCTATAAGATTTAAGGTTATATAAATGAACTCAAAATCCTTCGTAACTTGAAAAAGAAATGGATTCTAACTAGAGGATATCACTAGCTTTAAACAAGATGTGTGATATAGTCATAATAAAGTATAGATATGAATTTGTCAATGGATATTGAATCAAGAGATTCTAAATCATGACATTGTAAGGGTAATGAGACCGGTGGATTTTTGACTAGGGATTTAAGATGTATTTTCTATAGAAAGGTTAGAACGTATGGATAGGGAAGAAAATTGATAATACCTTCGTGATCTTATACATCTATCCAAACTAATTAGATGTGTAAACTATATTTCACCAAGTAATTGGATAATCCATGAAGGTCATGAAACTTTGAAGGAACTGACTAATAAAATCACATTACAGGGTACCTACAATTTGGCCATAGGTTAGTTAATGTGGTAACATATATTAAGCAATGGATTGGCCTCCCATAGGTAACCAATAGTGGACATTGGGGTTTTTGTACTTATGAAGTTGAACCCATTAGGAATTCAGAAAATTATTAATAGGTTCACCTACATAAGTTTAATAAATCTAGATAACTTTGATGAGATGTCTCATGAGGTGATGGGAAGACAAGTTTATATTCTATATTCACACATCTATACTAACCGTACATAGTACATGACTAAAAAATTTTTCCAAAGTAATGTGCTTGTTAGGTACATTGTCTAATCACCGTGATTCCTCAAATATTAAAGTGTAGGATACATGATGGATTTTTACTAAATAAAACTCTAGGTAGACACTAGAGGATCAGTCACATGTTATAACTATTGCAGTTTGGTAAAACCAAGTGAGGCTAAGTATGAACATTCAAATGAGTGTTAAGGTTGATCGTGGAGATGAGGAATAATTAACCCTTATAGATGAAAAAGGTTTATCACTATTTTATAGGATGGATTAATTTATTATGACATATTGCATAAAATATCTTTAGCTAGTTACATAATTTAATTATGTTGAGTAATGTATAACTTATTATTAATTTAATATGACTTGTTGTAGTAACTAGTAGCAGCTAGTTATCTGATTTACATATGCAGAGGAATGTCTATATGTTGTTAGAAAAAATAAATTCTACTAATTTACGTGTCAAATTTTAGGTTGTCACATTTGGTATATAAGTTGAAGGTTGCAACTCTTGGACTTATTGGGTCCTTACGCTTACTAAATTCTAATTTTTATTAACAAAAAAATTTAAATGTAAGAAGGATGTGTTGTTGAGAACAAACCCGACTAAAATATGCTTAAGTTTTTGCCTTAATTAAGTTAGATAATACTCTAACAATCCTTTTTGACACATAAAACCAAAAGGATGTAGGAGCAACTAGTCAAGTGTGAAAATGATCAGTTCTATGTTGAACAATTTGAATTGAATGATGACAATCAACAAGGGAGTTGCTTGATTGTTGAACTATCAAGATGACAGATTTTGGAACATGAATCCAACATGAAATAAAAACCTGCATAGGGTAGATGAAGTGGATAGGAGAGGACTATCTACTTTATTAGTAGTGACTGGAAAGGTTAAATAGGCTAAAATGAAATCTACAATAAATGTTGACTCGAAAAGAGTAAAAGTAAAACAAGAGCATTGGATCATCTTCACCATTTACTTTTAGGAAGAAAGGTACATGGGAGAGTGAAGATGCTCAAGGGTCTATAATCTTGATTGAAGAACAATAAAGTAGACTAATTGTATTGAATGATCTTTTAATATATAGATTTCTTTGTCATTATGATATGCAATTCTTGTAATTGGCATTAGAATCTCAATGTGTTGTATGGATTTAATGATGATTCCATGTTATATTGTCCAAGGAATGCATTGAAAGACTGTTGGTAATGTTTTTCATACACTCTCTTAGCTTGATATGATGATCAAAGACTTTGTTTGGTGAGTAGAGTGGACTCCTGACTGATATGAAGGCAAGTTAGATGATGGAAGTCTGTGCCTAGGTAAATTTGGAAGACCTTGTAATTGGGAGTATGATTAGGGGTTTCTTTTGTGATTAGAGGACATTTGTATGACCCTGATATATTATTGGCAACTACATTAAATATGTTGTAACTTCTAAAGATGAGAACATAACCATTCATTTCTTGGTAAAAATCAGTTATAGAATGGGACGTTGTTGGAAGCAACTCAAGAAAATAAAAATTTACACAAGGAAAGGAAAAGGGCAGAAAATAAGAACTGCCAGGAAGAAACACAATGATAAAATAAGTTGTAATTTCTGAAAGAGAATTCTGATTTTCTTTAGCATATGATAAGAGGTTTGTTTGAGCTATGAAATTAAGTCAGTCATTATGAAGTATTGGGTAAGTTGTATGGTCATTCCATAAACTTTTTAATAGATACTTAGGAAATGGATGTTTCATTTTGAAATTTTTAACAGCCAAATTGTGTAGAAGAGATAGCTACATGAAAAATTCATGGATAGTGTAGTATGGGAACCATCTTTAGACATAAGGTAAACAATGATTTCCTGGCAGAATTAGAACTTCCCGAATTTACAAATGAAGTGAAATTCTATGTAGCTCCATTAGGGTCTTATGATGTAATAATTAGATTACATTGGTTGTCTAAACACCAAGTTGTTGTGGAATGTGTGGGAAAATGTTTAAAATGTCTAGATTATGAGCTAAAACCAATCATTATTCAAGGAAATAAAAGGATTTTTTTCCATAAGGTATATTTCAGCCATGCAACTGAAAAAGGAGAAAAGAAAAGGTTGTACACTCTTTCTGTAAAAATAGATGATTTAGAGAAAACAATTAAATATCCTTTGGCTGATTCGCCACTTTTACAACACTTTAGTGATGTATTTCCTAGAGGATATACTCATCTACTCCAAGAATGAACAAGATAACAATGCACATTTGGAAATCATGTTGGAAATTTTGAGAAAGAACAAGCTTTATGGAAATTTGGCTAAATGTGCTTTCTATCAAAAGGAGATATAGTATCTTGGTCATGTAATTAATGAGAATGGAATCTTTGTGGACCCTGTAAAGATAAGAGCCATTGTAGAGTGGCCAACACTGAAGGATGTGCATGAGGTAAGAAGCTTCATGGGTTTGGTAGGATATTACCGTAAATTTTTGAAGGAATTTTCAAGATTGGCAAGTCCAATAATGTCACTTTAGAAGAAGGAAGAAGTTTTTATGTGGATTGATAAATGTGAGAAAACATTTAATCTATTGAAGGAGAATTTGACAACTGCTCCAGTGCTAACCATCCCTGATCCAAAAGAAAATTTCATACTTGTTACCGATGAATCCAGGAAAGGATTAGGAGGAGTTATACTCTAGGATGGACATGTTATGGCTTATGAGGGAAGAAAACTGAAAGTTCATGAGTATAATTATGCCCCTCATGATTTGCAATTGGATGTGATAGTTTGTTCTTTATAGGTTTGGAGGCACTATTTGATGGGAAAACCTTTTAAATTAAAAACTAATCAGTTGGGGCTGAATTATATCTTCACATAGCCCATTTTAAATGCATAAAAGTGAAGATGGTTGGAATTTATGTGGAAATAGGAATTTGATATCAATTATATCAAAGGCATAGAAAGTCGAGTAAAAACACCTTCAACTGTAGGTAGTACTTAATAGTTATAACTTTATGAAAAAAATCCATGGAATAAGTCATAAAGGACTCACCTATGGATCCATACTATTTACAGTACAAGAAGCTCGAGAAGATGATATTAAGGATAAGAGGTATCCTGGTTTTAGTTTTGAAAACCATAGGATTATGCATTTTGAGAACATAATTTATGTTTGACAAGGGAACAAACTCAAAATGAAAGTGTTGTGAGAATTCCACGATGTACCATATTCTGGTCATCCAAGACTAACCAAAATGAGTGTAGACACAAAACAACAATATTTCTAGAAAGGAATGAAAAAGAAGATCAAAAATTATGTTTCAAGCTGTTTAGAATGCCAAAGGGTGAAAATGGAGCACACGTACCCTGCTAGACTATTATACATGTATAAAATTCCACACCACAAATTGAAATTCATTCGCATGGAATTTATCTAATAACCGCCCTTGACAAAAACCCGACATGATATGATATTGGTAGTAGTAGACAAGTTAAAAAAGGTAGATCAATTTTTACCTAAGAACCTTATTGATGATTGCCCATTTCTTGCAAAATGTTTTTTGCATGAGATCTTTCAACTGCATGGAGTTTCAGAAATAATCATTTCAGACAGAGATCCAAGGATGACATCTTGTTTTTAGAAAACATTGAATTCTAGTTTGGGAACTTAATTTAACTTTATTTCATCTTATCATCTAGAAAAAGATGGTTAAACTGAGCATGTAAACTAAGTGTTAGAAGATATGCTTTGCATGTCCCGCATGGATCAATAGTGTTGGTGCTCAATTTGATCTTGCCCCATTTTTCCTTTAAATTCTTTAATCTATGAGCTCTATCATACTTTCTATCTCCTCGTATTGATGTGTGAAAGCTCATCCGTCATTTAGTTCTTTATGATCAAGCCTTTCCCTTGGTTGAGGATCACTTTAAGTCAAGAATTTGTTTTCCGTTCCTTTGTCCATGTGAAAGAATTTGTAATTTGGGTGTAAATTTACGTTTTTTCCCTTCCTTCCATTTTTCCATAGTCATGTTGTGTTTTCCCTATCAATTTTTGTCCCAACATCTCTGGAAATGTGTCCCTTTCGATTGGATGCATCTCGCCAGGGGAATTTTGAAACTCTAAGGCCCACTTCAACTCAAGTATTGTCTATGTGGAGTGCTGTGCTCATCTGAAAATTCGTCTCTTGGTTTGACATTCGAGTTGTGCCAAGAAGACATGTGGAGGTTTTTTTGGCCCTTTCCAGACTTAGACATTTTTTTCATGTGGCCAGTGTAGCTTTGTCAGACCATGGACACGTGGAGGGTTGGCACTCATTTGATAATCTAAACTTTGGTCCTACCTTAGCAATTACACCAAGGAGACATGTAGCGCCTTCCAATAGTCCTTAAAAATTTTCAACAACTCTGCTAGATAGAGACACATGGTTAGCATGTGCTTGTTTATAGTCTTTGCTTTTGGGAACCATCTCAAATCTGTGCCAAAGAGACACGTGGAGGATTCCACTTGCTCCTCTCTTTACTTAAAATTTTCAAGCAACTTTCTAAGGCCTGGGACACGTGGAGGGCCCACAATTTTTAGGAACTACTCCTGTACTTTACTTTTGAAGAAGCACCAGGATGACACTTGGAGGTTTCATTTGGATCTTTCCCATACTTAAAATTTTCAATGGCCAAGGAAAATTTCTCGCACCCTAGGCACGTGTCACCTTCCACTTGGTCCCTAAATTATTTCAACAAATTTTTTGGGCTAGGACATGTGGTGAGTCCGCACTTGTTTGGGGTCTCCACTTTTGGGCACCATATCAAAAGTGCACTAGTGAGACACGTGGAGGTTTCCACTGCCTCCTTTTATACTAAGAATTTTCAAAGGCCAAAAGGAAATTTTCTTGGGCCCAAGGCACGTGGAAGTCCTACGCTTGTTTGCAAACTTGCCTCTGTACTTCACCTTTACAGTTGCACCAAGGAAACACGTGGGCCATTTAATCTAAAGTTGAGAAAGGGGATAATCAACGGTTGATGTGCATTGCATCTGATTTTTCTACCATTTTTGCTCCAAGACTCCTGGAGATGTGAATACGCATTGTTTTTCATCGTTTTTTGATGAAATTCCTTGTCATTTTTATCTAAAAGTGTAATTGAATGGATTTAGAGATTAATTTATGATTCCAAGGATTGTAAAGGTTGATATTTTGAAGTTGGAATTACTTAGGCACTTGCAAAAATGTGAATTACCAGAGAATTTTGATGCAGAGCAGAGTTGTAGAGGAAAGAATGGGAAAAGGATGAAATGATAGAGGTTGCAAGCGTAAAGGGTGAAAAACATGTTGCTAGAGGAGATGACTGGATGCCCCAATTAAAAAAATGATGGAAATATCTTAAATGATTCACCTTTTGAAAGCCTGGCAACGTTTTGGTGTAAATTTGTTAAATGTCACTTTCTGAGACAAATTAGTAACAAACAAAGGTTCCTCGAATATTATTTTCTTAGGGGAAGCTTTAATGTAAATGAGTGTTATAGAAAGCATTCTTTAGTCATGTAAATGGTCAGGGGTTTAATTATTAAGAGAAAATTTGAGAAATCCCATCTTCCTAAGAGACCATCTAAGAAACTTGTTAATTTCCTATGTTTTAGATTTGATCATGTCAAGTTGGTTGCAAGTGTACAGCCATTGACAAGCTTTGAGACTGTTCAAAGAAACTTTCCCCTATTAATGAATCTAATCAACTTTGAATTAATCTATGTTAATCTTGGGAAAATTTGTGTCTGCTTTATTTCAGAATGTCTGCAAGTAGTTTTTCTTGTTCCTATTGCAATCTTGTGTTAAAATCCCTCCGAATCACATAGGATCTCATCCCTATGATAGTTTAGTGGCATTTACAATTTCATTACGAGAAGAGCCTTCATCCTGTAATGAGATAAACAATTTCAAATCACTTTACTGTCATTTTGTTGATAAATATTGTTTGTAAGCCTTTGAGTGTATCTTAAGCGTGAGGAACCATGGATATTTTATGTTTAATTGAGTGTTTAGCTCGACCCTTCTTGTTAAATTCTTGGAGATTGTGTGAAACCATGCAAATCTGGGCCTCCATTAATGTACACCTTCTAGTTGAAGTAATATTTTAGCTATTTTGAAGCATTATGTCACTTATTTTTCCAACTGTTGTGAAGGTTCTCAAAGATCTGGAAAAATCAAGTTTATCCTACTCAATCTCCCACCAAAAAATTATTCAAAAACAATGAATCCTACCTCGAACTACCCCTAGTTTCCCTAAATGTCCACAAATGAATAAATTCTACTACCAAAATATGCGAAGTAATCGGGATCCCATAATGTCTCTAGTAACCTTAGCCCTGTTTAGAAAATATTACCATTATTTTGAATTGACAACTTGTGAGAGTTAAATTGTGGTGCATTGATCATGTTTTCTCAGGGTCTCCTATCAAATTTGTGCAAGGAAGAATATCTTCATTCTCCTTCACCGAAAGAGGTTACACAAATGGGTCCTCTCACCCTGGTCAAAACACATGACATAAAGCAGTGAGGATAGATCAAATCCTTAGTGAAGGTGTTATCCATTTCTTTGATGCCCGAGTGGCAAAGAGTAAGATGAATCCCCTCCCTGGCTACAAAATGAATCATAATATGATATGTTTGTCTCTCAGTGTCTTGCTAAATTTGTGATGCTACTCGGTTTCCAAGGGAGAATCAATTTGGATACCAACACTAGATTGGCCCCATTACAGAGGAGTATTTGAGCTCTGGGACCTATTTGTGTGGCAAAAACACCGATTGGAACCATTTCCATGGATTATTTGAGCTCGACACCTATTTTTACGGCAACAACACTGATTGGCGCCGTTGTTGTCGGGATTATTTGAGCTCTGGTACCTATTTTGTGTGGCAACAACACTCGATTGCCACCATTGCCATGGATTATTTGAGCTTCAGGACCAATCGTGGTGGCAACAACACTAGAATGGTGATGTTTGGGGATTATTTGAGCTCTAGTACCTATTTGTGTGGAAACAACACCAGATTGGCACCATTTCCAAGGATTACTTGAGCTCTGGGACCTATTTGTGTGGAAACAACACCATAGTGGTGCCGTTGTCGGGGACATGAAGGTATGTGCAAAGTTTGAACACCATCAACAATGCATATAGACCCTAGTAAATGCTTCTTACAAATTTTAAAGTGTAAATACATTGTTGAAACGTCATCCTGTGTCCATATTTGTAAGAATCGAGCAAATTTACAAGTTCTGCATGCAATATTTCCAGTTTCTATTCATTTTTACACTAAGTTTACATCATCAATGTTAAATATGGGTAAAGGAAGGTTAGATCTATGAATATTTGCATGAATTTAGTGTTGATAGACATTTGACAGATCAATTTTAGTGCATTTTCACAACTAAGGTGAAAATCCTTAGTGGCGACTCCATGTTGAATTATTTTTTGATAAATGCCAGTGTCTTAACCTCAGTCAATTGAAATTTATCACTAATATTTGTAAAGATGGAAGGAAGAAGATCTCTCTTCATTAAAGACCCTACTAGAAGGTTGATTCTAGAATTGGGAAAGACAAATTTTGAAGGAAGAAGTATCGGAATGTTCTTAGGGATCGAAATCAAGAAAGGAGTTATAAATTGTCAAAATTGATCAGCCTGTGATTGAAGATTGCCATACTTCCTCAAGTGCTTCTGAATCAGGTAGTCTTTTTGTAGATTTAAATTCTCCAACTGGAGAGGGTCCTTCTTTTGTATTTGAAAAATTTGCATCTCATTTTGTCCCTGTGTTCTCCAAAGCTGATAGGATCTTCCAAGAAACAAAGTTTTTAGAGAACATTCATTCTGAGAACTACATTCCTATGCCCCACATACCCCTCACACCCCATCATTTTGTTTCTCCTATTAGATCACATCCCTAAAACAATATGGCCCAACCCCCACCCAAACCTCGGTTTTTTGTGAACACTTTTGGTCCCATAGATTTCAGAGGTATGGTGAGATATCCAAATTTTGTGCTCTAAGATGTTAGAAATAGACTGCCTAAATTTCAAGGAAATAATGCTATTACTTGGTGATCCGAACTTAAATATTTTTTTCAATATGATGAAATACTTTGAGATTGAATTTGAGGATGTGTACATAAAATTGTTTATTTATACTCTAGAGGAGGATGCACGGGATTGGTATAATTTTTTTCCAGATAACTGCATTGATTCATGGACAAAAATGAAGAATTCTTTTAGATTGCAATATGGAGATAAAATAGACCCTAGATTTCTTTTATCATTATTTGAAAATATTAAAAAGAATCCTAATGAGTCTGCTCATGACTTCAATACAAAGTTCAATAAGACCCTAAATATGCTACTTGTGATCCCGAGACCAAGTGATGTTTCCTGTTTGATAAAATAATTTGATGCTTTTAATAAGAAGGTTGCCTATTATTTGAGCGATAAGAACCCAAAAACATTGAGGCGAGTCCTTCACCATGGCTTTACAGATTGAAAACAATATCAAAGCAGTGGTAAACATCCTAAGAGGGAAGGTATCAAGCTAATCAATCCAGATAAGCCTCATTCAAGTAAGTCTATGTATCTGGAGGAGGTTGTGAAAACTTTGTCCTGGAGTTAAGGAAATATCCTATAAACTCGGCTAGGAAGGGAAGGGGATTGGACAAAGTTCCTAAGGTCAGCATAAAGAAAAAGGTCAAGAAATATTTGTGAATCATCCTAGGGGTGATCATAGATCTGATGACAGAGGAAAAGGACTCATGGGATCAGGAAATAGATAGCCCCAACCTAGGGAAAACGAATCGGTGCTGATCCTTTAACTGCAAGAGTTGCAGTTGTTTATGAAGCTCATGAAATTGAGTGGTGTAATAGTTGTTTCTTTCCTCATTATCCATGTGTTTTTGATGATGAGATAGATGATGATGCATGCACAATGAATTTCTCTACAAGTTCCTAGCAGGGAGAAACCTCAACTGAGGCTGATGAGTGCCAGAACTGTTAAATATTTCTAGGATTGCATTCACCGGGTATTACCTCTTCCTCCCACTCATACTTCTGAAATTGATATGGTACAAGATTTTGAGTTTCCTAACAATGATTTTGAGTACTTAAGGGCATTAATGATTAAAAAGTATGATGGAGGAATTCCTTCAGAAGAGGACAGACAGTTGTTAATGAATGTAGTAGTTGGCCATGAAAAGGAATACAATACTAGGAGTAAGGTTGCCAAAGGGGTAGGGCCTCAGGCCAAACCAAAAATTCCAGTGCTTACTAGTATCCCTAAAGAAACCCCTAATAAAGATGCATCTGCAAAGGCTTTGTCACCCAAAATAAAACTTGCGTTCTTCCCCATGCTCGAATCAAAAATCTCATGCTATCGGATGAATTTGTAAACCTTCCTCCTAACACTGCATTACCCAAATATGTTCCTTGTGACATAGCCCAAATATTGAGTCAGATCAAGATTTATGTTCCTATTGTTGAATTTCTTAGAATCCCTAAGCATAGGAACAAAGCATTCAAATATTTGGGATTTAAAGAAGAAAAGGTCACCTAGGGTAAAAATGTAAACAATGTAGAGGTTCCTCCTGCCATTGCAGAGTTGGAAAAACCCCAAGTACTAGAAGAACTAGGTGAGCCACCTAAAGTATATTTGGGAACATCCTTGGTTGAGTCTCAGCTGAAGGTGGATCCATTTTTCACTACTTTGATTATTAAGGATAAGCTATTACACAACTCTATGTTTTATTCTGGAGCATCATGCAATGTTATGCCTCTTGAGGTTATGAATGAGTTGGATCTCAAAGTAACATCAACTTATGGGAAGTGAACTGCCATGCATTCTAGAGAGGTGCCATTGGTTGGATGTGTCAAGGGTTTGATAGTGCAACTTATAGCCTACCCAGGAAAGAACTTAAAGCTATATGTTGTTATTCTTGATTGCCAAAATGGGTAATGTTGTTATCAAGAAAATGGGTTGCTAGTGTGGGTGGAAGTGTGCAAGTGGACATGTCTTATGCCACCATACCAATTGAGGGAAACCTTGTGAAGTTACCTTGTGAAAAGAAAATATTATATCTCATTGAAGACCCCAACAATTCTTCTTATGAAGTATTACACATAGACAACGATGTTGATAACTCGTGAGTTATTTTGTTTTCAAGGAGTATGAAATTGATCAATGCAGATATCATGAGTAGATTGATTTTCCTAGGACTTCAATGTTTGAGGCAGCCTTGAGAGATGTTGAAAAACTTGACATAGGCACAAAGGATAACCCTGAAAAAATGTGGTCAGATAGTAACTTGGATGGAAAAGAGAAACAATCATATGACTAGCTATTAAAGACATATCATAACTATTTGGCATGGTCATATCCAGAATGGTAGGCACTTAGAAATTTTTCTTGATTGTTTTCTTTGAATCAAGGTTCTTGCCATTGTATAGTGTATAGTATTTTGGTTTCTTTCTAATTTTTATTTTTCTATTTTGGTTCGTCTTGGTCCAGGCGATCGTTTGTGTTGGTTTCTCAATTTTTCCTAAAGGGTTGGCTTGTGACTGCATTTCCCAATGGTTTATTTTTGGCACTTGGTCCTGCTTATTTATTCTTGTGGCACTTGCTATGAGTGCCCATACCTGATTCGGAGCCAATATTGGTGCTCAATTTGATCTCACCCCGTTTGTCCTTGAAATTCTTCAATATGCGGGCTCATCGTATTTCTATCTCCTCGTATTGATGCATGAAAGATTTTTCCTTCATTTGGTTTCCATGATCAGTCCTTTCCTTTGGTCGAGGATCAATTTAAGTCCATAATTTGTTTTCCGTTCCTCTGTCCATGTGAAATAATTTGTAATTTGGGCGTAAATTTAGGTTTTTCCTTCCTTCCATTTTTCCATAGTCATGTTTTATTTTCCCTATCAATTTTTGTCCCAATATCTGTGGAAACATGGCCCTTTCTGATTGGATGTGGCTCGGTGGGGAATTTTGAAACTCTAAGGCCTCGCTTCAACTCAATTCTTGTCCACGTGGAGGGCTTGTGCTCATATAAAAATTTTCCTCTTGGTTTGACCTTTGGAGTTGCACCAAGGAGACATGTGGAGGTTTCCGCTGGCCCTGCCTAGACTTAGACATTTTTTTCATGCGGCCGGTGCAGCTTTGTTGGACCATGGACACATGGAGGGCCAACGCTCATTTGAGAATCCACCTCTCAATCCTACCTTAGCAGTTGTGCCAAAAAGACACGTAACGCCTTCCACCAGTCCTTAAACATTTTCAACAACTCTACTAGATCAAACACATTGTGATCCCACACTTTTTAGGGTGCGTACTTTTGGGCTCCATCTCAAAGTTGCACCAGGAGACATGCGAGAGGCTTCCACTAGGTCCTCTCTATACTTAAACATTTCAAGTAACTTTCTAAGGCCATGAACACGTGGAGGGCCCGTACTTTTTAGGGAACTGCTCCTTTACTTTACTTTTGAAGAAGCGCCATGATGACACTTAGAGGTTTCCATTGCTTTCTCATACTTACTTTTCACTTTCTGAAGAGTAGCGCCATGATGACACTTAGAGGTTTTTCAAAAAAAAATTGGCTAGGACATGTGAGTGCACTTGTTTGATCTTTCTCATACTTATACTTTTGTGCAGAGAGAAAATTTCTTATATAAGTAGGCACGTGACACCTTCAGCAAACTATGGCCCCATAAATTATTTCAAAAAAACATGCATTTTGGGCGGGGATAGGACATGTAGTCCGCACTTGTTTGGGGTCTCCTTTTTATTTATTTACTAGGAACCATATATGGCCAAAAGTGTGCACATTGTAGGTCACACGTGGAGGTTTTCTCTAGCTCCTTTTATACTAAGACTTTTCAAAGGCCAAAAGGTAATTTTCTTGGGCCTAGGGCACGTGGAAGGCCTGCGCTTATTTGGAAACTTTCCTCTATACTTCACCTTTGCAGTTGCACCAAGGAAACACATGGACGACTCTAATCTAAAGTTGAGAAAGGGGAGAATCAATGGTTGTTGTGCATTGCATTTGATTTTGCTGCCATTTTTGCTCCAAGACTCCTGGAGATGCGAATACACATTGTTTTTCATCATTTTTTGATGAAATTCCTTGTCATTTTTGTCTACAAAGTGCAATTGAATGGATTTAGAGATTAATTTGTGAGTCCAAGGATTGTAAAGGTTGATATTTTGAAGTTGGAATTTCTCGGGCACTTATAAAAATGTGAATTACCAAAGAAGCTGGATGTAGAGAAGATTTGTAGAGGAAAGAATGGGAAAAGGATGAAATGATGGAGGTTGCAGGCGCAAAGGATGAAAAACGTGTTGCTAGAGAGGAGATGAGTAGAGCCCCAATTAAAATAGTGATGGAAATATCTGAAATGATTCACCTTTTGAAAACCTGGAAAAGTTTTGGTGTAAATTTTTTAAACGTCACTTTCTCGAGACAAATTGATAACAAACAAAGGTTCCTCGAATATTCTTTACTTGGGGGGAAAGCTTCAATGTAAATAAGTGTTATAAAAAGCATGCTTTAGTCATGTAAATGGTCAGGGGTTGAATTCTTAAGAGAAAATTTGACAAATCCCATCTTCTTGAGAGACCATCTTAGAAACTTGTTAATCTCCTATGTTTTAGTTTTGATCATGTCAAGTTGGTTGCAAGTGTACAACCATTGACAAGCTTTGAGATTGTTCAAAGAAACTTTCCCTTGCTGATGAATCTAATAAACTTTGAATTAATTCTGTGTTAATCTTGGGAAAATTTGTGTCTACTTTATTTCAAAATGTCTACAAGTAGTTTTTCTTGTTCCTATTGCAATCTTGTGTTAAAATCCCTCCAAATCACACAGGATCTCGTCCCTATGATAGTTTAGTGGAATTTTCAATTTCATTACAAGAAGAGCCTTCATCCTATAATGAGATAAACAATTTAAAATCACTTTACTGTCATTTTTTTGATAAAGATTGTTTGTAAGCCTTTGAGTGTATCTTAGGCATGAGGAACTAAGGGTCTTTGATGTTTAATTGAGTCTTTAGCTCGAGCCTTCATGTTAAATTCTTGGAGATTGTGTGAAACCGTGTAAATATGGGCCTCCATTGATGCACACCTTATAGTTGAAGGAATATTTTAGCTATTCTGAAGCATTTTGTCATTTATTTTTCCAATTGTTGTGAAGGTTCTCAAATATCTGCAAAATCAAGTTTATCCTACTCAATATCCCACCAAAAATTATTCAAAACCAATGAATCCTACCTGAACTACCCTTGTTTTCCCCATATGTCCACAAATGAATAAATTCTAATACCAAAATATGCAGAAGCAATTAGGATCCCATAATGTCTCTAGTAACCTTAACCCTGTTTAGAAAATATCACCATTCTTTAGAAGTGACAACTCATGAGAGTTAAATTGTGGTGCATTGATCATATTTTCTCAAGGTCTCCTTTCAAATTTGTGTAAAGAAGGATATATTCATTCTCCTTCACCAACAGAGGTTACAAAACAGTCCTCTCATCCTGGTCGAAAGGCACGGCCTAAAGCAATGAGGATAGATCAAATCCTTAATGAAGGTGCTATCCATTTCTTTGATGCCGAGTGACAAAGAGTCAGAAAAATCCCCTCCCTGACTACAAAATGACTCATAATATGATTTGTCTGTCTCTTAGTGTCTTACTAAATATGTGATGTTACTCAGTTTCCAAGGGAGAATCAATTTGGATACCAAAAAGTAGTACAAGTGGAAGGAATAATCGCCACTATTTGAGTTTCATACATAACACATATTACTCTTCACCGAAAATGGAACCTTTTGAAGAATTATATCGAAGAAATGCCAAACACTTGTAAGTTGGGACAACATAGAGGATATAGAATTGGATGGGCTAGAATTGCTAACTAAAATGGAAAAGCAAGTTAAGAAAAATTTGGAACTCTTAAAAGAAAATGGAGATCATCAAAGGAGTTATGGAGATCTGCATAGGACGGAAAAATATTTGAAAAGGGGGACAATTTTTTTTTCTTTGAGTAAAGCCAAAAAATAGATAAATAATGTTTGGGAAGGATACTAATATTTCCCCATGCTATATTGGACCATTCAAATTTTTATAAGATCTTATCTCGATACCATCCTGACTAGCATTGCCTCCTTCACTGTCAAAGATGCATGATGTTTTCCATGTTTCGTTATTAAAGAAGTATGTTTCAAATTTATTGCATGTACTTAATTGGGACTCACTACAGGTTATGGAACCTAGAATCATCATCGTGGAGCTCGTTAGAGTACTTTGGAAACCCGTAAGTTGCTGCTAAGAAATAGAGAAATTTCTCCATGTCTCCATGAAAGGTATGTCCCTTGAGGATCATCAGCAGCGAAAAATACTCCTATCTGATCTCCATAATATAAACAGTCATGAAGAAACCTTTTGGAGAATGAAGTCTAGAGCCCTTTGGCTTAAGGATGGTGACAGAAATACAAAATTCTTTCATTTAACAGCCATCAAGCATAGAGCTTGTAACAGAATTTCTGAGGTTACTAATGGAAATGGAAACATTACTAAGGATCCTGAGGTTATCAAAGCTGAGGCACTTAATTTTTACAAGAACCTCCTCACTGAGAACACCTCCTATAATGAACAAGCGGCCTCTTTCCTCTTAGACTCCATTCCTGAAAATCTTATGCCTGCTGAGAGATTTAAAAGTCTCTCAAAAACAGTCACCATCGAGGAATTAAAAAAGGTTGTCTTTGCTTTGGAAGGGGATAAGGCTCCAGGTCCAGATGGATTTTTGGCTAATTTCTACCAAAGATGTTGGGAAATTTTCTCTGAAGATCTCTTGAAAGTTGTCAATGAATTTTACAGAACGGGAAATCTGATTAAAGAGCTTAATAATACTCACATTGTGCTTGCCCCAAAAAAGTTGGATGCAAAAGACTTCAAAGATTTCAGGCCTATCAGTTTGGTGAATGTCATTTATAGGATTTTCACAAAGATTCTCACCACTCGAATGCAACCTATTCTCAAGGAGATCATTTCACAGCAGCAGAGATTCATCCAAGGAAGAATTATCCAAGATGGGATTATCATGGTGCATGAAACTATACATTCTATGGATAAAAGTAAAAAGGCGGGGATGGCCATCAAACTTGACATGCATAAAGCTTTTGACAGAGTCTCCTGGAGATTCATGGATGAGGTCCTATCCAAATTTGGTTTTCAAAGAAAATTCAGAAAAATCATCCACTCTTGCATCTCTACCTCTAGATTCTCTGTGGTTGTTAACGGGGAACCTGTGGGTTTTTTTGCCAGTAATAGAGGTATACGACAAGGTGACCCAATCTCCCCTCTTTTATTCATTATTATGGCTGACAGTTTAAGCAGATCTATATCCAAAGCTATTGACATTGGCATGTTAAAAGGCTTTCCTCCAACTTCTGGAAATCAGCCCTCCTCTCATCAGCAGTTTGCTGATGACACTTTGCTGCTTCTAATGGCTTCTATTATTGAAGCAAAGGCCATTAAAACTATCCTTAGATTTTATGAGGAAGCCTCAGGACAGAAAGTTAATTTTGACAAAAGCTCTATTTACTTCTTCAATACTCCTGAGGAGAGGCAAAGAAAGATTGCTAATATTCTTGGATGTACCATTAATTCCCTACCAGCTACTTATTTAGGGTTACCTTTAAGTACTAGCAAGATTTCTGTGGAAGTATGGAATGATCTTATTAAGAGATTTCAAAGAAAGTTGGCAGGATGGAAAGGAGCCGTTCTTTCAAGTGCAGGTAAATGCCTTTTGGTTAAAAGCACGCTACAAAACTTGCCTATTTACATATTATCTATGTTCAACATGCCTGCAGCTGTGATGAACAGTATTGAGAAGATTCAAAAACACTTTCTGTGGCACGATGCTGAGGAAAGGTTCAGATATCATCTTGTGGCTTGGGAACAGGTTTGTAAACCTAAGAGACTGGGGGGGTTAGACATCAAAGATATCAAGCATATGAGTACTGCCCTTACTGCAAAATTAGGATGGAGATTGATAAAAGAGAACAGACCTTGGACAGAGCTGATTAAGATCAAATATCTTTCAAATCAGAACAAAATTTCCTTCATTTATGATCAGTCCCTTCCGAATGGTTCCATTTTCTGGAACAACCTTCTTCGCAGCAGACACATTCTCCTTCAGGGATGCAGCTGGAAGCTTGGAGATGGGCAAAGCATAAACTTCTGGACCGATAAGTGGACTGATTCTAACTGGATTTCTGCTTATGATCATATGAAGGACAACTTAATTGCAAAATATGGTCACAAAATCCAGGGATACATTGAGAGGGATGGGAACAAAAGAAAATGGAAGCAGCTAAAAGTGGAGAATGATAGTATCCAGGCTGATATTATATCTCTCCAGAATCAACTTGCCCTAATCCATCTAAGTAATCAAAATCTTAAAGATGAGCTCATCTGGAAGGATTCTTTTGATGGGGCTTACACTGTTAAATCAGGATATAATTCTATCTTTGCATCCATGGAAAGTGAAATCAAGTGGCACAAGTTATGGATGCCGGAGTTAACCCCTAGAGTGAACTTCTTTTGGTGGCTTGTTATTAATGGCAAGATCCTAACTAATGATAACCTCATCAAAAATGTATTCATCATGCCAAATAGATGCTGCGTGTGTGTCAAAAGGTCAAGATATAAAAACTTACTCCTCCATTGTGAGATTGCTTCCAAGATTTGGCAGCTTGTTTTTGCAAAATTCAATCAAATGGATTTTTCCCTTACACGCCTTGGACTTGGGAGCAATGGAGCTCTCCATTTAAACATTGCATGGTGAAAAGACTATGGCAACTTATTCTACCACACACTATGTGGAGAATTTGGAAGGCTCGTAATGATAGTATTTTCAGAAGCAATAGACAAGCTTGTAACAAAATTTATAAGGAAATAATCATTGTTGTGCAAGATAATATTGCTAGATTTAATCCCCCTAAAAATAGACTCTACCCGGAGAACGAAGAATGCATCCTAACTGATTGGAATATAGCCACTATCAGTAGAAATAAAAATGGTACTGACAGAAACAAAGTCCGATGGATTAAACCCCCCAATGATTGGCACAAATTAAATTTTGATGGGGCCTCAAAAGGCAATCCGGGATTCAGGTGGTGGGGGAATCATCAGGGATCAAAGAGGCTGCTATGTTGCTTTGCTTTTCTGGGAGAATGGGAAGACAGACCAACCATTATTCCGAAGCCATGGCGGCTCTTTGGGGAATTAGACTTGCCAGAGATTGCAATATTCAAAATCTCATAATTGAAGGTGATTCTCTAAATATTATAAATCTCCTGAATAAAAATCAACAGCCCAGCTGGTCTATCAGGGATTATATTGAAGAAGCTATAGAAATATGCAAAAGCTTTGTTAATGTACACATCACCCATACTTATCGGGAAGGGAACAGGGTTGCCGACAGCTTGGCTAACTTAGGAGTGAATAATTCCTTTCAAACTTGGATTGGCAGGGACGATCTGCCCGCACATGTCAATAAAGCTATCATTATTGATCTTCATGGCTGTGAAAACTATGAATAACGGTTGTTTTATGGATGATAATGAGTGGATCCCCACGTACATGATGATGACATCACAAAAGATTTGGATGATTGCTGCGATGTGTGCGGATTGGATTGCCATCATTTCTTGGCATGGGAGGAAAGCGGGGGAGAAGGGCAATAATAACAAATGCTACATTATTATTAAGCCGGCTTTCACGGGAGGAACAGATTCAAAAACCAAAAGCACCGCTTGGCCTGTCCCGCACATTGCAAGTTTTTTTACCGTTAAAAACAGGAATAGTAACAGAGGAAACATGGGGGGTCCGCCATGCAAGACCGAGCCGACCCACAACCCTGAGTGGAAAGAGAACACGGAGCTTTGGGAGTACCTACAAATCGGGGGCCTGTCGAATTTCATTGAGAGGATTCAAGGCTTCGATCAAGACGTCTCCATCAAATTCGCCAAGGGTTGGAAGAACAGAATTGTCAAGTACAGTAACATGAAAATGGAAATTACAGAAGAGCTCATAGCTCAGGTCACTGGTCTCAGCTTGGAAGGTGCAAAATTTTTCAACAAGAAAGTCGACAGGGAGGTTGAAACCAAGAAATTTCTGGAAGAGGGAGAGAACCTTGAGTTTGTAACTGCTGGCCTCAAGGTGGAGTCGATCCCTGCACCTTTTGATGAACTTGCCAAAATGGTAGTAAGGTATGTTACCTTAGAAGGAAGATATGTGACTATCCCACACAAACATCTGATTTTTCTGAATCATTTTCGTAGAACTAACATTATTAGTTTTCCTCATTATCTGATCAACTCCCTGGAGAAGTCTATAAGGGAGGTGCAAAATCACTCTAGGGCTATCCCCCTGCACCAGGGCCTTATACTCCTCATTCACCGCCACTTTTCCAGTTTCCCTCCCATGAACCCCATCCCACCTCCCTCCTCCACACCCCCACCTACCCATACTGCTCCCACTCCACCCCTGCCAAAAAGAAAGCATGATGATGTGGGCTCCAGCAAGAAAAGCAAGAGCCTTAAAACTAGAATCCCTGCCTCCCATCGTGTCCTTAGAAGCCACAAGGACTTAGAACTTGCTGAAAGCCTCCTGCATATCAGCATGCCTGTGGAGAAGCCCAAGGAGGAGGATTTGCTGGAGAAGGTTGACAGATTGGAGAAGGAGATTCAAGAGCTCAAAGGGGCTCTTAAGAACATGGAGAAAGCCAAAGGTAAAAGGATCCTGCAAGGTGAGGAGGAAGAGGGGGTCATTGATGAAGTCTTCAAGAAGCTGCAGTCCCTTGATGGCAGATTGGGGAATGCCAAAAGCCGTAATGACTGTATTTTGTCTGCCCTAAAAAGCATCTATAACTTCATTGAACAGCACGTACACAGTGTTTGCAGCTTAAGTGGAATCAATGAAGATATATGGGGCCCTAAAGAAAATAGGGACATTGCAATCTCCCAAGCAGACATGAAGGACCCCTCTCAGGCCACAGCCATTGCTTTTTTCATGTCACTGCAGGCCATCAAGGCCAAGATTGACAGAGCCCTCAAGTAACGGGCTGATGTGCTGTTGTTTTTTGGCTGTGATCTGGCTGTCATTGGGTGGTTCTCGAGCTGTTTTTGTCGAGCTCTGTATTCTGTTTCTCTTTTGGTTTCTTTTTGAACTTGTCTCTTTTGCTCTGGATCTCTGTACGTTTAGATCCACTCTTCACCTTTATTGTAATATCTGGCTGCTGAGCCTTTCTTAGTTGACTGTTTTTCCCTTCTCTGGGCTGCTTTTCTCATGTTTATTATCTGGCTTTTGAGCCCTTTTGTATACAGGGTATAGTCCCTTCAAAACTATTTTCCCTTAATAAAAAAAATAGAGAAATTTCTCAATGTAAGGTCCAATAGGACCAGTATTCAGAGGACAATGCAACTTGGGAAAATCTAGATGAATTAAAAACTATTTTTCCTCATTTATTTGATTAGAAACATTTGAAGAAATTAGATTATGTGTAACAACATTATGGTTATTACTTTATAACAGCTTAGAAAATTCATATTTATCAAAGAAAGTGAGGCTGGTAAAAATTTAATTTTATGTAGATTATTAAGGCTATTTTAGCCATGTTGTTACTTTTAAAAGTTTGGATTATGAAATTATGGGATACTAAATGGAGTATTTATTTGTTAAATTTAAGCATCACTATTATATCTTTTTATGTGAAAACAATAATTAATTCATTAGGGACGATGAATCATTTTAGCAGGGAGGAATGTAATATCCCGCTAATTAAACATTTTTTTACATTTGATTATTCAAATGAGTATGAATAATGGGAAAATGTATGTTTATTCATATAATTAAGCATTATATTGGATGATGATAATTAGTCATCTAAGTACTTAATTAAAGATTAAGTAATTAGATAACTAAATACCACCGTCATTAATATAGTTATAGTTTAATTTTAATGTGATACTATGTAATGTCTTATTCTGATATTTCTTGGGAAAAAAATCAATTAGGATGACACCATCCTTAATTGATATGGTCACCACACAACGATGATGTTGTGTTGGCACCCATATGGACGAAGGGCAATGTCGCTTGTAAGTCCACTTGTGTTGCACATTGCCGATAACAAGGCTAGGAATGCATTATGTTACGATGGTATTTATTTTACCGTTTCATGAGTTGATTAAAGTTAGCATTATTTTCTAAGGATAAAAGGATTAAAACCCTTCATAAAATTGCATTGTAACATTAAAGTTGGGGTTTTATTTTAAATGATATTATTTTTTAAATGAAATAGATTGGGGCCATATGGCCACACCCATCGAATGACTAAACATTATGTTTGAATGTTATTGAGTTCTATTTTTTTGAAATGGTGTTGAACACCATATTTGCATATATGAGATTTTTTTTTAATAATGACTATGTCCACTTTTGGGGACAACTCACATAGAGGGGGCAGGTGGTAATTATTTAAATAAATAATTTTTTTTTGAATAGGGGATATCCCCTCCCACTTGACCAAGATACTTCATTCACTGTCCACTTAGAACATGATAGGTAGAAGAAGTAAATGCATGGCATAATTTTTGGGATGCATGGAAGAAAGGGGGAAAAGTAGGAGTTTTTGTATAGAAATTGACTTTAGCTTGAGCTCTAGTCATGGAGGCACTCTATCATAGTTTTCACTTTGCATGTGTGTGGAATCAATTTTTATGAAGAACCCTCTATTTATTATGAGGAATGTAATGTGGAGGGTTGGTTGTTTTGGAGAGCTAGGAACATTTGCACTCATGGAAAATCGATAGGGTTTTTAGTGCGAATCTGGAAGAAAAAACAAACAGAGGCATAAATCTATTTTAGGAAATGGTTTTTTCTTCTCGATTATCTATTTTTGATACATAAAGTGATTTTCTTCATTACATGTAGCTTGTTTGATTTTAAATGGGTATTTAGAAAAAAAAATTAACTATTTTGATCTTGTGTTCTTCGAATAAAATCAAATGGGTATTATTTCTTCCTTGTTACTTCCTTCAAATAAATCGCATTAATCTCTGATTTTTTTGGGTTTGGTGAATTCGTATGACTGAAGGGTTTGCAGAAAATAACCCGTGAATCTTTGAGGGTTTCGAAACTGGGTTCTTCAGTGAAAACGTATGGTTTTACAATACATTTAAATTGTGTAGAATGTTGTTTATATAATGTGGTTGTGGGTTATGAAAACTAATATATGGAAGTTTTGTGGATATTCTAGTTTTGAACTCATTCAACGAAATGATATGATTGTTTTCCTTACCTACGCATATAAATTATACCGAATGGATAATCTTAAATAATGATTTATCTTTAAGTTGGGTTTGATTGGAAAGTTGAATAAATTTGTTGGAGGAATTTCGAACATGTTTATCTTTCAATGGAAATGTATGGTTGTAGGGTTTATGGAAAATGGTTTGAGAATTTGTGGGTATTCGAGTTTGAGCTCATTCAATAAATTCATATGACTAGGTTTTGTTAATGCAAGTGATTTGGTTTTATTGTGAAGAGTATATGGAAAATTACCTGTGAAGTTTTAAACTTGTATTCATGCCATATATTGGTATGGCTGTTTGGGTTTTGAAAATGGAACTGAAATTTTATGGGTGTCAAACTTGTATCCTTCAATAATCTCGTACGGTTGTTTGCATAGTATGTGATTCGTACTGTTTATTGTTGCAGCTAGAAATGAGGTTTGTGGTACACATTAATTGGAATAAAAAATTTGTTGAAATTCTTGTTTCATCTTGTGTTTTGAAATTAAAGGGATATTATTTAGTGGCATGAAAGGAGGAAATCAAATCTTCAGATTTTTTTGTTGTTAAAAATGCCTTAACCATCTATACATATATGGAAAAATTTCAATAAAATAAAGGTAAATGTGAGCTGATGGTTCAACTAGGTAAGTTATTTCTTGTTAGTTTATTTATTACTCAAGATCCTCGTGACTCGGAGGGTTGGATCATTTGATCCATACCTTTTCAATTTATGCTTTTATTTCATTATTAGATTCAGATTATTAAAATCTACTTTCTAGAAAATTCTAAAAGTGAAAAATACAAGGGAGACTGTCAATTTTTGTCAGAATTCTATACTTAGTCATTTTATGGATTAAAATTATTTGGATGAATTTATATGGCATGAAAATTATTCTGTGATAATGTTTGATGCAAAATAGATGTATTTTTCCTTGATTTTTAGTTAACTTAAATTTGTTGAGTGGTTTGATTCTAGTTCGTGCAAATATAGTGACCGACACAAATCGGATTCTCGAATCCTCCACCAATCACATGGTTTGTGATTGAAGAAGCGAGAGGTTTGTATGTGAAGTGTTCCTTCGAAAACACTTCACATACATATCCCATGCCTCTTTCATCAACATCTATGGGACTGCTTAAAGGTTTTAGCTCCCATATATTGCGGAAGCGTTACCATTGCAATGTTACATTACTTAAACTTATGATGAATAATCTACATTATTTTTCAAAAGCATAGCTAAGCAAAAAGATTAAATTCTTTCCAATTCTTTGAACTGAAACCCCCAAACAAAAAAATCTCATAGGTTTTGTGATGATGCATGGATATTCTATCACCGGCTTATGCAGAACGAAATTAGACATGCTAATTATATTACGAGATCTTTAACCCTATTGTATTTGTAATTTATGGATATATAAACTTGGTGGGAAAATATTTCCTTTGTACTAGTCCATTTATGGATAGAACTTTTAATATATAAATGTGTTAGTTAATTTCTATATTACTAAAAACATTATTGTTATATGGGCATTGGTAACTTTTTCAAGATAATTGATACATTAAGGGTTATCACATTTAACTATCATACGATTAGGATGTTCATGGTTTATGATGATAAGATATACCCCATATCAATTTGACTCTCTATTTCCATATAGAGTTAGTTATGTGTGAAGTTAAGGAAAAACAAGTGGAATATAAAGCCGTAATTGGAAGGGAAAAAATACATGATGATAGTATTAACTTTAAAAATAATAATACCTAATTTGGTCGATTTATTGGTCAAATCTATGTTAGTGTAGGATATTTATTTTCCTTATATTTTTTATTTACTTGGATCTTTCCTACACTCATGGGGTATGCTTGCTTAGTTGTAGCAGTTGTGTTGAGTTAGCTTACCAGTTGTGTTCAGTTTGTCTCACTAGTTGTGTGGAGTCAAATCTACTTCTAGTATTAGTTAGTGAGAGTTATTCCCCACTGATCTAGGAGGAGGTTGCACATTCACCACCTATATGTATTTGACTTGCATCATTCTATTATATGGTGAATATGAAGCATGGATCATTGATATTATTTAGATCCATTCTTTACTTTGTGAGTTTTGATGATATTGCATCTTATTGTTAGTTATTTTGATTTCTACAATTGCTCGTGCATTTGTTTTTCATCAGAGATCCAAAATCTAATATGGTATCAGAGCGGTTCTGGTGAAATGTTTGTCATTATGGAGTTATTTGTATTTTTCAAATACTTCATCTGTGAAACTAAAAATTCATGTGTAAATAGATTTGACTCTTTGATTTAGTGCACGTGTGAGTTTGGTGTAAAGGGTTTACCTAAAAATAAAAAAATTGAAAATAGGGGTTATCCTTTGTTATTCTCCTATGCCACAATGCCTTGGCTCACTCACGTCTCTACACAGGCCTGGAACGAACTTGAAGATGCATGGATCTGATTGCAATGGGCGATTTATGGGCCAAAATAATCAGTATTACTCGATCTAACCGCATTAGGTGTTTTTCACATGTATGAGGCATTTTTGTAGGGTTGAGGTGTTGTTTGTCTTACAAAGGGTGTTTTTGCTAACGTTATGGGTGTTTTAGACCCCTAAGGAGTTATGCAGGCCCCCATGGCATGTTTCAAACCTTTGGAGTAGTAACACGGCCCATACAGGCGTTTTCAAACCCCTGGAAAGTGTTTGGTGCCCTCAAACTATGTATCGGCTCTGAGGTGGTTTTGGACGGTACATACAATCATTTACTGGTTTGGAAAGGCCTTCTAAAGAACTTTCCATTGTCCTACACACCCTGGTTTCTCCTTACTACATTTTCCTTGGATGGCGGTGCTCGAATAAACAAACAACATCAAAACATAGTTTGTTTTTAGGTTTCCTTCTCAAACCTAAAACAACTCTTTGTTCCTCTTTCCATGTGGACTCCACTTTCAAGGAGTTTATTGCATTAATTTTTTTAGTTTGACTTTACCTTAATTCTATATTAGCATTTGATGCTTTTGGAAAATAATTCATTTGAAAAAAATTGCATTAGGGAGAATTAAGTGGTTCTTTAAACCTTGTATTTTCGCCTGACGAAGACGAAGGGTGAGGCCCGGGTTGGCAGGAGGCCAATTCCCCCTCAAAAATTAAACCATTTTATTCTTCATTCCTTCCCATTTCTAACAAGTATACGCATGACCCCCTTTCCCCTCATTTCTGGCAACTTTTTAATCAGTTTACAAAATTTTAATTAAATAAGCCATTATTTGCGGGAAATTGTTTTTGCTATAACGTTTGATTGGTAGCTCATTTTTTAGCACTATTTTGGTCAAAAGTGCATGTTTTCTCATTCTCTACATGATGGAATCATTTTTATTTAAATTCACTACTTTATAAAGTGTCGCATTTTTGGGGGTTCTAGCAAAACTCACCGAGGACTTGTAATTTTTGCACTAAGTTATAAAGTGTCATCTGGGATAATTTTTGGGGTTTATCTACATTATGGAGTTTCAATTTCACCATTATGTTGTTATGCTTGACTCTGAGAAATTTTTGTCTTGGAAGGCATGCATTATCAATCATTGCATTATGAATGATTTGCTTCCCTACCTCCATGGTCTTGTTCCTGAGCCTGATGAGCCTCTACAGAAGTATGAGTGGTTTAAACACAATGATGAGGTCTATGGCCTTCTTGGTATTACTGTTTCTAGGGATATATTTCATTTTTTTGAGCACACTAAGTTCCCTTTCACTGCCTGGACCATTATCCGATAGTTGTATGATGACCTTGTTTCACCATCTGAGAGCGACGCTTCCCTGGACCACTCTAGTGCCTCCATAGATTCTTCCCCCTCTCACATCCCTTTCATTGTTGATTGTTCCTCTACACTGTTTCTACTCATGAGTCACATGTTGACCATTCACCATAGGATCTTTCTATTGAGCACACTCTCCCTATTGTTTCCTCCACAGAGCTCATTTTCGCCCATGTTCATGCTTCCATTCACTCTCTACAGCAGTGTTCTATTAGAAAACCTTCCTTTGAGACAGATGTGACCATTTCCTTTCGTGCTCCATTGCATCTTGATTTCTTAGATGATGACATTCCACATACACAAGTTGTTACCCTTGAGTGCAGCGTTGCTTCATCTTGGACTTCCAGTAGCTCTTTATAGCAGTCTTCTCCTCCTACTTCATGTTGTGATGTTTATACATTCTTGTCAAACATTTCTCTCATTGAGAAACCCCATTAGGACGAGTATCTTCTCAACTTGAGTTGTCTATTTACATATTCCACTTGTGTTGCATTACAAGAATATGCTCTGATTAAGCCATCACACATTCTGGAGGACCCATTCATCTCTCTTGTTGGGAGTGCCCACCTTGGGAAATTTGTCACTTCCACTATTTCATAGATGTTTCACGATCCACTGTTCTTATGGATCCCTTTGTGAGGGTTATTGGGCCCCCACCATCTTCTCTCTCAAACATGTATACTACAGTGGCATTACCATTTTCTTTTGTGCACATGGTTGTCAAACTTATGCCACCTTTTAGTTACAGACTAGATGCAAATATCAGAGTACTACATGCTTCTTCTTCCTTTGTGGAGTGGGCTGACTTTCAGTGCTCATTTTCTATCCTTCCCAAGGGCAGGAATGTTGTTTGGTGTAGACAGATTCTCTTCAGTCTTTACGTGGAGGACCACATCATCGACGCTCTTCTTAGGGGACCTTCTTGTCCTCACTTATTTCTCTCTCTACTCGGAGGATGATCATTGTACATGGGTACCTCATCAGCCGAGTTACTGAGACCCACTACTTATTCTTCTTCTCTAGTTTTTCTTAAGTGAGTTTCATGTCTCTCTTTTGGGGGAGTTTTTCTCCCACTAGGTTTTCTCCTTTTCTCCACTTTATGAGATATTTGCATTGTACATGGGTACCTCATTAGGCCATGTTGTTGGGACCCACTTTCCTTTTCACTACCCACCTAAGTTGTGCTTATGGGGGTGTTAGTGTAGGATATTTATTTTCCTTGTATTTGTTTATTTACTTGGAGCTTTCCTACACTCATGGGATATGCTTGCTTAGTTGTAGTAGTTGTGTTGAGTTAGCTTACTAGTTGTGTTCAGTTGGCTCACTAGTTGTGTGGAGTCAACTCTACTTCTAGTATTAGTTAGTGAGAGTTATTCCCCACTGATCTAGGAGGAGGTTGCACATTCACCACCTATATGTACATGACTTGCATCATTCAATTACATGGTTAATATGGAGCATGGATCATTTACCTTATTTGGATCCATTCTTGCCTTTGTGAGTTTTGATCATATTGCATCTTATTGTTAGTTATTTTAATTTCTGCAATTGCTCGTGCATTCATTTTTCATCAGAGATCCACAAACTCTAATAATCTAAAGGTTTTTTCATTAAGTAAATATTTAATAGTAATCTAGTCAAATATTTAAGAGTCTAGTTGAACATTAGTATTAACTTTAAAAGGATAAAAATATTCCTTGGTGACATAATGGATTAATCTAAAAGTGTTATGCAACAAGTCCATAATTGAGACTAATCTAATCGATCTTATTTATGAAGGAATATAAAAGAAGCATGCTAAACTCATTATGTAAACTAGTTTATTACTTTGTAAGATTCAAGGTTATATAAATGAACTCAACATCCTTCATAAGGAAAAAGAAATGAATTCTAAGTAGAGGATATCACTAGCTTTAAACAAGATGCGAGATATAGTCATAATAAAGTATAGATATGACTTTGTTAATGGATAATGAATCAAGATATACTAAATCATGACATTGTAAGGTTAATAAGACCTAGTGGATTCTTGACTAGGGATCTAACATACCTTTTCTATAGAAAGGCTAGAATGTATGGATAGGGTAGAAAAGTGATAATCCCTTCATGATCTTATCCGTCTATCCAAAGTAATTAGATGCGTAAACTATATTTTGTTAAGTAATATGATAATTCGTTAAGGTCATGGACCCTTATAGAACAAAGATAATCAATGCACGTTACATGCTAACTATAAGGGGCCCATAGGTTTCTTAATGTGGTAACATATTAAGTAGTGGATTGGCTTCTTCAAGGTAATTAATAGCGGAAATTGGGGTTCTTTGCAATTATGAAGTTGAACTCCTTAGGAATTCATAAAATGCTTAATAATTTCATCTACATAAGTTTATTAAATCTTGATAACTCTAATGAGATCTTTGTGAGATGATGGGAAGACAAGTTTAGATGCAATGTGCATGCATTTATACTAGGCGTACATAGTAGAACTAAAAAAATTGGGCAAAGTAATGTGCTTGTTGGGTACATTGTCTAATCACCGTGATTCCTCAAATCTCAAGTGTAGGATACATGATGGAGTTTTACTAAATAAAACTCTAGGTAGACACTAGAGGATCAGTCACATGTTCTCACTACTGCAATGCGATAAAACCAAGTAAGGCTAAGTATGAAAATTCAAAAAAATGTTAAGGGTGATTGTGGAGATCAAGGATAATTAACCCTTACATTTGCACAAGGTTTATCACTATGTTATATGATGGATTAATTTATTAAGACATGTTGCATAAACTAGCTTTAGCTAGTTACCTAATTTAATTATGTAGAGGAATGTCTAAATTGTTGTTAATTTAATATTTCTTACTACATTAACTAGTTGTAGCTAATTATCTGATTTACATATGCAGAGGAATGTTTATACGCTATTAGAAAAAAATCCTACTAATTTGGGTGTCAAATTTTAGGTCGTCACACATACATACATACATACACACATACATACATACATACATGCATACTAACATACAAACATACATATAGACATACATGCATGTACACATGCATGCATACATACATACATATATATATATATATATATATATATATATATATATATATATTTGAAATATTATGTAGTGCAAGCGATGGTGGAGCAAGTATATTTCTCATCTACACACAAATGGCAAGTGATTTTTATTTTCATTTTAGAATATTTTTTCACTATTTTTTTATTACTACACTTGATTCTCATCCTTATCTTTTATGTCAATAGAGGAATTAGTTGGCATAATTCTTATGGATGTTCGGATCATGTAACTTTATAAATTTTCCAATTTGGGAAGCTTCATTGTAAGAAAATCACATTTTTTTGCATTTATGAATAAAACACTATTTCGAGGGAGAAATATGTACTCACCCAAAAGTTACATGGTGCAAAATTTTATTGCAACACTTCTCTAATAATAACAAAGCTACTTCCAAAATAAAAATGAGATTCTCGATCTGTCCCCTCCTTTTAATTTTCATCTTCACTAAGTTCAACTTCTTTACCCCGCTTTTGGACCCTCAATTTTCTTACGAGTCATTGTATAGCCTTTTGCATTACATTTCAATAGTGGTTTTCTATTTATATACTAGTAGTTACACAACATATGCATTCATTACACAATCTCTCCTCTAGAAACATGGGTAGTCCTATCCTGTGGAAAAAAATTAAAACATGCATTTTTAAAGGCTAGTTTTATTTCGATTTTCTTTTCTCCAAGCGCACTTAGTCAAACTGACTAAAAATAGTCTCATTGGAATGGTCTTGGATTTATCCTTCCTTACAAATAAGAGTAGTCTATTTAATTCTTCCCATCTGGCCGAGTTATCCTTTCATGGTCAAAATTTCTTCTAGAATTCTTCTTCTCCAAAGAATTAATATGTATAGCACTTTTATTTGTATCACATATTGGAAATTTTTAATTTTGAGAGGTGTTATGCTACCATATTTTAGAGAGGTAATTTCATAGATATATAGTTCTCTAGTTTACTTACGTGTTGCTCACGTTCCAGCTTACATTCCGTTTTCTAGACCAACCAATTATTTTTCTTGATTTTTTGTTATCTATATCCTTTCTTACCCACATCATTTAGAAATTATATATTGGAAGGATTATAAAGCTAAGGATACATTGGATACACCAAAAAAACTGAGACAAGATACCATAATACTTTAGTGATCATGTTGGAGATGTAATTTATTTATTTCATATTTGTAGTAGAGTCATCTTGAAAATAAATAAAGCTAGTTTCAATATTGTTTAAATTGGAAGATAACATCACTTCCCATGTATGTTTTTTTATTTCCATGTTTCTTTCAAAAATATATTCGGTTAAATCTTCTTCCATGTATAACTTATTCTCATCTTATCCCTATGGATATTTTCAGAAATTGGTTGGAGGAAGAAAAGAAAAAATATCCACATTTATGTAAAATAGGACGGAAGCCTATAGTATTTTATTAATCAACCAAATCAAATTACAATAGAGAGGCTACAATTTTTATAGGAATTGAACAACCATGTGTAGACAAATACAAGGTTACACAGGTACAACTGAAATCATAACAGCTTCCAAAATACATCCGAGAAGCAATAACCAACTAAATACAAACAAATATAGTTGCAACAATAATGAAAAAATAAAAATATGAAATTAATGTGGTTATTAAATACATAACCAAATAATAAACTATCTAATACAATGCATAATTAATTTACCGAACATTCCCCCTTAATTTTGCATTGTTTCAAGAGACGAGGAGAGGAACTCTCTGAACAACTCAAACTTGTCACGTGTAAGTGACTTTGTGAAGATATCTTCTCGTTGTTTAGATATTGGAAAAAACTAAACCTATATATTTGTCTTCAAGAGATGATCACGTATGAAATGTACATGTACCTCAATGTGCTTTTTTATTTCATGAAAAACTAGATTGCGAACAAGTTTGAGAACAACTTCATTGTCTACATACATGGTGGTCGGTTTATCCTATGGTATTCCAAGTCCTTCAAGTATGTGACATATCCATATCACTTCACCAGACAGATTCGAGGAAGAATAAGAAACAAAGTGTTATTTCTTGCTTCCCATGATATTGGTCCATCGCATAAAGAACAAAAGATATGAAGTGGATTTTCTATCGTCAATGTTTCCTACATGATCCGAATCAATATCCCACCAGCAGGAAGTTTTCATTCTTCTTGTACTCTAGACCAAGATCCACCGATCCTTTGAGATATCTCAAGATGCGTCCTGCTGATTTCTAATGAAAAACTTTGGGTTCCTACATGAACTTGGATAGATAGCTCACTGCAAAAATGATATTTGGTCTAGTGTAGGTCAAGTAAATGAGACTCCCAATCAACTACCGATAGAGAGTTACATTTTTCCTCGAGATGGATCTAAATGAGATAATTGCAATTTGTTCTCCATAGGTGTAGCAATTGGTGTGTAATCCATCATCCTAAATTTATCAAGCGTCGTCTTTATATATTTTAACTAAGAAAAAATATGTGATTATCTTTCGCCATACTTCCAATCCATGAAAATAGTGTATTAGCCTTTGATATTTTTCATGTTGAATGATCATTTAAGATATTTCTTTGTTACATTTATCATCCTCACTGAACTATTAGTGATGACTAAATCATTGACATAGATTAATGATAATCACAATCTCCCCTCCTTACTTTTTGAGGTAGAGATTGGGATCATATAGATTTATTACAAATCCATGTTGTACGATATGCTCATCAATTTTTATGTACCATGCCTAGGGTGCCTGTTTGAGGCCATACATAGATTTCCTAAGTCTCGTATACCTTTGTTTATTACTCAGTACAACATATCCCTTAGGTTGAGTCATGTAGAAGTCTTCTTATAAATATCCATTCAGAAGGCAATTTTTACATCCATTTGATGGACTTTCCAACCAAACTAAGCAGCTAGAGAAAATATCATTCTAATCATTTTGATCTTAGCTATCGGATAAAAGTTCTCCTTATAGTCGATGGCTTATTTTTGTGCATAACCCTTTCTATTAGTCTTGCTTATTAGTTGTCCATCGTCCCATCTAATTTTTACTTTATTTTGAATATCCATTTTCATCCAATGGGTTTCTTCTCTGGTGGAAGATCGACAAGCTGTCAAGTGTTGTTTTTCATCACTGAGTTGTATTCAATATCCATGGCATATTTCCAAGATTTTGATTGTAGGGCTTCCTAGACTATAAAGGACTCATCGATTCAATTACTCTACTCATCAAAAAAATTTACTTCTTCTCTTTCTTTACTGTGATTCTTTAGTCCAGGGGTGGATGTATTATGTGGAACATCCATTCTAGAATCTTGTAACATGCTAGTATACCAATTGGGCATACGTTGAACCTGCTCCCGTGGGTTGTGGTCCTGTCTCGATCATCATCACCATCATCACTTTCATCATCAATGGGAACATCCACTTCAATTTTTATTACCGGTGAAAAATCTACATCATGTGAGTCTTGAGGAGGAGTCTCTACTTCCTTCTTCTCAAATAAATAAACATCTCTGCTAGTGTAGAATTTAATGGTATTTGGATCCATCAATATGTACCCAAGAGTTTCTTCACTGTACCTAATGAAAAAGAGTTCTTGTGATTTCATATCCAAGTTATTTCTTTTATTCTTATGTATATGCATAATTTATTTGTACCCAAATACTCTGAGGTGTTCAACAGATGGTTTCCACTTTGACCATGCTTCATGCGGTGTTACTTTGTCAAGAGCAATCAGTGGGCACTTTGTTCAAAAAATACAATGTTGTCTTTGTTGCTTCTTCCCGTATGTCCTCGTTAGTCCGAATCATCAATCATGCATCACACCATTTCCATGATAGTACAAATTCTTCTCTCAATAACGCCATTATGCTACAAAGGGTGGAGGAGGAATTTTTGACAAATCTCGTGAGATTGTAGGTAGTATTTAAACTCATCACCGGTGAATTCCCACCTTTAATCTGAGTTGACAGCTTTGATGTGATGATCATTTTTGTTCTCAACAACTACTTTGAATTTATTTAAGTTTTCAAAAGCTTCACTTTTCTTACGAAGAAATTATATCAACATTTTTCTCAAAGTCATCAACACAATGCATGAAGTACTAAAATTCATAATGACTTAGTTGCACCGAACTACAAAGATCGGTATGAACCAACTAAAGCTTACCATGAGCTTGATACGTAATCTTCTAGAATGAAGCTCGTGTTTATTTTCTTGCAAGGCGGTGAGGACACTTTTCGATCCTTCTCAAGAGATGGTAATCCATTTACCATAGTGCATCAAAAAAGTGTCTCAAGATACTTGAAACGGATATGACCTAGTATTTGATGCCACAACTGTACATACATAAAGTTATTAGCCATAAGTTCTTGATCGCTTTGTGTGAGAAAAATCAAGTTGGAACATGCATTCCACATTGGAGGCTTTTGTAACTATTTTCGAGCATCGTGATTTTTCTCAAATCAAACACATTTTCCTGCTGGAATGACTATCACAGTAAATTTTCTATTTTTGATCTAGGAGTTGACTAACCGACAACATATTTTTAGTAAACCCATGGACATATATAAAATATAACAATCTAAAGTTTCGTGAACCAAGAGGTAGAGAAATGTTCCCAATCCCCGTTGTGTATGAAGAATCATCACCAACGAAACATGGTTTTTCGAAGGTGTGTCCTCATTGAATTAAACCAGTCTCGTGGCTACATGTGTCAAGTGGCTCTTGAATTAATATACCGTACATCACTAGATGGAATGGAAGCTTCACTTTAATGAGCATTGTATAAGTAGTCTTCATGATCTCAATGTTCTTCTTAATGATGGGGTTTTCTTTTCCAGCTTCCCATTTTTCTACCATTAATTGTAGTTAGAATTTCCTTGTGATATTTTTTATTTTGAGGTCCGAGTTTCTTGATGAACCTTTCTTATAAGTGTTATACCAACAATCGTGTAAGTCATGTCCTCTCTTGCAAATTGGACATTTCCTCTTCTGTTGCTTATCCCTTTGTTGATTCTAATTTTGATTTTGGGGTTTATTATAGGAATGGGGTTTTCCTTTCCCTTTTCCTTTCCATTTTTGATGTGAAGAAATTGCATTCTCTTCTTCATCATCATTATTATACATGGCTTCCTCTTGTTGCATTAGGTTAACCACTTGTCAAAACTTGTTGTTGTATCTTACAAGTTTATGGTTGCCACAAAAATATGATATGAAGAAGAGAGATATCTTAGAATAATGGGAACGAGATCTTCATGAGTTCTCACTTCTCAAAGGTCAAGAAGTGAAGCCCTCAACTTTGTAACTCTTCTCAGGAAAGCTTCTATTTTCTCATTTTTCTTGAACTTCGGTGTGTGTAATCAATCTACAAATTTTGAATGACATTATTTTTTTTGGCCTCATACACCATGCTTCACTTTTCTCACACTTCTTTTGTTATTTTTACACCTCGAATGTGGGGTTGTACATCATCAGACACTCTAAACAAGATGATGAGCTTGGCCTTCTGATCTAATCTATCAAACTTTCATTGTTTTGTTGTATCAATAGTTGATCTGGTTAGAATACCATTCACAACAATCTAGATCTCTTCAAACTCAATTTGTGTCTTGATTTTTGTCTTCCATGCAACATAGTTGTTTCCTCTGAGTAGTTGTGAATTTGGAAGAAATAATTTGGGGGCATTGGTGCCCATTTTACATAAAATCACTGACAGGGTTAGGCTCTTATCACTCCAGGTATAAGGTCTCCCAATCTATATACCATGAGTCCTATATTCCAAACCTCTCTATATATGAACCCATTTGATATAATCATCGCATACATGGAAGAAGATCACCCTTTCTATATACCTGGTCATATGTGAAAGAGGCATTAACGTACATGAAATAATTCGATACATGGTATGAAGACAATGTTGAAAGGGGTCTGTGTGATTATTGACACCAGCTCAAACAAATATCCACATATGCATGCATAACTTCACTATATACTCGGATAATTTCTCATTCTAAATTTATGTCATGCAATCATTCACAGATGGATGGGATGGCTCATAGTGTGTGCATTGTGACCTTATTACTCCATGTCGATTTAAAGGGTTGATGCCCAGATAATGTTGTTGCAGCTATATTAGGCGTTAAGTGCAGTAGTAGTCGCGATAACTTTACTCGTAAGTGCTTCCTATAGGCACTATTTATACCGAACACTGCGAATGAGATCTAGGATCTCATGAGTGTTTTAGAACCAAATTTCACTATTTTTATTACAATTCTCTTCCAGTTTCTGAGTAGTTACAATGTTTTTAGTTGACTATGGAAACCTACAAATTAGTATAATACACTAAAGTATATAATTACATTAAAAAAATTAAAAATTGAAGGTCGGCAACATGTTTTTATTTTACAAGCCCTAGTGGCCTCCAGAGCCCAATACGACCCTCTATGCCAAAAATTGCAAAACAATAGCTGAAAATGCAATTTTTAGGTATACCTCCTTTAGCAAAAATTGCTCGAATGAAAAATAAGAGGTCTAGGAGAAAAACAAATTTTCCCTAAAAGGTTGTTTTCTCACTAAAATTTTAGGGGCATGTTTAGTTATGACTAAGTTGTTTAGTCACCTCCAAATTTGGCGGTTACACCATTTTTGCCACTAAACTTCAATATTGAAACATTTTGTGTTAGGGGTGGGGGTCGAACCCCAAACCTCCCTTCCCAAGTCTATTGGTCTAACTACTATGGCACCTATGGCACTTATGTTAGAAAACAAAGCATATTGTATTTAATATATTCAAAATTGACTCACCTATGGACTGCGGTGACTGGAAATCAAATTGGCTTAAGAATGGAGTCAACGTGGAGCTTGTGTGGAAGTCGATGATTTAGGGCTTCCTCGTTAAATGGATCTGACTTTCCTTTTCCTTGTTTATCCTCATTTTTTGCAATGAAATCTATCATTTTATTGATCTCCTTCTCTATTGTATGTAGGTCACAGATTATGTGGAGCACCAAACTCAATTTATGGCTTTGGTGTAGGAGGCTTGGTCATTGTTTTATGTAGGAGACTCACCCAATATAAGTATCTCGATTAACTGGAGGTTTGTGTATTTGTGCAGGGAGGTTGCAATAGGTGGCTCAAGCAATAAATGCGAGGGGCTCAAAGCATTTTAATGATAACACAACTATGTAGGAGTCTCTAACTCATCGTTTGACCTAGATATCCTTCAAAGGTGACAAGAGAGGTAGTGATATCACAGATCCAACTCGGCTAGGTCGTATGGATCAATGCATCCAAAGAACTTGTTTTAGAGTTGAATTATTATGCCAAACCTTGACAAGGGTCGATTAGAGAGGGATCAACTTTCGTGTGGAGAGACATGGGGCTCACAATGTAATAATGAAATGCAGCTCATTCCTATCAATGAAACAGACTTGGCTCTATCCTCGAAATATCTCGATGTGTAAATGAAAGGAGCTCGGTTTGGTGTGGGGTACAAAATCAACCAACTTGTTCAATCTACTCGATGTAACTCGGTGTATAAAAATAGCCTACTTGTTCTACACCAATTCGGAACAGAGACACCTTCAAATATAGTAGAGTTTACTCCAATTACAACATCCTCGTAGTATTAGCTAAAGCTAATCATCACACCGATTTAGTGACAAAACCCCTAATGGGAAAAAAATTAGTTTTTTTTTAAATTCTTGTATATGTATTAGCTCGAGAAACAAATTTTCTTTGTGCATAGAGAAATATGGCAAAAAAACTTTACTTTTCAATTACATCGAGATCACATAGGAGGTTTTGGGACTGTAGGGATTTATGGGAAATTGCAAGAGGCAAGACCGGCTCTCCAATGAAGCAATTTTCTTCTCCAAAACTTTTCCTTCCTCTACAACCTTTCTCCAACCTCACAAGAGCTTCAACCATCTATGATACCAAAGGCAAAAACGGGACGGAATCTCGTAGTATTTTATTAATCAACTAAATCAATTTACAATATAGAGGTTGGAATTCTTATAGGAATTGAACAACCATGTGTAGAAAAATACAAGGTTGCAAAGGTACAACCGAAGTCATAAAAGCTTCCAAAATACATCCGAGAAGCAATAATCAACTAAATAAAAACAAATATAGTTGCAAAAATAATACAAGAAATAAACAATATGAAAATAATGTGGTTATTAAATACATAACCAAATAATAAATTAGCTAATACAATTCAAAATTAATTTACCTAACAATTTATTTATTTTTCATGTATTTTAATTAGTTAGAAGGTAATCTTGTAGGGGAATGTTTTTCAAAAAGATGAAATTTCTTCTAAGAATAGAAAAGACTAGGAAGTATCTCTATTACAAGAATCTTTTCTTCAACAAATAAATAATAATTCAAATACCTCCTCTTTATATTAGTTTTACAAAACAACCCTTCAACACAGGAATAACCAAATTCAGATTACAAATTATTTTAGTTTCATATTAATTAGAAGAAGAAGGAAATATTATTTTAGACCATTTTTTCTATTTCGCATAAACTATATTTCTATTTTATTTTAAATAATTTGGAAAAGTACAAAAAAATTAGTTAGTTAATTAATTTTAATTCTTTTCTTTCAAAAATATTTCCAAAATACAAAAAGATAGAATAAAGTAATTGCATTTATTTTATTTTATTAACTAGGAAGGAATTTTATAATTTAGAAAATTAAATTTACATTTTTTTGTTTAAATTAGATCTATTTATGTTATTTATTTACTCTTAGGATTTAAAATAATCTAGGAATCTAAATCAAAATGGTAAATGTAGTCATTAGGATTTCACACCACAAGTTCATAGCCTCTAATTATATTTTGACTGCTTTATTTGGTGTATGTTATTCTCACTCATGATTTGAAAACCATACATGACCATTTCTCTTTTGACTCAACCTTGTCGAAGAATTTTGAACCAATCACCCACCCACTAAGAATCAACAAGTATCAAAGAGATAGATAGTTAGGATTATGTGTATTTGTTTTACACTCGACTCCTTTACTCCCAAAAATTCTCAGCCAACTTGATGCGTTAAATGAATCATTATCCATAGTCAAGAAATTTTGGCCCAATCAAGAAAACCAAGTTCAAAATTCAAACACATAGTTTTATTTTATTCGTTAATTATTTATGTTATTGTACGAACCTCTCGAGAGAAATATTTAGAGATGAGTGGGAATTTTTTATGATTCCACCAACAAGGACCAAGTATCTCTGGTCTAATAGCTATAGATCGGGAATTAAAATAATAATTATTCTTTCTCTTAGCATCTCATGCCCAATTATCAAATGATTTTTGTTATCCTTGACGAGAAAGATGCATACTTGTAATTCGATTAATTACGAGTTTCTCATCCTTTCAATAACAATCCTCAGCCATCCCCACTTATTCCATATTTATCATCTTATACTTATCCACATCCATCACATCACTCAAATGTTTTCTATCTCATCCCAACCTTGGTAATTCAAGTGCATAGGAAATACCGTGTCATTTTTCTCTGTATAGTCCAAACTATTGAGAGTTACATTTGTAATTACTCTAAAAAAGTTTGTAATATAAAGAACATGTTGCTACTTTGAAAACTACACAATAAACATGATATGAATTTAGGACCTCTTCATCTACCCCATGAATAATCCTCCCTAAAACTCACCATATCCTACCATCAATATATTGAATAAAACCTATATAACTTAACCCCATATACCCCTTAGTATGGGGTAAAATATTAGGTCCACTTTGACTAATATTCAATACCCCTATACGGACTCATATGCTAGGTAATGTTAAATAGTTCTTGAATACCCCATTAATTATTCTATCACCAAATTCTATAAATATAAGAGAACGATGAATGTATAAGGCATCTTGGAAGCTCAAAGTTAAGATGTGATGGAATCTTGAGAGTTGGGAGTCATCGTTATCAGCTAAAGAGTGATGTTATAAGCTAAATTTTCCTTAAATTAAACTTTGTAATCATGGATTTTTCATATTTTGAATTGAAGAGGAATGTGTTCTTTTATGTGATAGAAATTGGGTTGTAAAAATTAATCATGAACATCATAACTAAATAAAATTATTTAATAATTAAATATGATTTGATATTTGTGTTTGTGTATTTGTGAAATGATATAATATAAGGAGTTTAAAAACTTTTATCATCATTTTATATAACAACATGCTTATTGAGGTTGTTTTTTTTTCTATGATAAGAAGTCCCTAGTGATGATAATTTATATAAAAATTTAATTGAATATTATTTTTATTGAAGTCATGGTGCATTTAGTGTTATAGTTACTAAAGGAATAATTTCAATCAATACCTCATTATTAGAAATACATTCTATATTGGTATTATGTATGGTTTTTATGTTGCATAATAAGTAATGGAAATAAAAATAGTTGCATTCATGTTTATAATTCATGCATATTATTAAATTGTTTCATGAAAATACTTAAATTTTATTGTGGTGAAGTTGCAATCTTTGTATATATGTTCAAAGGGAGTAAAATATGATGTTGCAACAAAATGCATGTGTACCCATTCATAGGAGCAATGTGTTGAATATGGTGGCATTATTTTAAGGAAAAAATTGTATAATTATAATATTGAAAGGATCAAAAATTATATGATGTCCGTATCATGTGAGTTTACTTGCAATCTTATATCAAGTAAAAATAATTAGAGTAGGAAATTAAATCATGTGTGATTTTACATAGCATTGGATAAACCTTACACATTGTGTTGTTCTCATAAGAGGATGTTACGACACAAAGACTTGTATTTTTTTAATTTGGATAATTTTACAGTAAATAAAGTGCCAAGTATGTTAACCTACTTCCTCAAGATTTTTTATCATAAATTCATTAATGTCTTAAGTTTTAGTTGAGCTCAATTTAATTTTTGTAGAGGTTATACCCTTTTTCACTTCCCAATATCAACTTAGTTTTGTCCCTTGTCAACACCAATATATTTTGTTATGCACACATGGATATTAATATGATGTCTTTTCCATGATATGATCAAGTTACTTAGTAAATCTTAATCAAATGGAGATGATCCATTCAAGTGCTTACTTGCAAACTAAATAGACTGACTTGATGTTGATTTAAATAAAATGATGAATCTAAATAGTGACATAATTATTTGCAGATGGGTAAGTGTAGAGAATTCAGGGGCCAAAAGGGGTATTAAGCAAATGTTATGTTTTTGAAAATGAGAAATCTCAACTTTTATGGTTTTTTTGAGATTCCTACACTCCAATTTTAAAAATGCCAAAAAAATGAATTTCAGCATTTCCAATCTATTTTCTAAACTACTATTTTTTATAAAATGGTAATGTATAAGTAGGTCAAAGAGTTAATATTTGAAGAGGTACTCATTATTTTTATAAAAACATGGTATACGGTTTTCCATGCAACCCCACATGTTTAACGCATATTTTTCTATTTATTGAAACCATTTGGTGGAAATTTAGATAATATCCCCTTATTTGGGATGCATTATTTTCTTAAAAATAGATAATTTTTAAAAACAATTATCTAAGTAAATTTACTTGAAAATGGTAAATAATATTTGATCAAGTGTGTGCTCCCTCCAATTACCTATTTTTTTAATTTTTATGTACTTAGGCGTGGTTTAAGATAGTAAAAATTTATTTAATTTAGATGAACAAAACAAAAGATACACAAAAAGAGATGCATGTATAATTTCAGCATAAAAATCAATAGTTTGTTATAAATGTAAAAGGGATACTTAAAACATTCAAAATATTTAAAAATAATATATTTATAAAGAGAAAAGTGTGCTCAATGTTGTATTCATATTTGTAGGAAATGTTTGGATGAATTTGTAGGATTTATTATCGAAGAAGATGGATTTAATAATTTTTAATCATTGACACACATTTGGCTTTTTGTATATGTGTAAGTCTTTGGATTTATATTCAAGTCCATTTTTTATCCTGGAGTCATGTGTATGGTTTTTTTCATAAAGGAATGCATACACACAATAATGTGTATGCTCTACAATGTGTATGCACTATAACATGCACTTGTTATAGCCCATATGTGCTCCTTTTCAATATAGTTTTATATAACCTTGAAGTTGAAACATTTTTCAAACCTATAAATGGTAGTTATTGGACTATGGAACTTATTAATAGCTTTTTTAATATAGACCCAAATAACATATTATTATTTTGAGAAACATTGTAATTAATTATGTCAATGGTAAAACAAGTTATATCATTGTTAAAGTAGATAAAATGGAGATAAAGTTGACTTTATTCTTGAATTAACCCTAATAAAACTAAGTATGACTTTATATGACATTACTAAGTCCTCATTCAACCCTCATTTTTCTTTCAAAATGAAATGAAATGTTGAAAGGTTTGATCATGGAGGTAATTGGGGTCATGTTGATCCCCTCAAATATGTTTGAGATTATAGGATATGACTTGAGACTCAAATATACTCAATTTCATTATAAATTAGGCCAATTAATGATGATACAATGAATTGTATTATTTGATTAAAATTGAACCGAATTTATTATGACTTTATTTAGGATGTGATTTGAGGCTCGATTTGCCCAAATATCATCACAAAGTGAAAGAAATCTTGTCATGTGGTTCATTCTTGTTGAATTTATAAGGTTAATTTTATCCCTTTGAACCTAATTATGATTGTAGACTATTATTTGGGTCTCAATTAGCTGCAATGTCATGAAATATTGAGCCAATCACTCAATTATTACATCGTGATTTTTTTGGGAGAAATTGAGCCCTTTGAACCTAATTTTGATATTAAAGTACATATTAGTATATTCAATATCGGGTCAATCTACCAACCCCATATTTATAATAGAATAAACTATGTTGAGTTGATTGGTTCATTGATGTAGGTAAAAATATGTCAATTTGAGCCTTGGAGTAAGATATATAATAGGATATTTACACTAATTTAATACAAATTGATCCATGTATACAAACTTTTTGTCAAATTGTGTCATATGAGGTAAATGTGATCCCATTGAACCTAATAATGAGTAGGATATGATGTGGATCTCAATTAGCCCCAATTATATCACACTTTAAGAGATAATTAACTAATGTTTGTGCAATTAATTTTAGGATTTGGGTCAAATCGAGCACCATAAACTAAATTATGGTTATATATCGTGTGATTTAAGGAAGAATTGATGCCAATATCATCCTAGAGTGAAGAAAAGCTAATTGGTTGATTCACTTACTAGAAAATCATGTTAATTTGAGTTTGGCACATATGTAATTATGACAATAGGATGTGATTTATTACTCGTATCTGCAATTTCATGTCAAATTAAACTAATTAGTTAATCAATGTAACGAGTTAGATTATTTTGGAAAATATGATAATTACGAACCAAATTCATGTTGTATATGATGTGATTTAAGGGTCAATCAAACCTTATTACATACAAGAATGATCTAGAGAGTCAATTAGTTAACTCAAACTTTTACACTTTTACTTACTTATACACATGTTACTTTGATTTCTCATATACGGAACCTTGACTACTCTCTTTCACTCTTCTTTTGCAGTCCTGTCCTTAATACACACCAAGAAGCAGCCTACAAGTAAAACAAAATCTATAAGACACACATTTTCTTCACCTTTAGGGTCCACTTCCCTTTCCTAGTCTCCATGCTTCATTTTGTGATCACTTCATGCTTCACTTTTCCACTCGGCATGTTATTCAAAGACACTCTCTATAGGATCATAAGGTGCACATATTCGACTACTTTAATCTATTGAGTATTAACTCAACAACATAAAGTGGGGGAAAATTTAGCCACAAAATCTATGCACTTCAGTACATTTCTACGTCCTAAAAGCATTCTAGCATTTGAATAATTCCCAAGCAAGAAAACTAGTAATTGACAAATCCCTTTAGCCTTTTACTCAGATATGTATATTTATTGGATTTACACATCTTTCATTCTTACCAACATTTGATTTTCTTATCTTCCTATGTCCTTAGACACTAATGTCGTGCACTCCTATCCTTCTCGGCCCTCCTATCACTCTTTACTTTTTTCTTATCCTTTTGGACCCTTATCGCTTCATAATTACTTTTTAATACTTTGGATCGGAATTTCAGTATCAATTATGAAATTCAAACAAGGAAATAATTTAAATACATAGTTATGTTTTCAAATTAAGTTAGTAATCACTAATCATTACATTTTATCACCTAAGATTTCATTTAAAGGCACAAAGAGCATAAAAGGCCTCCATCTAGATACAAGGACAATGATTGCTTCACTTTTGCATACAAAACATAGGAGGGGAAGTATATTATATTCCATCAACACATTCTATACATCCGGTACATTCTATATCTATCCCACTATCATTACGCAACTTACACAAGGGTATCCTCGACATCATTTCTATGCACACACAAGAACTACACGAAGTATGAGATATAGTGCATTTCTTTATCATAGTTTAATTCTTCAGTGACCTCCATGGTGATTCTAACTCCCCATTCTACATTTTATTTTTTAGGTTTAATGTGGTTTGTGGGTATATGCGGTGAAGTTCTTTCTTACAAAGTTACGGGTACATTCACATATTATAAAATGAGTCTAGAGTGACAGATAGGAAATTACAATGAACATCATCTAACCATAAATGATCCAAATCCACAACATCTACCCTGAAAACCAATGCCTAGATCTAGAAACTAGCACCATACACTTCTATCCTATCCCACGTGCTTATTTCCAATATAGTTTCAAAGTCTAGAACCTCTAGTCAACATCAAGGTCACTCTCCTTAGTTTTTTTCACCATTTAGTCTGCCTAGGTAACTTCGCTTATTCGAAAATAAGCTAAGTTCCTTTATCCCTCTCTTGCTTAGGATTTCAAATCATCTACTTTCTTATTTCTTGTGTCTTACTGTCTATTATCACTTGTATATCATTAGGTACAATAGTTACTCTTAAATTAAAAATTTAATTCAATTTATATAAAATCAAAATGAGGTCTACTAAAATTTTAAAAAATGTATAATCAATGTGTAACAAGTGCATGCTCTTCGATAAGTAATGTTATGATTAATGTAATTACTCATTGTATAGTAAGTGACCTAAAACACATAGAAAACACTTAATTAGATGATAATGAGATTTGTGAAAGTAAACATAAAAACATTGATGAAAGAATTTTAATAACACGCAAGTCTTGACATGGCTAATAACATTGATTCCTTTGCATTCTTGAGCGCGAATCCCACAAAAAGACAAAGAAATATATGATAATTTAAAATAAGTACTCGTAAGATTTGGGAATGAGAGAAATGTTGCAAAAAGATAGATTTTTATTCTATAAAAATACAATACAAACAAGCCAATTCATACTAGCCCAGTCTATTATTAGAGGTATGCAACAATTAGGAAGGTACACAAATTAATTTTTCATAAAGGAATAACCAATGCAACCAAAAGAATGTAATATTAGTATAACAGTCCCCCGTTATTAAATAGCTTTCACAAGTGAACCCCCAAATGTTTTTAAATTTCACCTTTCTAAGAGACTTGTTGAGTATATCTACTATCTCAAAATTTGTTAGAAAATAATGGAGCTGGATGTGGTGGTTCAAGACTTTTCTCAAATTTTGTGAGATTCAACCTCAATATTATTTTTTCACTCAAGGAAAATTAGATTCTTCACAAGCTTCAACACACATTAATTTTTACAATGAATAGTGAGTGGATTTTGATCAAGAATTCCCATATCATATAAGATTTGATGTAATCAAATCCCTTTGCAAACAACCCCTCATGTGGCGGGATAATCTTCCTCGGTGGATAAGAGATAAAGTAAAATTTTCTTCTTGCTAACACACAAAATAGGTCCATACCCGAGTTGAAAAATATGACTTGTAGTTTATTTCCTATCATCAATAGATCCAACATAGTTTGATTCAAGATATCCATCCAAGAAGAACTTAGTGTTCTTCTAATACTCCATACCATATTAAACTTTACTTTGTAGACATATCTCAAAACATGCTTCGATGTTACTACCGAATGATATTTGTTCGACTCTTGTTTTGAATCTAGAAATATAAATCACAACATAGAAAAGGTTTTGTAGTCACAAAATCATGCACTTACTATTAAAATTATACCACCAAGTATGTTGTTCTATTTTTGGATCTTGCGTGATAAAAGTATTCACTAATGACCTGTCCCCTAGTCATTTCGTCGGTTAGTCGGTCATCACTTTGTCATTTGTATTTCAAAGTCATCAGTTGTTTACATAGTTTTGGTCATCTCTTAGGGATTCGCAGGTTTTTTATTTAGTCATTTTTCAACTCTAGTCTTTAACTAGGGTACTTAGGGTAATCTTGGGGCACCCATGGGTGCCCTAGTCCTAATATTAGGTGTCGTATTCTCGGAAGCACTTGATTATAATTTAGAGTTTCAAGGTCATTCTTTGCAGTATTCTCTCTCATCCCTCTAGGTACTAGTTGGCATGTTGGGTCATTATTGTCAAAATTTGAGCATGATATCCCTTTATAAATATAACATACTAACTATCTTATGGGTGGACTATTCACTACTAAGGGATAGCTATCTACTAAGGCAAGGGACTAAATTTGGGAATCATTACATCTCACACACTACATAGGAAAGGAAAGTTTATTCTATTCCATCCACAATTTTGCATTTACATTTAGTTATTCCCCCTACTACGTGTCATTAGCGTTAGGGCATCCTAGGAACTTTTTCACACACAAAGTGCACACAACTACATTGGTTCTAGAATGTAGTACAACACTTAGTCGTAAGTCCACCTTTGTGGCTACTAAGGTCAATTTGACCCATTCATATGGATTTTTTTAGGGGTGTGATGATTTATATGGGGTTTTGAATTTGAATATTCATTGCAGGTTTACGACACCATGAGCAAGGTTACTTGTAACACTCACATAATAAAAATTGATATATTGCGAAGATCTAGCGACACTTCTAGATTCAAGGTCTTGATTTTTATAAATACCATAGCGCCCAAAATGTAGACCAGAGTGCCCCATTCCTCCTCCAGAGCCCCATTCTAGGAAAATCACCATCCGATGCAATATTATTGGTTGTTCCATCACATTGCCTTCCGTCTTCACATCATTCTATTCGGTCTTGCACTCGGTGAGGTGAGTCATTTACATTTTATTACCTTATCCCTTCTATTTAATTTATTCCATTTTATTTAAATATCTAGTACTATCATGAGTCTCCCTTATCTATCACTTCTTCATCTCCTACCGTTTCATCTACTCCTCTCACATCATCTACACCTATTAGATCATCATCTCTCATAGAGGTATTTCAATCAGTTACTTCACGTATTAGGGATGTTTCCATGTTAGTTCCATAATTTCTATAGATACTCCATCTACATCATCTACTATAGCTCCTTCGACACCTACTCCTAGGTTTCCCTTAACATCGGAGGCTCCTTCTATCACCTAGTGATATTCCTATGATCATGCATAATGGAAAACTACAAACTCTTAATAAATTATTAGCATATTCCATTGTTCCTTCATTGGATATCATCTCTCTCATGTATTTCATAGGTCAATTACAGTCTAAGGTTCACTCTATAACTCTATAAAGTAGGGTGTATTATGCTTCTATTGATAACAATTCATTACATGGTAACCCTATTCCAAAGAAGATTCATAATTTGACATTCCCTAAGGACTTTATCATGCCTACATTCACTTTCTTTGATGGTACTAGTGATCCTCATGCTCATCTCTTACATTACCGCATGGCTATGACCCCTTATTCTAATGATAGGTTATTACTTAAGGCTTTTAGACATAGTCTCATCAATGAGGCATTATAGTGGTACACTCATCTCCCCTTTGGGTCTATTAGTACTTACTATGACATGGAGGATGATTTCCTCCATCATTTCATCCTCAACAATGGCCCTAAGGTTACTTATGACCACATACCTACTTTACATCAGGGCTCATCCAAATCAATTAAGGATTATATATTACGATTTAATGCATGTATGTATCAGCTAGTATTACAACATATAGACCTTGAAAGGTAATTCATCTTTTGCCAGGGTTTGATTCCTACACTCAAACAAATATTACTTGTATGACACATGTGAGTAATTAATTCTTTTATGCTACAAATTTCTAGACCTAGAGTAGGATTTTCTTTTAGAAAATGTCATTTATCCTCCACATACATCTAATTATATATATATATATATATCACCTAGTCCTCCTCCATCAAAATTGGTTGAGCATCCTACAGTCTCCACCTTTTCCTCCTAAGAAAAGAAAACATGATCAACCTACTCCACCACCACAACATACTTCTTATCTTCCTTCGAGACATGCTACTCATCCTTCTCTACATGTAATGTGTGAGCCATTACAGTTATCCCATCATGCTAGACCTCGTGATGTGTTCTTTTCCTTACTTGAAAATCATCTAATTCACTTACCATCTAACCAACATCATCCAAAACATAGGCTACAATATTAACGTGATCAACCATACTGTAATTATCATCACATAAATGGCCATAAGGACAATGATTGCCTTGGCTTTCGGGATAGAATGCAATAATTAGAGGAAAAGGGCATCATCTCCTTTGATTATCACTCATCCGAGCAGTCTATATCTCCTCTACCTCGTTAGTGCATTTATACTACACTTGATTCCTCTTCTCCATTGGTTTCTCGTGCCATACATCCATCCATCACCGTAATATGTCACTCGTGCACACTTTCCACTACATCCATCCATCACCCCACCATTATATTCACGATATCCACCACATCATGATTTTTCTACACATTGGCTTCCATAACATTTCGCATTCATGCATCCCACCAAAAATCCATATGCAATTCAGTTTTGCACATATTCACATGCTTCTTCCATCCGACATGCTTCCACCGCTACATGCCACCCTGGTCTCTGGTAGGTGATGCTTATAACCTTACCCCCCAATGACGCACTTATGTTATTACAGTTGGTATATGAATGTTGAGGGTTTTCCCTAAAACCATTTCATCATGCACTATATAATTTCATCTAGCGCAATCAATAATTTCCTGATGATGCACTCTTTCTTACACACATCATTGTTGACTACTAAGGAGTGTAAACTAAATTAGCTTGTTAATCCACATGCTGGGTGGAATCGCTCATTTCCCCCTATACTTTCATCATACTAAAATTATATGATCACATGCTATTATAATTTATCACAACAAGTTACTTTATTTTTATTATACATCATCCATTTTTACATGTATTCTACTATCATCATTACATTAACTAATCCATAGAAATAAAAATTTCATTAATCAAATTACATTTGTTATCTATTATCATCATTCACCATACACATTTTTTCTATCATTAACAACATTATAATGTGAATCTACCTTAATCAAACACGAACAATACAAAACATATACATTATGATAATAAACATTGAATCATACATCATCCATTATATTGTGATATCTATTTATAAAATAAAATAACTCATCATATAACAATAACATGTGTCACTACATATAGTGGATAAAATCATCATTGCAAAAATGTATAATCACTAGGGGACATCGCCCCCACATATTATACAATAGTACAAGTCAAATAGCATCATTGATATCACTCTTTGGTATTGTCGAGCCCTAGAAATAGTTTCCTCTCCACCAATGTGACATTGTTGTTCATGGCCTCGATACATCTTGACCTACCTCTACAAATGGGTAATCTATGTAGCCTACCCAAAACATTAACGTTGCATATCCACATATCGTTCAAACACATATCACCTCTTGAGCTTGTCAAGTATCCTCACATGGCTCATCCCTCTTACCTACCAATACAAAGTGCATGTCGCCATTGATATGGCCACTAGCTCAAATAAATGGGCATGCTCACCCACTATATGATCTACTCACTCAAGTATACCTCCACCAAGTACATCAGTCAACACGTTCCATGTCAATGTGTGGATCCCGACATGTCCAATATCTCGGACCAATACACATCGCCTACAAAAAAAATAACACAACGCATTAGACAACCATCGTTATCACAAAGGCATATAATAAAATACACGATATAGTTATCTATAGATACTTACACTCAACTATAACTACTTCTACATTGTCGAGGGCATGGAATTATCCCTCTCCTCCTCCTCCTCCATATGGTAACCCCATCGACCTACCTAAAAATAATGGGAACACAAATACCCACCGGTGTGTCACCCACCATGAGCGGTACTTCTCTATACAACCCACATCATCTAAGTCTATCATATCTATCGTTGTGTCCACCTCATCTGTCCTTGATGGGAATAGTTGATCTTTTGTGGGATGTGGCCTAGGTTCATCCCTCCTAGGTGTTCTGATAACTCTCAACCATATATATGGCTGGGGGAACATCTTGAGCCATACCGAGTTTTCATGATACTCCCTCTAATTGAAAAATATTTCCCACACCCGATAATTGATCCTCTAGCCATATAGTCTTCTCAATGCACCACACATCTTCAATATCCTCCGGCTATCCTCCATATTCGCGATATGGCCTCCATATAATTCCCTTGGGCCCCATCCTATATATCAATTCCCTGTAGGTATCTGTTTCCATCCTATGCCCACAAATTTTAATCAACCTCCTCACATATATTCTAGCCTAGCCCACTCTCCTTGTGGACCTCCAACTGGTCTCAACACAACTATATGCTCATACACTCATACATGCAATAGTGTAGTGGATCCTATCCAAAAACCATGCTTATCGTGAGTAAATAAATAGAGATATTTGTATAGGTGCTCTAATACACACTGTTCAAACACGTATATAGTACCCTCCTCCTCTATCCAACGACATATAACATGCATCTTATATATTATTCCTACACCTCCTCCCTCCATTTACACATGATGATGCAATCACAACTCCTATGAAATTTCCTAAGTGTGTAACCCCTAACCTTAGAATCACATCCAAGCTAATATAGGCCTTAGTAGGTACTCGAGTCCCCACAAAATATCTTCTAATAACTCACATCTTCCTCTCTATATCCTCCAATAGCATAACTTGTGCTCTCTCTCCAACAATTGACAACCGTAGTATATGATACACATCCACCAAAATAACACTCATCTCCCGTAGAGAAACCAAAACATACACATATTTGTATACCATCTCTCAAATAGTGTAGTCAATATAGGCATATTATGGGGTACATCCCCCATCCGTGTTATGTGCCGTAGGACAGCATGGTCCATGACATCCCAATCATCATCTAACAAACATAGCCTAAGAAAAGTACTCCAATGATGCCCATTGTTAAACTCCCTCAAGTGAATATCCCTCTGCACACCACAAAACAACAACAAACACCGCATTAGAAAACCATACGAGTCTAAACGCACTCTCTCATCACATTACTATACATTACAAATCACATTTATACCATTCCAGACAAAATACACATATTCTTGACAAGGGCACTCGGATGCATGACTTGGTGTGTTCCCGGAGAAGAACACTAGTGCCCAGATCTAGGAGATCTAATCCAATGATTCACTAACACCTTCACCACTCTTATCTAAGGATCCAACACTCGAGAAAATTAACAATCTCAAATTTGTAAAAATTTAACCAAAATGACTCCTAAACCATATATTTGGTGAAAATTAACACACATACCAGATCCGTGGTCACACATTATGCTACAAGGATACAACCATCTTAAACTCAGTAGTACACTTTACTCTCACTTGCGGCACCCTTACTGACTCAGAGCTCACTATCACAATCACACAAAAGACAAATGAAGTAACTAATCACTTTTTCATCTTACTATTTATAGTTACTTTTCACCAATCACTTTACTATGGTCATTATTTCACACTTATTCTCGCAACTAATACACACCACATGATTTTCGACATATCTTGAGTGTTTCTTTTCCAATTTACACCCCATTTGTGGCATTATTTTAAATTCTTCCTACTACCGTCTTTGAAACATTTCACTCTTGTTATCTCTCTTCGATGTTGTTTTACATTCAAATTATCAAAAAATTGTGATTTTTACCACTTTCTACATATATTGTGCTTACTTTTGTCTTAGTGTTCGTTCTTATCATCACTTCCATTTTCTCCGAAATGGGGCCATATTTTTTGGGGTCATGCTATGATTCCCCTTACATTACCATCCGATCAATCAACACTACCAACTCATCATTTTCAAACATTTACTAATTCACCATGTGAAATTTCACCATTAATTCCCCTAACAACCTAATCTAGGGAAATAAATATACAAATTTTTCTATACGACATTTCATCGCCTCCCCTAATGACCTAATCTAGGGGTGAAAAGTGATAAAAAAATATTTCCATGTGATATTTCATCAATTTGACTCATTTCACCCTAATGATCTAACACGGGGCAACTAGCATAAAATATCTCTACAAGTAACCAATTGATCAATCAATCAATTAATAAATGTGTTAAAATTTATAAAAATATAAATCATATCAATCAATCATTATAATACAAACAAGCGGCCTCCCAGATGATCTAACTTGGGAGTTACATACGTTACTTTTCCGGATGACCTAACTTGGAAACCATCATATATATTTTTGCTTACTTCTAGATGACCTAACTTAGAAGCCATCATACATTTCTTGTTTACTTCCAAATGACATAACTTGGAAGCTATGACATTGCGGTGACAACCGTGGAGTGGGGGCAAGAGTGACTTTCCTATATCACTCCTATATGGGCAAATGTTTGATCAAAATTATTAGGAACGAAAAAAACCACAAATGTTTGATTTGAGTCCGTCTGTAGTAGCTATATCTTGAGTATGTAGTTAAAGATTGGAAAATAATGCACTTTATTTCCTAGACTCTTCCTCTGGAGGTAAGATGCCCAAATCCTCTAGTTGATTATTCATATACATGCATTTATGTCAAGAACTCGATCATTCCCTACCCCATATCATTGTCATCACACAACACTCGAAATCATCAATCATCTATCACTACAATAATCACTCGTCTTTACACCACTTCATCATGACAATTACATTTTCTCACTCGTTGCATGGATCAACACGTTGATCCATGGTTTAGAATGCTATTTAGTTCTTTTGGCATGTTTTTAGTACACATATTTGCATTCTACTATAACATGGGATTCTCTTCCTTCTCTCGGGTACACATCTCTATCTACTTTATGTTATCAATATTTTCGCTCACCAACATAAAGTGGCAGATAATGTAGTACCGAAATCATGTACTTACTATTAAAATTATACCACCAAGTATGTTGTTTTATATATGGATCTCACATACTAAAAGTATTCACTAATGAACCATCCCTTAGTCCTTTTGTCGGTTAGTCACATCGCTTGTTTACACGCTTTTGTCATCTCTCGGGAGTTTATGGTGTCTTTATTTGGTTATTTTTCATCTCTAGTATTTGACTAAGGTTCCTGTGGTAGTTAAGGGAACCCATGCGCACCTTGATCCTTATTTTAGGTTCCCTAGTGCCACTATCACTTGAGTCTAATTTAGAGTTTTGAGGTGGGTCTTTACGGTATTCCCTCTCATTCCCATAGGTACTAGTTGGCATGTTGGGTCATTAGTGTTGAAATTTAAGCATGACATCCCTATATAAACATAGCATATTTACTATCTTATGGGGGATTATTCACTTTGCTAATGGATAGATATCTAATAAGGCAAGTGAGTGAATTTGGGTGTCATTCCATCATACACACTACATAGGAAACGGGGTCTATTCTATTCCATCCACCATTTTACATTTACATCTAGTTATTTCCCCTAATTATGCATCATTAACGTAAGGGCATCCTTGGAATAATTTTACACACAAAGCACACGAAACTACTTTGGGTCTAGAATGTAGTGTATTTCTTATTCTTAAGTCCACTTTGTGGTCATTAAGTTCATCGGACCCCTTCATATGCATATTTATTTTTATGGGTTTGATGCTTTGTATGGGGTTTTACATGTGAATATTCATTGCAGGTTTATGGCACCGTTAGTAAAGTTACTATGAAACTCACGTGAAAAAGATTGAGATATTGTGAAGATCCAAAGGACAATTCAAAATTTAGGTCCTAAGAAGTTCTAGAGACCAAAGCACCCATACTATAGACCACGGAACCCATAAGCACCCTAGTCCTCCTCCAGGTGCCCTAGTATGGGAAAATCACCATTTTTTGTAATTTTCTCGGTTGTTCCATCATACTTGCCTTCCTTCAACACATCATCATGTTCAGTCCTAACACTTAGTGAGGTAATTCATTTATAGTTTAGTACCTTTTCCCTTATATTTCATTTAAATATCAAAAAAATATATATAGCATCGTATTTAAGTTCGTATTAATTTATTGCATTTTTATACCTACTTAGATCAACTTAGATATAGATACAAATTTAAGATTTTCATTAATCAGGCTTGGACTAGTATAAATCAAGTAAATGTGACTCGCAACACGTATTATGAAGAGAGAACCATCTACATGAGGTAAAACCTAGAATCTATAAAGTTACAAACCTTTCTCCATTTAATTGGACATAGGTTTATAATTTGACATGCCATCTTGTTGAAGGAGTGTCTTGGCATATTTCATCTATGAGATAAAAATATGATTCTTCTTCTCCGACATATGTCTAAGCTAAGACAACGATTAAGTAGCCCCAAATCTATCATGTCAATGGATTTCCTCAATTTATTTTACACATCTTTGATGAGATTTTTTAAACTCCATGTGATCAAAAGGTCATCCAAATACAAACCCAAAATGACAATCTCCATGCCTATCATTTTGATATATAAACTTAAATCATAGGAGCTACGATTAAATCCATGTTGTAATAGGTGATCATATATTTTAATGTAATATGCCTTGGGTGCTTGTTTAAGTCCATAAAGAGACTTCAATAGATGACATGCCTTTTTAGGATGGTGCTTATTGACAAATCCTTTTGGATGGGTCATGTGTACTTATTTTTGAGATCACTATTCAAGAAATGAATTTTTACGTATATTTGTTGAATCTTCCATCCTTTTGTGTTGTCACTACATCAAAAAAATTGATGGTTTTGATCTTCATAGTAGGTGCAAAGGCCTCCTCATAGTAAATTCCTTCCAGCTAATCATATCCCTTTGTAACTAATTTTTTGTTGTACTTGTTGATAGATCCATTTTCCCTATATTTTATTTTTAAAATACAATTTCAGTGAATAGATTTATTTCCTACGGAAGATCATTAAGTTCCCATCTTCGATTCTAAATCAAGGAGTCATAATCAGAATCCATAGCCTTCGGACACTAAACTCATGAGTGTGAGATTTAGCTCATTTCCAGTATGTCTTCTTGTTCTAACTCCCGAGAAAGTATCTATAAGAGAGTTTAGGTTGGATTACCTTATGATTCTTTGGACCCACTCCAAATGTTGATGTTGGCTGACGTGAAAAATCATTTGAAATCACCAAGATCAACGAATAACTATCCTTGTAGCTCATTTTTCTTCTATGAAGAATCCTCATGCTCGTCATCTGAATATGAGATCAATCTATGAGAGGAGGTTGTTAAAGAATGTTATTTGTGTGGAAATGAGTTAAATGATAACTCATCACAAACCACATTTTTACTCTCATATATCTTCTTTGTCTCATGATCCATGAGATGATATGCTTTTGAGATATTACTATTGATTAAGGGGCATCACTTGTACATTTGAAAATTTTGGTTTTCAAGTCATTTTGGGTTTTTGAGTCCATTTGATTTTCCTTGAGCTGTTTTAAGTCCATTTAAACTCTCTAAGCATGTAATAAATTATTTTGAGAGTTTCCCTCCAAAACCATAGTTTGAATATTTGAATTGTCATGTTAGTATGTTAGTCATCTATTTATTAGTATAGGTGTAATAAATGAAGAAAAGGGTCATGAAACATGTGTTCACTTGTAAAATCACTCACTAGATCCTAACTAGACCCTAAACCCCACCTAGTTAGTCTAATCTTAGTTGAGTTAGTAGTCTAAGCCCTAACTACCTCTTTTCCTCATCAAAATGTAAATATATTCGAATGAGAAGGAGAGGAGAGATTGGTAGAGATATTTATGATGGAGGGACATCTCTCGTATAATAGCAAAAATGGATCATGAATCTTTGTAAAGAAATGGAGTTATAAAATAAATGCTTCTTCTTAGTAAAATTGTGCATAGTTGCTTAATGATAATATTGACATTTAATATTTGGGATTGTTTTTAAGAAGGATTCCCATTTGTATGTTTTGTATGTGAATGAATATGGTTTAGAATGAATTTTTTATTTTTTTAATATGTTTTTGAATGATATGTGTAGGCCTATGAGCACATGAAGTGAGTAGAAAGGAGGTATGCTAATTGTTTGTGATATATCATGTTAATTTGGGGAGGAAAAACATTCATAAATTGATTTATATTAAATATAAAGGGATTAAATTTGGTGTGAAGGTATTTTTAGGCATGAGGAAAGGTTTCATAAATTTTTAGATAAAATGAATAAGTTCTTATAGTTCAAACAAATAAAACACAGTCATAAACCCATGTTTCTTGTAAGGAAGAAATCAACAAATCTTCTGGATCTAGTAGATGGAGTCAAAATATATTAAAACACTCTAAAGATGAAATTTTATACTCATCAAAATAAAAAATATGCAAGTATAATGACGTTTTGAAATTTTATAAAACCCGGGTTATGGATTTTGAATGCTTGTTGCCACGTGTCGTCCCTATTTTGGAAAAAAATCTAGAAACTCAACAATTTTGGTTTCATCAAGTGGTTTCTTGTAGAAATTGTATTATAGGGACTTTATACCCCTTAAAATATGTGTGGAAATTTTTATGATGAAATAAACATGTGGGAGAAAGAGAGATAGTCACTTTTTAGTTTTGAGTTCTTGAGAGACCTAGAGGAAACCTAGTTGAAAAGAAAAAATTGTTGTTGGGTGAATTGTATGGTGCGTTAAGGAATGAAATTTTGTATGAATAAATAGGAGCATAAATTTTATCTCAAACGATATCTACTTTTTCTATGATGTTTATAGTTTGGTCCAAAATATAAGCTCAAGGAGTCAAAAAGGGCTGAAACAAGACTTAGCTGAAAAATGTAAAATGACAATAAAAAAATTTGGGATTAGAAATCAACCTTGAAACTTTGGAATCATATAAATGGTGAAAAATGGTATCTATAAATACTATCATAAATTTTTAATTCCTTTTATCTTGTTAATTTCATCGAACTTTCCTTTAGCAAAGGGCTACAAGTAAAATTGAAGGTCTATAAGGAAAATAGGTGTAAATGATGTTATCGAACTAATTTAATAGCTTGAATAAGCTATATTAGTGTTTATAAGCATGTTAAAATTCATTTTTTCCTTGGTTAAGTGTTTCCATGCATTTTAGTTTTGTTGAGAAAGTTTTGACTTCATGAGAAAGCTTGATTATAACATGTTTTGGCGATGTTGGCTATGTGATGATTTGACTTCTCAAGTTTTTGACTAATTTAGTATATATAGAAGAGTAAATTCTACATCAATCGTACCATAAAAATATACGTTGGAGTGTTTTTGCATTGATATTCTTCCTCTTCTTAGCTAGGACATGCATATATGTTATACAACCAAATACTCTAAAATGGGAGATCGAAGGATTATGATTACTCCATACCTTTTCTGATGTCTTTTCCTGGAAGATATTTGTAGGTTACCGGTTAAAAATATATATAATTGTCTAGACTACTTCTTCCTAAAATATGTACTCCACCTTCATAGTGGAAAGCATACAATGAGCCATCTCCATGACAGTATGATTACGACGTTCTACAATGACATTCCACTGGGGAGTATAGGGGCATTCAAGTGTTTTTATGTAATTATACTTCAATAATTCCAATAATTTATTTGACTTGAATTCCCCCTTGACCTAAGTGGAGGATAAGAAGGGGTTACCCAGTCTGTTGAACTACTCGCTTATAGAAGATCTAAAAATTATAAAATTCTTCACTTTTATTTGAGAGAAAGGACACCCATGTATTATGAGAATAGAAATCAATCAACTACTTGAAGTATTGGTATCCCTGAAATGGAGTAGGAAAGGATTCGAAACATTGGTATGCATGACCGCGAGATAGTTATTGGCCTAGAAGATACTTGACTTGAATGGATCCTGAAGTTATTTTCCCACTAGACATCCAAAACAAATAGGTAATCAATGGGAGAGTGGAGGAATTCCTCATACCATATTCTTAGAGCTGAGTTGATTGAGTAATCGACAAAAAGGTTCCCATATTGATAATTCCATAGCTTATTAGACTCCACCTTTGAGGTAGATAACACAAATGCAGAGGATGAAATTGCATATAATGTAAATAAATGATCCTTTAAAAAATATCTAGAAAGTATCATACCTTCTCGTGAGATAAAACATTATTTGATGCCTTTCTCTACCATGAACTCTAGCTTGATCTTGTGATTAAATAACTAAGAGATAGATAAGACATTTGTTGTTAAGACAGGATCATAGGGCACCTTCATGAGAGTATAACTTCTTGTCTCAAAAGTAATGGTGACATTGTATATTCATTCTATAACATACTCCTTATTTATTGTAATTGAAAGTCAATCTCTTATGGGTCGATCAATGAATCAAACTTCCTATCGACATTCATGTGCTTACCGGCGGTATAGTCAATCAACCAATCATTGTTTTTGGATGTGTTGTTTGGGATACTAGAAGAACATCATCTTCATGTGTAACACAATTTTATTATTCTAGTACTTCCTCATCTAAGTCATCATCTGGTTAGGCCAGGACATGTCATTTCTTCTTATTTTGGCAAGGATATCACTTGAATTTCTATGATTTACTATGACCATATGTTCTCTCTTATAAAGAATTGTGTTGTGTGAATACATTATACCAATAGTTCACTTTTACGTGCCCATTTGTGGTGTAGATGTGACACCATCAATTCAATTTTTGAGACTTCTACTTCATGTTGTGGCTTCTCATGATTTTTCTGTGACTACTTCTCTTACTGTCCCTTACAAGGCTTCAATCTTCTCCTACCTTGAGATTAATGCATTGTCTTCAAACTCTTCATGCACTATCTAGATGGATTATTCCTACTGTAGAGATTTCACCAAATCAACATAGGTCACCTCTTTTTTCGTGATGCTCAACATGGTAAAAATGTCTCGAATCGCTAAGGAAGAGCTCTTAGTGTCGAGGGAAAAGTTCCTTGTATTTCACCTTTTCTCTAAACGCTACAAGATCTACTCATAGTTCTACCAAACAATGCAATAATTCCTCTACTTTCTCTCCTTATTTCATAATGAGTGTATGATTATTTGATTGCATATGCAGGATATTTTTCAATTTATTCACTTTGTAGATCTTGGAGAGAGTATCCCAAGCATCCCTTGATGTCTGTAAATCACATATGTGTGGTTGCACCTCATCAAAAATGTTGAGAGTAATCAACATAAAGGATTTTGTATTGTCCTTTAATACTTTGTTTTCTAAACTACATTGGTGGCACAAGTGGTTGTTCTAGTGACGATTTCCCAAACATCCATAAATTGAATAATGGTGTGCATATTTATCTTTCATGAGTAATAATTCACCCCTTTCAAGAGTTTAGAATTAGATAGCAACAATTTGGGATAACATTTCTTCTTTCTTTCTCAATAACAAGAAGAAAACATGTATGTTTAAATGTTGACTTTCTTTTGGTCTTCACATACCACAGATCCTCCATGTAAAATTAAAGTAGGTCATTGTGTAAGAATCATGGCTATGTCTCTTCACACATTGTACAAATACACACTATGAATGTCTTTTCACACTTCAATATCAAGGTGCATAGATCATAGATTCTCTTCTCCATGATTTTTTCCTCACGTTTAGTGTTGTAATCATCATTCAAATAAAACAAAAATAGGGAAACCCTAAATACTACACATTTTGACTAGGAATGCCTTGTAATAATTGAAAAAAAATTATTGGAAGACAAATAAGGACTACCACACAATAATTAAATAGTTCACTTGGAAGCCAAAACAACAAAAAATTCATGCCGACGGAAAATAACCAAAAGAAAACTCACATAGTTTACAAATAAAATATTTCTCCCACACCAATGCCTCAACCAAATTTCTTTTAACATTTCCTCGTACTTGAGGTCACTCTGATTTCTTCTTTAAGACAGGGATGTAATTCTTTCTAAGCATTCATAATCCTCTAAAAAATTGGTCATTGCACAGGACTTCAAGTTCTCCACTATTATACCAATGTTAGACAAAAGAGATAGCTGATTTTATTTGATGAAAAATACAATGCAAACAAGTAAAAATTACAATCCTAATTAGTTATCAGATTCTAATAACTAACAAGAAGGTACGCAAAATAATATGCTATGAAGGCATAACCAACACTACCAAAACAATGTAATATTAATCTAACAAGAAAAAAAATCCAAATAGAATAAATGTAGTATAAAGAATATTCAAAGTGCTTATCATCATGAACCAAATCCATAACATTTATTTGATATAACCTAAAAACACTTTTCTCTAATTTTAAGAAGGAATATCCATAATTTGACATTAGTAAAATAATTTGTTAAATGGCCAAACCCTTACAAGAAAAAATCAGTCTCTCATGCACCAACTTTCTCATATATGTTTCATGTTTAATTTTTAATGCATTATGATGTTATGATTGAGTATTTTGTGTTTTTCATACTAGCAACAATTTCCTGGAGTGTATATTATGAGTTCCATCAAAATTATTAAGGTAAATTATTGTTATCATTTTGTGAAAGAGCATATGGAATATTGTTTAATAATAAAGTGTATTTGGTTGGACTTAACATCTAATGTGGATTTACATAATTGAAAAGTTGTATGCATGAAAAGAGTACACATGCAATGTGATACTAATTATTTTTTCTTATTAAATACAAATCTATGACATATTAATCAAAATATGGAACTTTTTTAAAGGTACGAGTTTATTGCATAAAAATATTTTTTTACAATTTATGTTCAAATTAAAAGGGCAAATTGTTTATGAGGATGAAAGTAACATACGTAGAATTTTATGGTTATATAAATAATTAAATTTAATAAATGATACATTCCCATTTTCAACTATTGTTTGAGTATTTGAATTTTTGATAAATACACATTATAACCAAAATGGAGGTTTAATCACTATACTACAAATCAATATAGATTGTTATTTTTGTGATTATATCAATTTGGAATCACCTTAAAGTATATACACAAATTAAAAAGTATCAAAGGATTAATATTTCTAGATCATTTATCATAATAAAAACTATAAAACGTGTTTAAGGGTGTTTCTAGTTGTGTTATGAAAAGTTAGATGAAAGGAACATTATGTTTTTTCTTACAACCGTGTGTCAAAATCTTACAATACAAGGATGTTCTACCACTTGAGAAGAATACCTATGCAGACATGTATTCAACATATTTGGAGTTTCACTAAGAATATCTCTAGAATAGGATATCATGAAAGTTCATGGACATATGTGAAAATATCCCTTGCATAATATATTAATTCAAGTTTAAAGATGGAACAACTTTTATAGGTATGAAAATATTGTTTGAATGGTGTAATAATAACATGGGTCATTGTTCTCACTAGAAATTTATAGTTTTTAGATATTTATAGTTGATAGAGGAATAACAATTAGCAATCTAGGAAGATTGTATGATAGTTATAGGATCAAGTGAGTTACACTCATTTTGTAACTCAAACAAAGTTTCTTAAAGTATTCCTACAATGTGCATGTCGTGTTTTTATTTAGCATGCATTTATTTTATTTGGAATGATTGTGAGTCACAAGAGTGGTTTGACAAGTATAATTTTAGAACTCTAAATTCAATTTTTAGGTAACAAGTTCCATTAACATTATAACTTGTTCTAGTAGATCATATGACATCATCACCTAACTTTGACCATGTATTTGATCTAGTGCATCAATGTATATAATTTTTATTTTAAATTTTGTAAATTGTAAAGCGTAAAGGTCTTAAATTTGACTTGATTTTGAATTTTTAATGAAAGGAATGTTTTTACAATTATTGTGAGATAATATAATGAGGACATAACATATTGATACTTATTTCATTATGTAATGGACAAATAAATTTATTTCCCAATCATTTATGGATAACAACTTGAGTATCTCTTAGGGTCGATGGTAGTCACGATAAATTGGATTCAATTTTATCCTATCAAAAACTCTAATGTTTGGTTTTTCTAAGAATATGAAATACATAGGAAGTCACTCCACTATTCACATTTGGTCCTTACAATTTTGTTTAAGATTTTCAAATATTGAGATACGCCATTAAACAGAATATAAGGAGGGTTCAAGAGTCTAACCATGAGTCAATTATTTATATTATCAAGAGTAGATTCGATCCTAGTGGTATGTTGGATTGAATTTCCAAGGTATGTTGAGTTAAGATTATGCTAATATATTTTAGTTTTTCCATACTTAATGATTTTATATATAGTTTATATTTAAATTGAAATTTTATTTTTCACTAACATGTTTATGTAGGTTAATGGTGCAAAAAAATATTCCATCTTCATGCGGTTGGCACCATTAGTAGATAATTCTTTAATCTTTAAGCTAAATCAATCATAATAGAACCTTAAAAATATGAAACTAGTGGATTTTCCTATCCTCTCATTGTTCATATCCACTAATATGGTGGATATGTTTGTTTTTTTTCATCAAATGGATACAAGGTACTTTCCATGTAAATGATTTCGATACATCCAACACTCATTCTTGGTTACCATACACCGGGGGAACTTAGACAAAATTAACATACATATATCACTTCTTAAGGTTTGTATAGATGAAAAATGGTTACTATTTAATAGTACTTAAAGATGGACTTAAAATATTATCTTTCCCTTTATTATGAAGGGTGTTTTAATTCATAAATGAGTACATCGTCTCTAAAGCCAGTATATTTGGAGGCAAAAATTGTTTCTCTAAATTATTTAACCCTTTCGATGTCGTGGCATTGTCACCTTAAAGTATATACAAATATTAAAAAATATCAAATGATCAATATTTCTAAATCATTTATCATAATAGAAACTATAAAACATGTTTAAGGGTGTTTCTAGTTGTTCTATAAAAAGTTAGCTAAAAGGAACATTAATTTCTAACAACATTATATTTTTTCACACAACCGTGTTTCAAAATCTTACAATACGAGGATGTTCTACTACCCGAGAAGGATACCTATGAGCACAAGTATTCAACATATTTGGATTTTCACTAAGAATATCTCTAGAATAGGATATCATGAAAGTTCCTAGCCATATGTGAAAATATCCCTTCCGAATATTAATTCAATTTTAAATATGGCACAACTTTTATAGGTACGAAAATATTGTTTGAATGGTCTAATAATAACATGGGTCATTTTTCTCACTGAAAATTTATAGTTTTTAGATATTTATAGTTGATAGAGGAACAAAAATTAGCAATCTAGGAATATTGAATGATAGTTGTATGATCAAGTGAGTTACACTAATTTTGTAACTCAAATAAAATTTCTTAAATTATTCCTATAAGGTGCATGTCATTTTTTTGTTTAGCATGTGTTGATTTTATTTGGAATGATTGTGAGTCACAAGAGTGGTTTGACAAGTGGAATTTTAGAACTCTAAATCCATTTTTCATGTATCAAGTTCCATTAACATTATAACTTGTTACAGTAGATCATATGACATCATCACCTAACTTTGACCATGTATTTGATCTGGTGCATCAATGCGTATTGTTTTTTATTTTAAAATTTTAAAATATTAAAGCATAAAGGTTTTTAATTTGACTTGAATTTGTCTTTTTAATGAAAGGAATGCTTTAACAATTACTGTGAGAAAATATAATGAGGACACAACATATTGATATTGATTTCATTATGTGTTGGAAAAAGAAATTGATTTCCCAATCGTTTATGGATAATAACTTGAGTATCTCTTTGGGTCAATGGTAGTCACCATAACTTGGATTCAATATTATCCTATTAAAAACTCTAATGTTTGGGTTTTTTAAGACTATGAAATACATAGGAAGTCACTCCACTATTCACATTTGGTTCTTACAAATTTTATTAAGATTTTCAAATATTGAGATAGGCCATTAAACAAGAAAATATGGAGGGTTCATGAGTCCGACCATGAGTCAATTATTTATATTATAAAGAGTAGATTCGATCCTAGTGGTATGTTGGATTGAATTTCGAAGGTATGTTGAGTTAAGATTATGCTAATACATTTTATTTTTTCCATATTTGATGATTTTATATATAGTTTATATTTAAATTGATATTTTTCACTAACATGTTTATGTCGGTTAATGGTGCCAAAAAAATATTCCATCTTCCTACGGTTGACACCATTATTAGATAATTATTTAATCTTTAAGCTAAATCAAGCATAATAGAACCTTAAAAAGATCAAACTAGTGGAATTTCCTATCCTGTCATTCTTCACATCCACTATTATGGTGGAGATGTTTGTTTTTTGTCATAAAATGGATATAAGGTACTTTTCATGTAAATGATTTCCATACATCCAAAACTCATTCTCGGTTAACATACACAAAGGGAAATTAGAAAAAATTGACATACATATATCACTTCTTAAGGTTTGTGTGGATGAAAAATGGTTACAATTTCATAGTACCTAAAGATGGCCTTAAAATATTATTTTTCCCTTTATAATGAAGGGCATTTTAATTCACAAATGAGTACATCGTCTCCAAGACAAGTATATTTGGAGGAAAAAAATGTTTCTATACATTATTTAACCCTTTCAATGTCGTGGCGCTGTCACATTTTTTCCATAAGGTGGTAGAGTTTGAGTTCACCAATTTCCCTTTATATTTAACATTTTTTTATCAATGTTTCCACAGGAGTAAACTTAGTAGGAAACATAGTTATCGAAATAAGTTTTAATCTCTCTTTTTAGTGAACATATGCAAATCACCTATCTCAACATGTTGTAAGAATTTGGACTATTGATGGCGGGCTGCGAGTTTGAAAATTCGGGCGGGCTGCGTGAGGGTTTCGAAAGCGTTGTTTCAGCAGCTCTGGCTGCTGAATGTCTTTCAAAGAACTGTGATGTAGCCGCTAAGGAACCGGTAAAAGTGAAAAATGTGATCATTGGTGACAGTTTCGGGTCTAGAGCCTGGGCGGAAGTTGTTAAGACTCCTCCTGACAAAAATGCGAGACCTCAGGCTGCATGTGATTTTAAAAGTACAAAAGATGCTGAAGGGGTGACCCACTTACAGGTGCCTGACGGATGTCTGCAAAGAGCTCTGGAGAAAACCAATCTGGCACTTGTCGGAAATTTTTGGGATCACGACCCAATGTGGACACCATTAGGAAATGGGCCATTCGTAGATGGAAACCAAAAGGGGATTTGATAATCACCACTATGGCAAAAGGTTTTTTTCTGGCCAGATTTAATCTCCAATCTGATGTTGACTCGGTCTTGTTGGGTGGTCCCTGGTGTCTGGGTAATATGGGACTATTTTTAAAAAATGGTACCCCGGATTTAATCCATTTGTTGAAAATATTCATGCCATACCCATCTGGTGTAGACTCCCAGGGCTTCCTCTGCATCTTTGGGATGATGAAATCCTCCTTCACATTGCCAAATCGATTGGTTCACCTATTGGCCTGGATGGGCCCACGAGAAATAGGTCTAGGCTGGCATTTGCTCGGTTCTGTGTCTCCATAGAAATGGATCTGGAGCTCCCGATAACATTGTTCTGCAATCCAAATTTGGAGAATGGAATCAGCAAATAGAATATGAAGCTTTCCAGTTACGATGTAGCAAATGCCACAGATTAGGGCATTTTGCCAGCAAATGTCCTGAACATACAGTTCAAAAGCTGGAAGATTTCTCAGATATTCCTGAAGATCAAGGACAGAATCAGAGAGATAAGGCGGATAAAGAGCAGATATCTGAACCAGCTACTGGAAATAGGCATTTGGAGAGGCATTCCAAGCTAAAAGAAAGGAAAAAAGGATTTAAGGCAAAGAGACCACCGGTTTACAGAAAACTTTGGAAACCTAAGAAGCTGATTGAGTCTCAACAAGAATTAGATCTGGGTCCGAATGAGGAAGAAAACAAAAGGGAGATGTCAGTGGATTCAGTTTTGAACTCTTTGACTCCAAATCCGGTAAAGCTGAACATGGAGATTGATGAAGAAAATGAAAAAGTTAACATTTCTCTCTCATACATGGGAGAAGAGGAAGACAAAATCAGTGCCCATCAAGAGCTGCTAAGGAGCAGCTCATTGGAGAAACTAAAAATGAGACAAGAAAATGGCAAAGTGGATCTAGAATCCATTGCACGAGATCTAAACCAAGAGAAAGAGGACACAGATGTGGAGGAGCTGACTCCTAAAATGGATAAGCAGGCTGATATTACCACAGGAAAGGAGGATGGGGAAATTACCCCAATCAGTAAGGAAAATGATTGTGATAATGATGGATTCATCTTAGTGAAAAGAAAGAAAAGAGGTTCAAAAAGCCTGGAAGAAAAGCAGCTTGGAAGCTGGGAAGCTTCCACCTCAAGAATCACAAGGGCCACTGCTAGAAGAACTGCAAATTTTGGAGTAACCTTTAGAAAAGGCAGGCCATCTAAGAGAGAAGCAAGAGAAAAAGAGACTGAAAAAGAAATTGCAGATGGTACACAGAGAATTCTGAGCCATCCGGAAAATGCATCTCCAAATTTTTTTAATGAAGGTTATTTCTTGGAATGTCAGAGGCCTCAATGGAGGGCCTAAGAAAAGAATGCTTAAGGAAATTAAAAGAGAAAACAAACCCAACATTCTTCTCATTCAGGAAACTAAAATGAAAAGTAAAGCAGTTGAAGACTTCAAAAGACATTTTTGGCAGAACGTTGCCTTTGCTGCTGTTGACTCTCAAGGGGCTTCTGGAGGCTTAGCAATCTTTTGGGATACAAAGATGGTTGATGGTAAGGTACTCTCCTCAACCCAGAATCATTTAGCTATTATCTTTAAAAGCCTTGAAAATAATCATAGTTGGATCCTGTCTAATATTTATGCGCCCAATACTGCTACTGGTAAAAGAAGTCTATGGAAAGAGTTAACCTTGTTCCAAAGCAAGGTTGAAAACATGAACTGGTTGGTTATGGGAGACTTCAATACTCCTTTGAATCTAGGAGAAAAGTTTGGAGGAAGTTCTGAATTCTCCCTTGGTATGGAAGAATTTGCTGACTTCATCTCGACTCTTAATCTTATGGACATAGAGCTTCATGGCAATCAATTTACATGGTCCAACAGAAGATTAGGAGAGAGCTTAATTCAGGTTAAACTTGACAGAGCTCTTATTTCTACAAATTGGATCCTGGACCAGAATTTCCATCTCTCTACTCTCCCCAGAACGGGATCTGATCATAATCCAATAGTCCTCAATTTCTTCAATTGGACAAAACCTTTTCATGGTAATTTCAAATTTGAGAAAATGTGGTTCGAACATGAAGACATTCTGGACAGAATTAAAGAGTGGTGGGTTTGGGAAGGCACAGGGATGGCCCAATTCAGGCTTCTTCAGAAGCTAAAGAATGTTAAACAGAAAGTTAGAATATGGAATAAAGAGGTTTTTGGAAACATTTTTGAAAAGAAGAAAGAACTTAAGCAACAGCTAGAAGAGCTTGAGCTAAATGTCTCCATGAAAGGTATGACCCTAGAGGATCATCAGTGGGAAAAAAACTCCTATCAGATCTACATAATATAAACAGCCATGAAGAAACCTTTTGGAGAATGAAATCTAGAGCCCTTTGGCTTAAGGATGGAGACAGAAATACAATTTTTTTCATTTGACAGCCATCAAACATAGAGCTTGTAACAGAATTTCAGAGGTTGCTAAAGGAAATGGAAACATTACTAAGGATCCTGAGGATATCAAAACAGAGGCACTTAATTTTTACAAGAACCTCCTCACTGAAGATACCTCCTACAATGAACAAGTGGCCTCTTTCCTCTTAGACTCCATTCCTAATAATCTAATACCTGCTGAGAGATTTAAAAGTCTTTCAAAAACTGTCACCATTGAGGAATTAAAAAAGGTTGTCTTTGCTTTAGAAGGGGATAAGGCTCCAGGTCCAGATGGCTTCTCGGCTAACTTTTACCAAAGATGTTGGGAAATATGCTCTGAAGATCTCTTGAAAGCTGTTAATGAATTTTACAGAACGGGAAATCTTATTAAAGAACTAAATAATACACACATTGTGCTTGCCCCGAAAAAGTTGGATGCAAAAGACTTCAAAGATTTCAGGCCTATCAGTTTGGTTAATGTCATTTATAGGATTTTCACAAAGATTCTCACCACTAGAATGCAACCTATACTCATGGAGATCATTTCTCAACAGCAGAGCGGATTCATCCAGGGAAGAATTATCCAAGATGGCATTATCATGGTTCATGAAACTATACATTCTATGGATAAAAGTAAAAAGGTGGGGATGGCCATCAAACTTGACATGCATAAAGCTTTCGACAGAGTCTCCTGGAGATTCATGGATGAGGTCCTATCCAAATTTGGTTTTCAAAGCAAATTCAGAAAAATCATTCACTCTTGCATCTCTACCTCTAGATTCTCTGTGGTTGTTAATGGGGAACCTATGGGTTTTTTTGCCAGTAATAGAGGTATACGGAAAGGCGACCCAATCTCCCCTCTTTTATTCATTATTATGGCTGACAGTTTAAGCAGATCTATTTCCAAAGCTATTGACATTGGCATGATAAAAGGCTTCCCTCCAACTACTGGTAATCAGATCTCCTCTCATCAGTAGTTTGCTGATGACACTTTGCTGCTACTAATGGCTTCTATTATTGAGGCAAAGGCCATTAAAACTATCCTTAGATTTTATGAGGAAGCCTCGGGACAAAAAGTTAATTTTGACAAAAGCTCTATTTATTTCTTCAATACTCCTGAGGAGAGGCAAAGAAAGATTGCTAATATTCTAGGATGCACTATTAATTCTCTACCAGCTACTTACTTAGGGTTACCTTTAAGTACTGGCAAGATTTCAGTGGAGGTATGGAATGATCTTATTAAGAGATTTCAAAGAAAGTTGGCTGGATGGAAAGGAGCCGTTCTTTCAAGTGCAGGTAAGTGTCTTTTGGTTAAAAGCACGCTTCAAAACTTGCCTATTTACATACTGTCAATGTTCAGCATGCCTACAGCTGTGATGAACAGTATTGAGAAGATTCAAAAACACTTTCTATGGCATGGTACTGAGGACAGATTCAGATATCATCTTGTGGCTTGGGAATAGGTTTGTAAACCTAAGAGACTAGGGGGCTTAGACATCAAAGATATCAAACATATGAGTATTGTCCTTACTTTGCAAAATTAGGATGGAGGCTTATAAAAGAGCACAGACCTTGGACAGAGCTGATTAAGATCAAATATCTTTCAAATCAAAACAAGATTTCCTTCATTTATGATCAGTCCCTTCCGAGTGGTTCTATTTTCTGGAACAACCTTCTACGCAGCAGACACATTCTCTCTCAGGGGTGTAGCTGGAAGCTTGGAGATGGGCAAAACATAAACTTCTGGACTGATAAGTGGACGGATTCTAACTGGATTTCTGCTTATGATCATATTAAAGACAGATTAATTGCAAAGTATGGACACAAAATCCAGGGATACATTGAGAGGGATGGAAACAAAAGAAAATGGAAGCAGCTAAAAGTGGAGAATGATAATATTCAGGATGATATTATATCTCTCCAGAATCAACTTTCCCTAATCCATATAAGTAATCAAAATCTTAAGGATGAGCTCATCTGGAAAGATTCTTTTGATGGGGAATACACTGTTAAATCAGGATATAATTCTTTCTTTGCATCCATGGAAAGCGAAATTAAGTGGCACAAGTTGTGGATGCCGGAGCTAACCCCTAGAGTGAACTTCTTTTGGTGGCTAATTATTAATGGCAAGATCCTAACTAATGACAACCTCATCAAGAAGGGATTCATCATGCCGAATAGATGTTGCATGTGTCAACAAGAGGCTGAAGATATAAAGCATTTATTCCTTCATTATGAGATTGCTTCCAAAATTTGGCAGCTTGTTTTTGTAAAATTTAATCTGAGATGGATTTTTCCCCTTACCCTTCAGGCTTGGGAGCAATGGAGCTCTCCATTTAAACATTGCATGGTGAAAAGGCTATGGCAACTGGTTCTGCCCCACACTATGTGGAGAATCTGGAAGGCCCGTAATGATAGTATTTTCAGAAACAATAGACAGGCTTGTAACAAAGTATATAAGGAAATTATCATTCTTGTGCAAGATAATATTGCTAGATTTAAACCCCTAAAAATAGACTCTACCTAGAGAATGAAGAATGCATTCTGAATGGAATATTGCCACTTTATCAATAGAAATAACAATGAATGCTTGTAAACACGGTCAGATGGATTAAACCCCCAGATTAGCACAAGTTAAATTTTGATGGGGCCTCTAAGGGAATCCGGGTGACTCTGGAGGAGGGGGAATCATCAGGGATCAAAGAGGCTGTTATGTTGCTACTTTTTCTGGGAGAATGGGCAGACAGACTAATCATTATTCCGAAGCCATGGTGGCTCTTTGGGGTATTAGACTTGCCAGAGATTGTAATATTCCAAATATCATAATTGAAGGTGATTCTCTAAATATTATCAATCTTCTGAATAAAAAGCAACACCCCAGCTGGTCTATCAGGGATTATATTGAGGAAGCTATTGATATATGCAAAATATTTGAAAAGGTCCAAATCACCCACACCTATCGGGAAGGAAATAGGGTCGCTGACAGTTTGGCTAACTTCGGTGTTAATAATCCCTTTCAAACTTGGATTGGGGGGGACGTTCTGCCCGCTCATGTCAATAAAGCCATTATCATTGATCTACATGGCAGTGAAAATCATAACTAACGGCTGTATTTTAGACGCTAATGTGCGGATCCCCAAGTACATGATGATGACATCACAAAAGATTTGGATGATTGTTGCGATCTGTGCGGGCTGGACTGTCATCATTTCTTGGCATAGGAGGAAAGCCAAGGAGCGGGAAATAATTGCAATTGCCCAAGAAGATTTGCAAGACTCCTCTCAGGCCACTGCCATTGCCTTCTTCATGTCACTGTAGGCTATCAAGACCAAAATTGACAGAGCCATCAAGTAACAGGCTGTTGTGATGTTGTTTTTTGGCTGTGATGTGGCTGTCATCGGGCGGTTCTGGAGCTATTTTTAGGGGAGCTCTTCATGTTGTTTCTCTTTTGGTTTCTTTTTGATCTTGCCTTCTTTTTTCTGGATCTTTGTACGTTTAGATCCTTTTTTCTCCTATATTGTAATATTTGGCTGTTGAGCCTTCCTTGGTTGACTGTTTTGCCCTTCTCTGGGCTGCTTCTCTCATCTTTACTATCTGGCTTTTGAGCCCTTTTGTATACAGGGTATAGTCCCTTCAAAACTATTTTCCCTTAATAAAAAAAAACATGTTGTAAGAACTTGAATTGTAAGTGAAGGTCACAAAAGTAGGGACAATTTTTTGAGCCAAAATACATGTTTTCCACCACGGAAAGTAAAATTCAAGGAATTATCATTACATGTCTTTTCACCGCAGGAAGTAAAATTCAAGGAATTATCATTCTAACACCATCCCCACATATGTCACACATTATCTATGACCATGATGTAGGGGTGATTACAAAAAAATTACATGAGCATGTCCGTTTTGATGGTTCATGTACAATATAAATGTTTATAATTTCATTCAAGACGATGTTTTCTTAAAATAGTATTTCTCCACTATTGGGGAGGGGGTTACATATACCTAAATTGGTACACCATGTCCTACACAGGAATACTTGTAGGCCAAGAGAGTTTCCATATAAATTATTTTTAATGTTCGATGTCATGACCGTGCCACATTTCATCCATGAAGTCCTAGACTATGATTTCTCTAAATACACCTTCATATTTAATAATTTTTTGTCTAATTTTCTACATGTTGATCTTTTGAGAAAGGTGTGTGTTTATTTTCATTTGAATCTCATGGCATATGGAATTTGTGCAAAATTTCAATCTTGATATGTTATAAACATTGGAATCACAAATAGGGGTCCTAAAAATTAGGATGAATATTGGAGCTAAAGCACTTGTCTCTTCTTCAAGGAATGATAACTCAAACCCTAATAATGCATTTGCTACTCATTATACACCAATTTTATCTAACGGGATGTTAGAGATATTTTACGTGTACATGTTGATTATAAATGGTTAAAATTTCATGTGTGCCTAAATTTTTTCATATATTGGGAAGGGGTTTATTAATACAATAATGGGTACACATCTCTTAATTATGAATGTATGTATGGTGGCCAATAATGTGGTTGTAGGAATTATTTGGTACTCAAGATGTTTTTTTCATGTCAAGATTCATCCATGAGGTCTGAAATTTAATTTTTCTAACTACAACTTTGTATTATACAGACTTTTGTGTCGAATTTCCACAAGAAGTATATTTATTTTGAAAGGAATGTATCTTATTTGATTTCAATATGTTTTTCTATGAAAATGTGTAATTTTCCTATCTCAATGTGTTAGAATTGGTGGAATTATAAGAAAGGGACTTATAATTGGGGATTATTGTTAGAGGTAAAGATCGGTCCACCATATCCTAATCGGATGTAAATATTGGAGAATAATTTTCTCATAATAATTATATATTCCTATGAATTTCATTGTGGTGTTAATTTTCGTGCATGATGTCCTAGAGTTTTATTTCTCCAATTTGCACCTTTATATTTGATAACTTTTGTGTCGGGATTTTCTTACTCCAAATCGGTGAGAAACATGCATTACAACTTCAATTTCAATCCCATAGTATAGGTAACATGTATATTTTGAATATCATAATGTTTTGCAAGAAGAGGGTCCTAAAAGTAGTGACGAATGTTGGATTAAAATAGTGTATCTCTTCACTAAATACAAGTGACATTAAAGGATGGATTGCTCATATTTCTATCCACACATCCTCCATTTAATATGTTTTTTATATAAGGGGAATTATCGTATTTTATGTGCACATGTTTATTATAATTTTCATGTACGAGATGATAAATTGTTAGAATTTCATATGTTTCTGAAGTTATCCCAAAAACAACATTTCTCCTATATTGGGAAGGGATTTATTGACACCATAATGGGTAGACTATCTCCTAACTATGTATACTTGAAGGAAACTAAGTTTTTCCTCTTAAAGTTTAATCCCTTACTATATGGTGGTGGTGACATTTTATAGCAATGAAGTCCCGAATTTAAGTTCCTCAACTACACCTTCATATTTGAAAACTGTTTTGTTAACATTTCCACATGCCAAATAGGTGAGAAACATAATTGTTATCAAAATTTTCCCCTCGAAAAATTAGACAAACGGAGCTTGCATGCGGTGAAAACGAAGGAGTTGATCCATCAAGAGGCCTTGCATTTTGGATTTGGACGAATAAGGTTAAAGAATGCTTGATTAGGTTGTAGAGATTTTGGGAAAGGAAGAAGTCCAAAATTTGGGTTTCATACTTCAGAGGTGGAGATTTTCAAATATATCGGCAAGTAAAATGTTACAAACCCGAATGTCTCAAAGTCTCCATGAGTGCGAGCGAAAAGGGAGCGGAAAAGCACGAAACCCGAAACTCCGAAAGTATGAAATTTGAGAATTTGTGGTTTTAAGGTTTTAGAGGTTCGAGTTTAGGACTTTCGAACTCTATAGAAAATTTTGCGGATGAAAAATGTTTCAATTTCTGAAATGGAAATTTCCAAAAGTTTTAATTTTAGGATTTCAAAGGTTGCATGCGTTTCAGACTCCAAAAACTGATAGAGCTAACCACCCACCATTTTTGCAGAATGACACCTTGACCTTTGGATGGCCATAAATTTTGGTTGGGATCTCGTATTTTCACAAGAAAGGATCTTGAAATTAGTGAGACTAAGTTATTCAAAATGAAGAAATACAGTCCGTCATTTTTTAGTGTGTCAGGCTTCTCACCTACCACAATAATGAAGTATGGGCTTCCTTTCTTGCCCAAAAAGGAACAACACATGGAGGCATGGGTTTTGTAGTAGAACCCATCATTGTTGCAGGTGAATTCAATGCATTTCTTGGGTGGTTGGAGTAGGATTTCAAAATTATTCTATCTCCTTCTCTCATTCTTCCTATATATTGTAAGGAGGGGCATTTTTATAAAGGTTGGACATTTTGGCTTTGCACCCTCCCTTCTTCTCTGTCTATAAGTGATCTTGTGGAGTTCAAACCTCCCATCAAAATTGTAATGCAATTTTGTGCCTCTTGGCCATTGTAATGGACTGTATCAAATTTGTGGAGCAATAAAATAAGTTTGTGGATGATTTCAACCCTCTCTTATATTCATTACATCTTCTTGATCTCTCATTACAATCCTAGTTATATGTGCATGGTGGTTGTGTTACATTTTTAATGTTTTGTGTTTAATGGCAAAGTAGGTGTTCAACATTCCTTTGGTGCATCACCTTTGTTAGTTTAGGTTTATTTTCTTGCATCTTCTTAACCCTGTCTCCTTAGCAAGTTAGATTATATTTTAGAGTAGATCATCTACAATTTGAATGTGTGCATTTGTACAAAGGAATAGGAACTGGACTTCATCCGGAGAGCTTTCATGATCACAAACTCCCACACTTTGGTAAAATCTCCATGTTATGCAATCACATTGAGAGTTTCAACCCATCGAGTTGTAAACATTCACATGTGTTGTGATTACGCATCAAGAATAACTTTTATTTGAATTTGAAACTCATGGTATGGGAAAATTTATATCTTGTCTATATTGACGTGGTAAAAATGGTAGAATGTAAGGAATAGTTATTAAAATTAGGGTTGACTACTAGATCCAAATTATTTGTCCCTTCGCTAAATGAATGTTTCATTCAAGGACTAATCACTCTACACACACCACATATATGTCACTTGATATTAAGTTTTAAAATGGTTTTTTAATGGGTGGATCTCAATTTCACATGACTCAAACTATCATTTCTAGTACATTTTTGTAATGATTTAAGACAAGTTGATCTTATACACTTGTCACTATTTTGATGAAATTTCCTAATTTGAGAGAAAATTTGAATTCAAGTGTTAGATGAAAATGTGATTAAAAATGGCTAAAATTTTCTACCTATAATGGTGTAAAATTCCCAAATAAGTTCACCGATAAGGATAGAAGAAATGAGAATATAGCTCAAACTCACAACAATTAATAAAATAATTTTAAAAATGTTCACATGATAAATAGTCAACTTTATAGAAGCATTCTTAATATTTATGATCGACATCCACTTGAAATTATTATAATGTAGTTAGTTTTAAATTGAAGGAATAAAATAATAGGTGTCATGGTCTTAATGATCTTAACAAGGTTCACTCGTGTGTACATTTCATAAATATACCATCAAATAAATTTTTGAGATATAAAATTTAAACAATATTAATACTCTATTAACTCATAATCTCATAATATAACACAAAAATCTTGAATATTAATACATAATGTCATTATTTCATACATAGTATTACAAGATAATGTCATAATATCATATATGTAAGACGATACAATGTTATATGTAATACAAAATATGAATAACACAAAAAACCAAGTCAATTCCATGTAGGCATACAATGCAAAACAAGAATATATTTCCATATTGGAATTAAAAATGGCATAAAACATATTTTTCCTAATAGTAAAAAACCTTCTTTTATCTTTTCCTTTCTCGTATAAGGTTCTTCCTCATACACATTGATTATAGATGGAGCTTGGTGATATGGCCTTTATTTTTCCAAGGTGAAACTATGGGACCTCTTATGCTCAAATATATATACTATATAACAATATACATATATAAATATTGTAAAATATTTTACATATTTGATGTATAGTCATGGTAATACAACTATTTACTTCTACGCACTTATCACAAGGTCATGGTCATAATCAATTCATCTCTCTTTCTCAACAAGATCAATGGTAGGTTACGGATCATGAATAGGATTTTCAAAGTGATAAATATGAGAATTCATAACCCTTCTCATGATAATGGAAGGGGTGAGACCTTGCGTACATATAAAAATACAAAATCATATGTCAAATTAGCTGATAGGACTATTGACAACTGATTTTTAATGCATATGTAAACATTTTTACCTACTAACTACATAATGGAAATATAATAACTAATATTCCCTACTAATCATTTGTAATGGGATATCAATCATAATGAGAAAATTTGTCAAATACAATACATTGACTTTAATGATTTGCATTTTGTGTTAGAAGAAAAATATTTCAATAATTCCATAATATTAATAAAACATATATTTAATACAATTCTTTATATTGCGGTGAGTTGATGTGGAGATGAAATCATAACTATATCTTTTCCTACCCGTGGATATGGCGGAGTTTCCTTTATCATCATCAAATTTACAAAAAAATATCATTGTATTCTAGATCATCTATACATATATACATAAATACTTTATCCATATTTAACATTAATAATAAATATATAAAATTTAAATAATCAAAATCACCTCTTTGTATGTAATCATCAACATGGTCATAGTAACACATGGTTGGGAGGATGATGGGAATCTCTCATGCTACAATATAAAAAATTGTGCATGTAAACTAATTATGACCAATTCTTTGGAGATTAACATACATGTCTTACTTAATTTTTGTAACATGTAACAAATATTAAATACCTACGAAGGTGCAATCAATGTGTTATTTTCAAATGTATCTCTTAAATACTCATCACACATAATGAAATCATCTAGCCCACCAAAAACAACCCCAAATTGGTTTGCATGAAATTATCATCCTTGTAAAGAACTATGCATATGACACCATGAGATTGTAAATTTTGGTTGTATACTATTTAAAGATATAACACTCTTATACAAATTCACTAAGATCAATATTTGAAATTTATCCCATGTGCTCAACAAGACTATTAATCAATTAGTTAATTCCTTGCAATGTTTTAATGTCTATATCTTCCTTCACAATTATGGAGACCATATTTGGTTGACATGGATTTTGGATTAGTATTTTGGAAATATTTTTAGGAGAACGATGTGCACTCATTCTATCGTATACATAGGATTTTCCTCGGTCTAAACTATGAGTAACCAAAATAATTTGGAGTCTCATTGAGTTGGATAAACTTGAAAGAGAGTTTCTCCAAAATTGTAAAGTAACCTCATTTTTATTACAAGGTGGGTGATAAAAAACCATCAACCATTGTTTTATGATAAGTGAATAATACACAAAATATTTATTTTGTAATTTTTTCTTTTCACTGTAGTTTCTAAAAATTCCTTGGCATAGTAATTCTTACAAGTTATATATAATATATCACCCTATTCATTTCACAACTTTGAAGTCAAACTCACCTACTAATGAATATAATGTGTTTTCCAAGGAATCAAATTGTTGTTATGAATCTCTCTAATTAAATAATTTATTTGCAGTTTTATTCTCCACTAGATATGTATCAAAATCCTCTTGAATACGTAAAGGTTATAGTCAAGTTGTAGGAGGGATATAAGGATTAGGAGAGTTAGGAGGGTTTCCCTATCCAATGTCAATATAAATGGTTTTTTCTACATGTAGAGGGATTTGAGGTGCTGTAAAATATAAAATACATGTATTTATTAAAAGAAAATGAAGATTTATAAAATTACAAAACTTGTTTCTAACAAGCAAAAATATGATTGTTTACCTCTTTTCTAGTATTGATAATTGAATCTAGGCCTTGTAAACCATCCATGCAATCTAAAAGTGACTTTTGGTGTGAAAAAGGATATTTTAGAAAGCCTAGATATGAAAGCTTTGGAGAAAAATGAGGAAACCCTCTTCTATGTTTTTATAATTGTAAACTATTGAATACATACACAGTATAACATGTACTCATTATACCGTGTACATGTTCTTGGTTTATTAATTACAAAATTATAGTGTGAGCACAATGTACATTATTATATAAAGCCCATATGTGTTCCTTAGTAAGGCATACACATTTTTATTTTAAATGTGTTTGATATCCCCTTTTTGGAACCCGAATCCATGCATGCACCCAGATGCATTGTTATTCTCTCACAAAATTCTACAAATAGAAGGAAACAATGAATGTATAAACTAACTTTGAACCTCATAATGAAGTCTATATATGTAGATAATAATATCACGGGATCTTAATAATCAAAAGTAGTTAGTGTGACCCAAAGAGAGTGAGGTTGTGATATTTATTTTCCATAGAGTGAGTTTGGTTTTGTAAAAGCTTTACAAAGTCTACAATCTTTGTTAGGATTAGCTATTATGATTAAACTTCATATGGTATTTTTGGTATTTTCATAATATTGTGTAAATGTGGGTAATGTCATTATACTTGAATATATAATATTTTCCTCGTATTAATAGTAGAATAAATTATTATTTCTTATGATATGTGATGGGATATTTATTTAATAAGATCTAACTCTAGTAATTTTCGGTTGCATAGTCTAATACATCCCTTAGTTACGATCCTTAACCATAAATGCATTATATTTTGCATCAAAACCAAGTTTTAATGTCATTTAAGGTTGTGTGTGTGAATTATTAGATAGTTACTTTTGTTATAGTTGTGTGTTGGAATAAAGTAGTTACATACTTCTTCAAGCATCTAGGATTTTATATAGAAGGACCACAATGCTAAATCAAAACATTTTGATTCATAAGACTAATTTTCTCACATGCTCACAAGGAATAGTATTTGTAGACACCAAATTTGGGTCACACTCCCCTTGGTCCCCTTTAATTAATTAACGTAACATATTCACCTAACCATGACCCCTTACCCCACATTCATATTAATTTAATTACTTAAAATTTAATTAATGTTCATCCTCACACTATTAATTGATTTAATTACTTTGATTAAATTAATTTACACCTCACCTAGCCACATCATCTAGACACCTCATCATGGACTTATTCTTAGTGTATTAATTAACTAGGAATGAGTCCCCACTTATCTTAACCAACTAGGACTTAGTTTAACCCTAAAATTAAAGTATTATTTCTTCTCAAACAATACTCCCACTTATCTAAATGATAACCCTCACTTAAGACCCGAATGACAATCGAGCACGCCAAAATAGCAAGGATTTGCCTATTTTTAGAAAACCCGATTTCCGGCTTAAGCGCGCGTCGGTTAACCCTCAACCGACATCGATCGGCCTAACCATCACCGGTTACCTTATATACAGTTTGGTAACCTTTTATTGAGGTTGGTCATTCAGATTTTTTAGAGAACATTTTTCTCACAAGAATGAGCGAGAGACTTCTCGGCATCAACACAACAGAATACACTTAATCACGAGGCTCAAGTAAGCACACCGATACTCATCCGAGGCATTAGCATTCACGGAGAACTCTTGAAAGTATTAGAGCAGCAATAACCATGAAGTTATTTACAAATCAACCACTTCCATCCTTCACCAACTAGACCTACAAATACAAGTAAGTGTATTTGATTTGCATCATTCAATACTCACTTAAATTAATAGGTTCTTTATCTTTTGTTATTAGATCTTGTTCTTTCCTGCATTCCTCCATCCCACCTTTTACTAATCTACCCAACCTACCACCCACAACCTTTTCAATCTATGTACTTGATCTTTAGGCATCCCTGAGTCTTCCTAAATTTATTATGAACCGAACCATCCTTCCTCCATTCTCTCTAAAATCACAGAGAAGTTGGAAAACTAGGTTTATTTAATTACTACCATTTCTCCCCTACCAACACCGGTTACCTTAACCATCATCAGTTTCTTCTCTTCACCAACATCGGTTACTGTGTCTCCTGTCAACTTTCACTAAACCTCTTATAATAGCCCCCAAAACTCACAAAACCTCACCCAAACCCGATACCCCACCTACAACCTCACCACATACATTCCCAACTCTTTGTGCAGACACAAAGAGAGCCTAAACACCCACTTTTGACATTATGTTATTATCCATAGTACTAACCAATATTAGTTATCCTTAACCATCATTGGTTATCATTAACCATCATCGGTTATTCTTAACTGTCATCAGTTATCCTTAACCTTCATTGGTCACACCACGACGACGTTGGTCTATGTGCACGATAAATTTCCTTAAACCATCAAGCTTCCTAATCATATAAAATCAACCCAACCTACACCAGATCTTACCGAGACCCTATCTATGACCCTCAAAACAACTACCTAACCTACAACCTGACCCAAGACCTTCACCAGTTTAATTATTATGCATTTAATTTGATTGACACTGATAGTAGAACACTAGGATTAGATTCTTTTATTTACATGTTCAATTATTTTATATTGCATTATATATCACTTGGATTGAGAACCATCGAGGAAGTATCACTCTTCCTAGATCTAGCTCACGCTAGGAAATCCTCTAGCCTTTTCTATTAACTATATATTGTGGTCTTTTTTTGCATTACGGGTAGTTCTTTCTAGCCAAAGGAAGCTCACAAAATCCTTTTTATCGGAAATCAAGAACACGCGCACTCAACCTTCAACCTCGTGACAACAGTATTCCTCCTTGGCCTATTTACCTTTACTTTTTATTATCGACAACAATTGATCAAACATTTTGGCATGCCGTGGGACCCATCGGGTTATTTTACGATTATTCATTCTAGGTAAAACATTGTGCATTTATTTCTGTTGAAAAGTATTCACATTAATTTTCTTCTTTGGAATATTTTCCTTCTTTATATTGTCTAAAAGAAATCATGATTTTGGTGCTTTAAAAATAATGTCTTTATTTATACCGCTTTGCATTAGTGAAAGAGCATTCCTCTTCTTGTTCTCCATTTTCTACATTGAATGTAATTGTGGATTTGGGCTTAAAACATTTGCATTTCATTCTGGTTTGTTGCATTGTAGCTCACATTAATTGAGGGAAACCTATATACTGGAAGTCATGCCCAACTGATGGTTGACTAATTCAATCGTAGTTCACTTTGCACACTCTATATACCAAACCACTTAAATAATTTACACATCTTCTTAAACATCATCTTACCTAGAATAATTTTTCAATGATCACATGATCAGAGGATTGATAGTGGGCACCCAGCTGGTTTCTCTGTCCAGTCATTATCTCAGAGAAAGGACCACCCCTACCAAAACTTTACCTAAAACCATCCTTAGATCTTGGATTTTCATAGGGAACCTTCTATTGAACCAAAAACTCTATTCTAGTCACAAGTCAATCCTAAATAGCATAAGGTGGAACATAAAATTCACCCATAGGATTTCGTGTTTGTTAACTTTTGCTTGATTTGTGTTTTGAGTTGTGAGGTCATGTTCTCCATTTTTTTTTCTTTCTTTCACACTCCCCAATTATAGTTGGTGTATTCCAACTTTTATGAGTGTGTTAGGGTCCATCATTACCATACTCAGGTTTCTGGGTTGGTATTTTATCTGATCTAAGTCACTAAAGTCAACTTTCTCCATCTTTTCAAATTTCACAGTGACCAGGCGTCGGTCCAGAGACCATCATCGATTTACTCATCTGACCATCATCGGTTTACTTAACCATTGTTAGTTACCTACTTTTTTGTCATTTTACCAAAAATAACACTCATCACATTTCTATTCTTTCTGGGGTTTCTTAGATACATCATCATACCTCTGGACCTTTGAAATCACTGTCAAATCTAGATTTTGTCTCATTTTCATCAATTATTACCACATTTATCAAAATTTTGATTATTCCATAGTAACTAGTATCGGTCACCCTAACCATCATCGGTCACCCTCTATCACCATCATCAGTTAACCCAACTACCATCGGTTCCTGTGTTTTAATTTTTAATTAAAACAGTGATTAATTTTGCCTCCTGGAACATATTTTCTCCATTTCCTTTTTGCCTCTGTGTCATTTACGAAATCAGATTACCAGTCTACACTAACTCACACGGTTTTGACTCATAGCCAAGCCAACACCCTCATGTTCCACCCTAGCCTTTAGCCACTCCCACCTAGCCCATCACCGCCTTCCATCCTGTCCCCTATAGATCACAGTCATCACATCATCATCAGTACCGATGAGGAGGAGTTCGCAAGACTCCTTAACCAAAATCTCACTACCTTACAATATTATTTATCCCATTCATCTACTTGGGACTCATTAGGACAACTGGTATATGGCATGCCTGTGTCCATTCCCCCTTCCCTCGCCCCCACTTCCACGTCAACTACTACTAGCTTTGCCTTAACTTCTTCCACCTTACCACCCGTGGTGTCACAACTTGACCCCATAGCATCTATAAAATAGAGAGAAAGGTTCAAATATGTCTTCCACTTACGAGAAAGCTGTAGACATCCCTAGTGCAGATCTAAAGAGTAGCAAATGCATGAAAAACCAAGTCCAAAATTTTGATTTGTTCCATATATTTCTAAGACTACATAGGCATAATATATCTTTTCTAAGGCTCATTCCAAGAATATCACAACATATTTAAATATTTTTGAATGCATGAAGAAGAGTAATGTGAATATTTCGTTATGGGATGCTTTAAATATTCCGGACAACAAGATATCCTTACAAAAGAACTTTCTAAATTGTAGTTGTCTTCAAAATTAGCTCATAAAGAGCCAAAGAAATCTGATATGGTACTTGGTATAATTGAGTAAGAAATAATGAAAGAGGTTAGGTGGATGGTTCAAAAATTGCTTAACTCAGCTGATGTAAGAAAACCACCTCCATTTTATTTATCACTCATTATTGGTGATCATTTAGTTCATAACTATATGGTGGAAAACTATGCAAGTAAATACGGTCATGCCCAAGGTAATTGCCAACAAGCTAGGCTTAGAATATGAGCCAACTACAAAGAGAATTTTGTAGCTTGATGGGAAAACAACTAACACAATGGGTTTGATCAAAAATTTGGAAGTAACGTTGCATATTTATCATAATGTGACAATTGTGCAAGATGTAACGGTTTTGGATTTTCTCCTATTTTCTCTCTTCTTATCAAGGGATTTTATAGAAAATATTGGTGTTTATCTCTCTTTTTATTGCTATTACCTCTTCTTGACAATGAGGTATGGAACAAAAGTTATAGTATATTCAGAACCATTAGCAAAGCTCCATATAGAACCACATGTCTCAAGTACTATTGCAAATTATGATGCCATAGATTAGGCGGATTTCGATAATAATTCTCTACTTTCTATTTTAGAAAATGTTTCTAACTTATTCATAGACGAAAGGATACAAGAGAAATATGCCCACGGTCCTTACAAGGAATTAGAAGAGAAATTTCTTGGCGCGTATTGTCTTCATGAAGAAAACATGTATATTCCTTTATTTTCCAAAACATAAATGATCAAAGAAGGCATATGGTAGCTTCATTTTTATGGAGCAAAGAATAAAAATGGGACATGTTTCAGTTTAATGCCAACTTCCCCATCAAAACAAACATATTTTTCAGCTTTAAGCTTGCGGTTTACTGTACATGTAATTTTGTTGAGTATGAAGAATCTATTCACAACCTACCATGTTATAGGAAAGAGGAATCAGCTCATTGTAGGTTTATGGTGACTTAGAGTTAGTCATCAACCAAGTTAGTCACTTGAATGTTGTTATCTCAATTTTCCCCAATGAAAAATTGAGAAAACACGACCCTACAAAGGAAGAAATCTAAGGGTCTCTTCACACACGAGCCCATATTTCAAATCTAATGATAAGGTTGCATAAGGGCTCAAAAATGGAGGAGCAGGGTCGGTGAGGAGGCAAATAGTGCCAAAGAAACCAGAGGCTCAAAGGAGAGAAATGGGGAAAAGGTTTATAGTCTTCAGGCTTCACAAATGATTCAAAGCGGGTCCAAATTGGCCAAGTATGGAAAAGACAACAGATTCTTCCAAGTGTCTCAATGGAACACTGTTATCCAAAATTCACCCCTCAAGGTAATTTTGATAACATGCATCAAATTCTTTAGTCCTAAGCAATTATATTGATTCAAGGCAAAATCATGTTTCTGGGGTCCCCTCGGGTTCTTTCTAACTCTTCTGTCCAAGAAGAAAACCCAACAAGTTTTAAAAATGTGAAAAAATTACAAAAACAAGCTCGGGGCAGAAAAAATCATGAAAAATGGCTAAGTCCTAGTCCTCGCAACAGTCGGGACATAAGGGACATCTAGGCGAACCGGCCGAAAGGCTGCCAGGCGGTCTGCGCAGCATTTGGGACATCCGGGCCAAAGGGACGCGCGGGACGCGGAAATCTGAACTGGCCGAAAAGTGGAAAAAATTGACTAACTGTTGAAACAGGCAGTCTGGGACATCTGGGCAATTAGTACGCGGAGGACGCAAGTCGGCCGAAAAGACTTAAGGCAGCCCGAATAGTTGGGCCGAAGGTACGCGAAGTACGCGAACCAGCCGGATCGGCCAAAATGAGAACTTTCACACCGGGACAGTTGGGACAAAAGTACGCGAACCGGCCGAACCGGGTGAATCGGAAGAATTTGTCCCAGACAGTCCGGAAGCAAGCGGGACAAAAGTGCGCGGAGGACGTGAACCGGCCGGTTCGGCCGAACAGAGGACTTTTCATACTGGGACATCCAGGACAAAGGGACGCGAGGGACGTGAAAAGCTGAAGCGGCCGACAGCAAGGAAGAAAAGTCAACGTCTGACCCGTGAAACTTCAAACGGCCATAACTTTTGACTCCGAGCTCCGATTTTCATAAAATTGGACTTTCTGGAACGAGCACGACATCCTCTACGCCAAAAACTAGATTTCTTATTTTTGATGAGGGTAGATATATTTAAATAAGAGAAATATATTCGGCTCCAGTCAGTTAATGCTCATTCCCGTCAAATGACAAAAATGCCTGGACCCAAAATAGCTACCCGCACTTAGAAGGCCATAACTTTTGCATTTCTCAACAAAATCACACAAGATTGGTACCATTGGAATCATGGCTCTGAGACCAACGCATAAACAGTCAATAAATTTCAGATTTGATGAGAAATTGATTGAGATTTTTAAGAAAATGTGGCCGGGTTCATAACAGTGTTTTATTTGGTAGTTGAGAGTGCAATTAAGAGGCATGGTCATCATTCTTTCTCTGCTGCAGCACATGGGATAGTATGGGGAGCCTTTTGCAAGTAATTTACAATCATTTCACTCCATTTAATACCTCTTACAGGTGGTTGAAGGATAGATTTCGGGATTTCCATTTTCCCTTCTCTTTTCCTTCTCATTTTTCTATAAATTGGAGTGTTGGGCTCATTGTAAAGGAGAGAGTTTTTGGGTAGCAAAGCTCTGCCAAAATTTCTTTGTGAAGCCAGTGTGTTGCAGGCCCTTGTAGTGGACTCCTTGCATGGTGATCCAGGCCCTTATCTTGTAATAGACTGAACTGTGCATATCATGAAGCAATAAAATATCAGTTTGTGGATGTATCTTCCCCTGCTGTGTTTTCTTGCATTCTTCTTGCCCCTTTAATCTTTCTACAAGAATATTGTGTCTATTATTATGTTCTTTCAGGGATCCATTATCATTGTGTATGCTTGGAATATTGTTGTGAATGCATTTTGCTAGATTATGGAGAACTGTCATCACCTCTTCTAGTGTGTACTTTGCTTCTGTATTTCACACATTTGGAGACTACTCTCACACCCTCCTTTTCTGGTGTATCACCACTTTAGTGTAGGCTTTCATTTTATGCATTCTCTCTCCCTGGTCCCTTGGAAATTTAGATTAGAACAGTTAGCTTATCCTGCATTAGAGTAGATTGTGGTAGGTAGTTTAGGAGCAAGAACCAACTTTCTCTGGAGGTCTATCTCAAGTAGCAAGTCCCACAACTTGGAGATAGTACCCATGTTATCCAATCACACCGTGAGTTCAAGTATATGCACTTGTATAAACACAAGGGTGCTGTGATTCGATGATAACAACACCTTCAAGCATAAAATCCAAGTACCGGCCTCAAGTGAGCGTGGAGCCTCCACATTTCCTAAGTTCCCAAAATTTGCACTTTCGGCCATTGAAAAGTCTTCGGCTCAATGGAAGGTGCCAAGTGTCGAATCAGCACAACTTCAAATATAAATCCCAAGGTGGAGACTCAAACTAGTGCCACCCTTCACATGGTCGGGGTTCATTCGAAGTCAAGTGAAAAGTGGGCCCAAATCAACTAAGTATAAGAGTGTTGGTGAAAGGTGCCAAGTGTCTCAACGGTGCACATTCAAAGGCATGACCCAAAGTGGAGACTCAAATGAGCGTGAGGCTTCCACGTGTCTAGGGTTCGATAAAGGCATTTTCCCAAATCGGCTAAGTATCACACACTCGTGGAAAGTGTCACATCTCGGACTAACGCATCTTCAAAGGTTAATCTAAAAGTAAGTCTCCCAGAAAAGTGCCAAGTCTCCATGTTTCCCGGTTAGATATATGGCCCTGCCAAATAAAAGGACTTAGCCAAAAAATAAAGTAACAGAGAAAATCTACGGAAGGAGCCACGTGTCTTCTCAATGTAACTTTAAAAATAGAATTCAAAGGTGGTCCCTAAACACCCGTCGTCTCGCCACATGGCCATGTTGAAAAGTCAAAGCAGGAAGTCGGGTCATCGGAGGTGATTCGAACTTTTTGGATCGAAAGGCGTAAAGTATAAAAGTGAGCCTTACCTCCACTGATGCTCAAGGACCGATGTTTTAAAACTTAATTGCCTGCATGGAAGTGGGCCTCGGGAGGAATTTTTGCCCCAAATGGAAAATGCAGACCGGTAGGCCCGAAGATGGTTTTTTTACAAAAAGGAATTGTGGGGGCTGCGGAAATTTTGTGTATTTTGTCTTTTTGGTGCTAGCAAAGTGCATTTTGGGCTCTAGACCCATTCTAGTAACTAGTTTTTGCCATTATTTATGGAACCGACTCAAACATTCAATTGGAAATATATTTCGATCCAGTCTGAAATCCAACAAATTTTGCACCATTGGAAAGGTCTCATCCTCATCTACTCCAAGGATTCCTGAAAATTTAATTTTGACAAGGTTAGGTGGGTGAGAATTGGGAAAATTTCTTCACGCCATTAATATGTGATCTGATTTCTCCAACAACCAAATCAGATTTGATTCAATCTCATCATTCTTCCTTCTTGACACCGAGAATTGACAGAGAGTGTTGGAATCGACAGATTATCGATGAATTTTCAAAGGCATTGATGACTGGTATCTAAACTCAAAATCAAGTTTCCCACCTCTTCTCTTCTTCCCTCTTCACTACATCTATAAAAGGAGTTGGGCTCATTGTAAAGGATTGGACATTTTTTTTTCACCCTCCCTTCTCCTCTAGTCTGCAGACGATTTTGTGGAGTCCAAACCTCCCATTCAAGTTATAATAAAAAGTGTTTACCTCTTGGCCATTTTGATGTACTATATCAATGATGGAGAAATAATATATGTCAGTGGATGATTCTCAACCCTCTCATGTGTTCATTGTTATCTTTTTATCTCTCATTACAGTTTGGTTATCTGTGCATGGTGGTTGTATTACATTTCTATGAGTACTGTGTTAAATTATAAAACTGGTGTCTAACATTCCTTTGGTGCATCACCTTGTTAGCTTAGGTTTATTCTCATGCATCTTCTTAACCCTATCTCCTTAGTAAGATAGAGTAGGTTTAGAGTAGATCCTCTGTAATTTAATTATGTGCACTTGAATAGAGGAATAGGAACCGGCCTTCATCCGAGAGCTCTCTCAATTTCAAAGTCCCACACTTTGAGAGATGCTCCATGTTATGCTATCACACTAAGAGTCTCAACCCAATAGGTTGCAAACATTCAGGGGTGCTGTGATTTTACACTAACAATTTTGGCACGCCCTGTGAGACCAATATTGGCACGCACTAATTATTTGTCTCTCTACACTTGTCCCCGAGGAAGAAGGGGAATGAGGAGAAGAGATCAAAGGTCTCCATCTCCACCAAATAGAACCTTGTTGACACCTCCTCCGGGTAAGCCATTCATTCAATCAACAAGGGTTCTCGGAAGAAACCACCCAACCCCTATGTCAATTTCACCTTGGTAGCAGCCCACTCACTCTCAATGCACAAAATCCAGGTCCTAGTTGTTGCATTAAATAGCATCCCATATTTCATAGGAGAGAACCAGACTTCTCCTAGTGATCACATTCAATAAATTTCAAATGTCTTCGTAATTCATGAGATCACCGAGATGGACATTGTAGTCAAAGTGTTATCCTCTTCGGTGAAGGGTAAAGCTTTGCAATGTTTCAGAGTATAATAAAGAGGCTCTATTCGAGATGGTACCATCTATGTAGAGATCTTCATAATCAATTTAAAGAGAGGGAAGATAATCTATCCTTGTTGGAGCATTTCAAAACCATCAAGAGGGATCCTAATGAGTAGCTAATAGATCTTAACTTCATATTTCAAAAGACATGGGATAGGATTCCATCAGCCATGAGGCCCACGGATGAAGGTGCTTTCTTATACTTTCTTAGAGATTTAAATTTTGATATTTCTTTAATGATTCAATCAATGGGAGAAACAACCTTACCTTATAGCCTATGAAATTTCCATTAGAGCTACAAAATTTAATTCAGGATGGTAAAATTTCTCCTAAGCCACCTATACCTCTATATCTGGAACTAGGATCTCCAAGCACTAGTCAAACACCCAAATTAGCTCCCATACCCACTCCAAGGAATCGAGTTTAGTTGAACCTTCCACATCATCCTATGGCACTTCAAAAGAGATATAAGAGGTTATTAAATAGCTACGAACCTAGGAAATGAGCTAGTGACTATTAAAAGGTAGCAAGCTCGAGTTCTTGGCCATATCAACCTTAAACCTAGTAGTAGGCTAGACCCCCATATCAGCAAAATAGACCACCATCTCAGGCTGCAGGTCAAAACCAAAACCAAGGAAAACCTTAAGCAAACTAGGCATTTCTGACCATATGATCCAAACACAGCTTAAACATCAAGGGCATTGGTTCCAACAAAAAACAAGATGGCACAAGAATATGATTGGTGTTTTCCATGGATTCAGTGCCATAACCAGTCAATGGGCTTCAATGGTGCACTGAACCAGGTGTTGATGGTACAAAGCATTGGTGCGTCCCAAGATCCTAGTCAAGAGTAAAATTAGTAGCAAGAAAATCATAAAGAGGCACCTCCAAGTGAGACCATGTTTTTCAATTGGCAGGCTAAAGATTTTTGTGGTATGAATCAAGCACCTCCTCATAGTGTGGCAGAAAATACATGATCCAATAAGATGAATATTGGATAGGGGAAATCCTCCAATTTAAATAGTCCATGGTCCTCTTTTTCCACGCAAAATTGAACTCCCATTATGTAGATTCATCCCAAGCCACCTTCTAGATCCACTCAGACACCGGTTGTAATGACCCATGTGTAAGAGAAAATTGTACCAGGGAAGGGGCAGCAAAAAGATATCTCATCCCCATTTAATATCATTGAACAAATGAAGAAAACAAATGTGAATATTTCAATGTGGGAGTCATTGGCTATCCCGGGGGTGGAGAGATATGTTGCAAATTGTTATGGAAAATTGGTCGACCTCAAATCAGCCCCCAATCAACAAGATAAATTGCTTACCAACGCAGCTCAACCTGAAGGGAACCATGGAGGACAACAAGGTAAGAATCTGAAGCCTCCTCCCTTCTATGTTTCATTTCTCATTGGGGAAAAATTGGTACATAATTTCATGATTGATTCAGGAGCGAGTAGTTTGGTCATGCCAAAGCAAATAGCCAATCAGCTAGGTCTTCAATACAAATTCATCTCTAAGGGCGTACTACAAGTAGATGGGACAATGGTAACAATGGTTGGAGTCATAAAGGATTTAACCCTAAAATTACATAAATGCCCCAATGTGACCGTATTGCAAAACGTATAAGTCATAGACTTGCCACGCCACAATTTGCATTGTGTTTTTCAAGAGACTTTACTTCTAAAATTGGAGGCTATTTGTTTGCTTTGATTGGTTGCACATGCTTTTAGAACAAGGTATGGAGCTAAGGCTATGATCAGATCTAGGCTGATTGTATATTACCAAATTGAGCCTTATGTACCCAGCCCAATCAATGTGAATTGTTCATCCTTTGATCAAGAAGACCTCCCAAGCACTTGTGAGGCAGATACCAAGGTTGGGTGTATTCCAGACTTGACCCTCGACGAATGGGTGAACAAGAGGCATGATTTTGACCCTTATAAGGAGATGGAGGAATCTAAGCTAGGATTCTATTGTTTGCATGAAGAGAATCATCCTCTTCCTGACATCACTAAGCCAGACCACAAGGATGATAATGAGGTATGAAATTTATTCTTTGATGGCTTGAGAAGTAGACAAGGAGCCGGAGGAGGAGCTATGATTGGTTTCACCTCAAGGTACAAAACATTACTCAGTCTTATGTTTCCAATTTTCTTTCTCAAACAACATAGCAGAGTATGAAGCCTTGATCCATGGACTGCATTGGGCAAGAAAAAGAGGGATTAAAAACTTGCAAGTGTTTGGTGATAGTGAGCTGGTTGCGAATCAAGTCCAAGGACAAAATTTTGTCAAGAACGATCTGTTAAAGAACTACAAGAATCATGTATGGGATCTCATCAAATATTTTGAAGCATTCAACATCAATTCCATTCCAAGGAAGAATAACGAAGTAGCAGACAAATTGGTAGCAATCGGGAGGCATTTGATGTAGTAGAGAGTATTAAAAGTGATAAGTCTCAGCCTCATATCAAGGTGGTTGTAAGACTAGTTGTCCCAGATAATAACACAAGTTGGTAGGTCTTCGACAATGATCAACAAATTGTCAACTTTCTACAAGAAGAAGCGGAGTTCATTGCTAGAAACTAAGACAAGTTAGATCGGTGTTATGGTGACCAAGTGGTGCAAGCTGAGAACCAACAAATTACCAAAGGGTCTTGTAACTTTGGAGTCAATATTCAACCCAAATGATCAATTCCGGAAGGAGAAGACAAATATTCAAGTAAAGGGTGAAGATTCGAGCCCATTTCCATAGATGAAGGCAAAATATTTTGGATTGTCAAGGTAAGTACTCAACAAGAAAAACCTGAATTCATTCAACTTTGTCAAGAATTCCTAGATGTCTTTGCTTGGACTTACAAAGATTTAAGAGGTTTCAACCTAAAGTTGGAACAACATACTATCGAGATGGATCTAGGATCTAAGCCTTCTAGACAAAAGCAAAGGCCAATAAACCCTCACATTGAACCTCTCATGAGAAAGGAGTTGAACAAGATAATTGAGGCCAACATCATATTCCCTATCAAGCATTCAAGTTGGGTTACAAAATTTTTTCATGTGAGGAAAATAAGTGGAGAAATCAGATTGTGTGTAGACTTCCATGATCTAAACAGAGCATCACTCAAAGATCACTACCCACTTCCATTGATGGAGCAAATCTTGCAGGTTGTAGCTAGCTCTGAGAGGTTTTCATTGCTAGACGGATACTCAGGCTATAATCAAATAATGGTGAAAGAGGAAGATCAATTCAAGATACCCTTCACCATAAAATGGGGTACATATACTTATAATAAGATGTCATTTGGTCTATCAAATGCCAAAGAAACATTTCATTGAGCTATGGACATGGCATTCAAAGGCTTGATCAACAATATAGTTCTGGTGTATCTAGATGATATCACATCTTCTCAAAGAATGTTGCAGACCATCTCTTCCACCTTAGATAGGTATTTTAGAGGTGTAGAAGGTTTGGAGTGTCATTAAACCCAAAGAAGTGCGTATTCTTGGCACATGAGGGGAAATTGTTGGGTCATATTGTCTCAAGAGAGGGGTTAACAATTGATCCTAAAAGGGTTGAAGCCATCCAAACACTTCCATTGCCACAACATAAAAGTATCTCTAAAGATTCTTGGGGAGAATAAACTTTGTTCACAGGTTTGTGCCTGATTTTTCCACTCTTGTGAAGCCTTTAACAATGATGTTGAAGAAGATTCTTGCATTCAAATGGAAAACAGAAGGAAAATATATTTTTGAGGCCATCAAGCTTGCAATATCACAGGCCCCAACTCTTTTTAACCCAAACTTTTCAAAATAATTCATGTTGTATGCTTTTGGAGGATCAGACATAATCTCGGCTATCTTGGTTCAGCCCAACAAGGAAGGTTCAGAACAGCCCATAGCCTTCTTCAGTCAAATCTTAGAGGATTACGAGGTAAAGTACTCTTTCATTGAGAAGCATGTCCTTGCTTTGTCATTAGGAGTTTGAAGAAGTTTAGACACTTAGTCTTGAATAATAAGATTCAACTACTAGTATCTCATGTTGGTGTCAAGAATTTTCTCCTAAACAAGGACTTGAATGAGAAGAGAGTAGGTTGGATCACTTAGGTAATGGAATATGACATTGAGATCAAAGTGACCAAACTATTTTGTGGCAAGGGTATGTGTGAGTAGCTCACTTCCAAGCAACAAGCTAAGTCATTGGATAAAGAAGAGGGTGTCATATTACTACGAGAATTTGATAAGGAGAAGCCACTAATGATACAAATATTCAATGTTGGACCCAAGCCTTAGTGCGCTATCTCCAAATAGGTTTGTGCCCTTCAGAATGGAATAAGGAAAAAAGGAGATATTTTAGACTACAAGCTATCCCATATGTACTTATTGATGGTGTTTTTTTCAAGAAGGATATCAATAGTGTCCTATTGAGGTGCATTAGGAAAGGCCAAATTGAAAGGGTATTACATGAGTTCCATGATGGAGAAGTAGGAGGCCACTTTGCTCCTCAAGTAACAGCTCTCAAAATCATGAAATCTAGTTATTATTGTCCTAATGTGTTTTGGGATTTCTACTCATAGGTCAAAAAGTGCAAAAAGTGTGCATTCTTCACAGGGAAGGAAAAGTTAGTAGCCCTCACCCTTCGTCCAATTTTAGTGGATCATCCACTCATGCAGTGGGGACTAAACTTCATTGGAGTGATTAACCTAAATTCAAGCCAGGGACACAAGTGGATACTTACAAGAAATTGTCTATTTCACCAAGTGGACTAAAGCAAAAGTAGTAATCAAGGAGGCAAATGAATCCAACATCTTAGATTTCTATGAAGGAATAGCCACCGGTTTGGATTCCTTGCCACTATTATATTAGATAATGCATTGGAATTCCTTGGTATAAGGAACACTTTGAATGGACCATCAAAAATGGTGTATACCTTAGCACTTCATCAAACTATTACCCTTAAGGTAATGGCCAAGCAGAGTCTAAAAACAATAACCTACCAAGGATTATCGGAAGGAATCTTGATGAAAATCGAGAGAACTTGGCATAAAAATCTCAAATCAGCTGTATGGGTTGATGGGATCACATCCAAAAAGGTCCATAAGCAGCTCCCCCATACAAGCCGGTATACAAAAAAGAGGTAGTATTTCCCATATCATTGGAGATACCCACTTTAGAGCTCAAGAAGCAGTTGGAACTAGCTGAGTTTGAACCTATGGCAATCATGTATGCATAGTTGATGGAAGTAGGAGAGGTAAAAGAGAATGCAATGCAAATCATGGAGAAGGATCAAGCATTGATCAAGAAGATTTTTCATAAGAAAGCAAGAGCAATGACCTTTCAAGAGGGGGACTTAGTTTTAAAATGGGATGTTGATCAAGAAAAAATAGGAAATTATTCCAAATTTGATGCCGTTTGGAGTGGCCCTTACATGGTCACAAGATGTACAACTAGAAATGCCTTCCAACCAGCTAAGTTGGATGGTGAATAATTACAGATTCTAGTCAATGGGATCTATCTCAAACATTGCTACTAAAAGGAAAAATTCCTCACCCTTGTAAAATATTAGCCTAGGTTTTCAATTTCTCCAAGTGCATATGCACATTGTTTTGTTATGGCATAGGTTTTATTTCCCTAAGTTCTTTGGCATTGTTTTTTTGCTCCGAGGTTTGCATCAATATACGATTCAATGCACCTCAAGGTGAATGTGCCAAGCCCTTTAGCATTTGCAATAGGGAGACCCATAGTTTCCATAATAGTTTCTTATTTTAAAATAGAACAAATACAAAGCAACTAAAATCAGGTCTTGAAGGGTCCATTTCAAGAACAACGGGAAAATTCCAGGTCACCAAGTGCAAATGTTAGATTCAAGATTCAAGAACAGGACCATTATCGTGGCCATGACCCATGAATCCATGCCCAATAGATGTGTTGGTGCTCAATTTAATCCCACCTTGTTCATTCAAAAATGTCTCAGTCTAGATGGTTTGAAGTTTTCTTTGTCTCCTTGTATTGATACATGAAATCTCTTTCCTTCATTTGGTTTCCATGATCGAGTCCTTTCCTCCGTCGAGGATCACATTGAGTTAAGATATTATTTACATTCTCTCTATCCATGAGAAATAATTTGTAATTTGGGTGTGAATCAGGGTTTTCCCTTATATTTTTCCATAGTCATGTTTTCCCTGTCAATTTTGTCCCAACATTTGTGGAAACGTGGTCCTTTCTGATTGGATGCGGCCCGATGGGTCTTTTTGGTGAAATTTTTCACTTTTGTCAAATTTGTAAAAATAACCAAATTGGCCATGCGGCCCCGATAGCATCTAATTGGTTATTCAGAAAATATGAAGCGGCAGGTATAAAGTATTACTTTGACCCCAAAGAAGGACATGTGGTAGTTTTTCAAGCTACAAGCGAGAGGGCGGGTCACCCGAACATTTTATAGTTTTTGCCTTTTTGTACGAGGGAGAAAAGTTATGAAATAATCTGCAACTCCGTTGGGGCCCACATCAAAAGTTAGAAGTGGAGAGGCGGGTCACCGAGGCATTTTGAAACTCTAAGGCCCGTTGAACTCAAATCTTATCCATGTGGAGGGTCGGAACTCATTTGAAAATGTAACTCTCAGTTTGACCTTTGAATTTATGCTAAGGAAACATGTGGAGGTTTTCTCTAGCCCTCCCCATACTTATAATTTTCTTCAAGTGTCCAAATAAGTACTTTTAATACCATGGAAATGTGGAGGGCCTACACTCATTTGAGGATCTACCTCTGGGTCCTACCTTAGTATTTGCGCCAAGGAGACACGTGGAGGCTTCTGCTAGCTCCTATCTATACTTAAACTTCTCAAGTAACTGTCTAATGCCTCGACACATGGTGAGCTTGTTCTTATTTGAGGTTTCTACTTTTGGGTACCATATCGAAGAACATCAAAGAGATGCGTGGAGGCTTCCACTGGCTCCTCTTTGTACTGAGAATTTTTCAAAGGCCAAGATAACTTTCTTGGGCCCAAGGCACATGGAGAGCCTACAATAATTTCGGTCCCACCTCTAAAATTCATCTTTAAAGTTGTGCCAAACAAACATGTTGAAGATTCTGCTAGGCTTTCCCATAATCTGACTTTTCAGCAACCGATGCAATTCTCCAGTGTCCTGAACACATGGAAGGCCCACGCTCATTTGGGGACCTGCCTCTAGACTTCACCTTTGTAGTTACACCATGGAAACACATGGAGGCTTCCAATGTCTCCTCTTTACACTTGTCTCGACTTGGACTCATAGTGCATGAATCCAGGCATCCATGCAAGGGAACTCATTTCTAAAGGTGTATTCTTGAGGGTGAAAAGGATTGTTTGTCAAATCCAGCTATATAGAGCCACCTGAAAATGATTAAAAGGGGGATTTATCACATGAAAAAATAAAATAATGATTAGAAGGACTATCAAAAAGCTATGGCATGGCATCCTAGTCATGGTTAAGTGTTTGAGAGACGTGATCGGTTCATGATTTGTCCACTTGGCAGCTTCGGGTGTAAATTTGTTAAATATCGAGTTTTGAGACAAATTGGTAACAAGTAAAGGATTCCTAGAATATTCTTATTTTTGGTGGAAAATTTGGGATGAGTGAGCGAGTGAATTGTATAAATGTAATGACGATACTCTTGAAAAATCTTGGGGTTAATTTCTATGAGAAAATTTGAGAAATCCCATCTTCTTGAGAGACCATTGGAGAAAACTGTTAATCTCTTATGTTTTAGGTTTGATCACATCAAGATGGTTGCAAGTGTACAACCATTGACAAGCTTTGAGATTGTTGAAGAAACTTTCCCCTACTGATGAATCTAATAGATCTCAAATTAATTTGTGTTGATCTTGGGAAATATTGTGTCTACTTTTATTTCGAATGTCTTTCAAATGGTTTTGATGTTCCTATCTAGCGATCTTATGTTAAAATTCCTATGAATCACATAGGATCTCATCCCTGTGATAGTTTAGTGGCATTTGCAATTTCATTATGAGAAGAGCCTCCATTCTGTAATGAAATAAACAATTTAAAATCACTTTACTGTCATTTTATTGATAAATATTATGCTGTAAGCCTATGAGTGTATCTTAGGTGTGAGGAACTAGGAGTTGTTAATGTTTAATTGAGTCTTTAGCTCGAGGCTTCGTGTTGAATTCTTAAATATTTTTTGAAACCGTGTAGATCTAGGGATCCATTGATGCACACCTTCTTGTTGAAGGAATATTTTGGCTATTAAAGCATTATGTCTATTATTTTTCCAATTATTGTAAAGGTTCTCAAAGATCTGGTGATATCAACTTCATCTTGCTTAATTCCCCACCAAAACATTCAAATAACCATGAATCTTACCTAAAGTACCCTTGTTTGTGTTGTGTATCCACAAATGAACAAATTCTATGGCTAAAATATACAAAAGCAAGCAGGTTTTAAGTGTGTTTAGTAATCTGAACCTTGTTCAAAAAATATCCCCATTCTTTAGAAGTGACAACTCATGAGAGTTAAATTTTGGTGTATTGATCATATTTTCTCAAGGTTCCCCTAAAAATTATGCAAAGAAGGATCTCTTCATGTCCTTCATCAACGAGAGATTACAAAATGGTTCCTCTCACTTTGTGGTCGAAAGGCACAACCTAAAGTAGTGAGGATAGATCAAATCCTTTTATATGGTGCTATCCATTTCTCCAATGCCCGAGTGACAAAGAGCCAACTAAATCCCTTCCCTGGCTACAAAATGACTTATGATTTGTCTGTCTCTAAGTATCTTGTTAAATCTATGATGCTACTTGGCTTCCAAGGGAGAATAAATTTGGATACCAACACGATGCAATAAGTCAGGTTGATCTCTTCATCTAGTAGGTATATGTCCTAGTGAGTCGCCAAATTGTCATCTCAATTTTTCCCTGGGAAAATTGAGAAAAGACAAATTTCTTGCAAGCAGAAGAAATCTAAGGGTCACTTCTGTCACACAAGCCCACATTTCAAATCTAACGATAAGGTTGTACGAGGGCTTGAAAATGAAGGAGCAGGGTTAGATGAGGAGGCAAACAATGTCAAAGAAACTAGAGGCTCAAAGGAGAGAAACGAGGAAAAGGTTCAAAGTCTTCAGGATTCACAAATGATTCCAAGTGGGCACAAATTGGATAAGTATGGAAGAGATGGAAGAAGCTGCCAAGTGTCCCAACAATGCACCTTCAAGCATCGAATCCAAGTACCATCCTCAAGCGAGTGTAGAGCCTCCACGTGTCTAGAGTTCCCCAAAAGTCACACCGGCCATTTATAATTCTTCGACTCAGTGGAAGGTTCCAAGTATCGACTAGGCACAACTTCAAAGATAAATCCCAAGGTAGAGACTCAAAATAGCTCCAGCCCTCCACGTGTCTAGGGATTCAATCAAAGTCTAATGGAAAGTGGGCCCGGATCAACTAAGTATAAGAGTGTCGATAGAAGGCACCAAGTGTCTCAATGACACACATTGAAAGGCACGACCCAAAGTGGAGACTCACATGAGTGTGAGGATTCCATGTGTCTAGGGTTTGAGAAAGGCATCGACTCTGAATCAGCTAAGTATCAAAGACGCACAAAAGGTGCCACATGTCGTCGAGTGCATCTTCAAAGGTAAATCTAAAAGCGGTCTCCAAGACAAGAGCCAAGTCTCCACGTGTCCTGGGTTAGATATATGGCCCTGCTAAACAAAAGGACTTAGCCAAAACATAAAGTAACAAAGAAAATTTGCAAAAGGAGCCACGTGTCTTCTCGGCGTAACTTCAAAAATAGAATCCAAAGGCGGTCCCTAAACACACGCTCGCCACGTGGCCATGTTGAAAATTCAAAGCGGGAAGGTGGGTTGTCGGAGGTAATTCAAAAATTTTGGCTCGAAAGGCATAAAGTATAAAAGTGAGTCACACCTCTACTAATGCCCAAGGAGCCGTGTCAAATCTCAATTACGTGTGGGAAGGCGGGCCTAGGGAGGACGTTTTTCCCCAAATGGAAAATGCAGACCAGTGGCCCAAAGATGGTTTTTTGACAAAAATGAATTGTGGGGCTGCAGGGCATTTTTTGCATTTTTTTTTTTGGTTCCAAAAGGCACAAAGTGAGTTTTGGGCCCGTGGACCTGTTCTGCTAACTGGTTTTCACCATTTTTGTATGAACCCAACTCAAACATTCAAATGGACATATCTTTCGATCCAATGCCCAAAATTCAACAAATTTGGCACCATTGGAAAGGTCTCGACCTCATCTACGCCATGGAAACCTGAAACTTTAATTTTAATGAGGTTATGTGAGTGAGAATTTGGAAAATGTCTTCACTTCATTAATTTATGATCAGATTACTCTAACAACCAGATCAGATTTGATTTGATACGTCATTCTTCCTTCTTCAACACGCCGAATAGACATAGAGCGCTAGACTCGATGGATTGTGGGTGGATTTGTAGCGGCATTGATGGCTAGTAGCTGAGATTCAAATCAAGTTTCCCACCTCTTCTCTTCTTCCCTCTTCACTACATCTATAAAAGAAGGAGTTGGGATCATTGTAAAGGGTTGGAAATTTCAGTTTTCCACCCTCCCTTCTCCTCTTGTCTGCAGATGAGTTCATGGAGTCCAAACCTCCCATTCAAGTCATAATACAAAGTTTTTACCTCTTGCCACTTTGTGATGTACTTGTATCAACTCGGAGCAATAATATATGTCTGATGAATGATTCTCAACCCTCTCATGTGTTCATTGTTGTCTTCTGATCTCTCATTGCAGTTTGGTTATATGTGCATGGTGGTTGTATTACATTTCTATGGTTTGTGTTAAATTGCAAAATGGGTGTCTAACATTCCTTTGGTGCATCACCTTGTTAGCTTAGGTTTATTTTCTTGAAACTTCTTAACAATTTATTCCTTGTCAAGATAGATTAGGTTTAGAGTAGATCCTCTACAATTTAATTGTATGCACCTGAACAGAGGAATATGAACCGACCTTCATCTAAAGAGCTCTCTCAATTTCAAAGTCCCACACTTTGAGAAATACTCCATGTTATGATATCACACTGAGAGTCTCAACCCTATAGGTTGCATACATTCATGGGTGCTATGATTTTTCACTAAAAATGTTTCTAAAAATCCATTGCTTTGAAGTATTATAAACATTGAATTTGGGACTTGATAAATTATTTTCAAGCTTTTAATATCCAAAGTGTGTCCCAAGAGAAATGAAAAAACTTGTAAAAATACTTGCAACCACTATCATGCAGCCAACTTTGATGTGCTTGAGTAGGTTCAAAATGATAAAATTCAGCCTCACATCAAGCTAGTTATCAAACCTTCAAAGCACGATAATAATGAAAAACTCGACAGTTTACAAATAATATAAACAAATTATGTGTAGATTCTTACAAAGCAAGAAGTTGAATTTTCATCACTAATCAAGATAAGTTGAAGCATCAATATGGTGACCAAATTATGCAGCTGAAAATGAATAAGTTACCTTAGGGACTTGTTATTTTAGAGGATATTTTTAGCACAAATGATTAGTTGAAAAATACAAGGGAAAAATCTCTACTCATGCTAATAATTATGAATAAATATAAGTTAACGAAGTTAAAATGCCGCAGATCGGAAAGGTATGTTCTATTGTTGAAAAGAATATTTTTTGATTTATGCAAATAATTCATAGATGTATTTTCTTGGAAATACCAAGATCTGAGAGGTTTTGATCCTAGTTTGTATCAAAGATATGATACAATTACAACCAAATGCAAAACTTGTAAGGTAGAAACAAAGGCCTATAAATCCCAAAATTGAACCATTGATGAGGAATGAGTTGTCTAAGCTAATTGAATCAGGTATTATTCTCCCATCAAGCATTCAAGTTGGGTGGCCAACCTTGTGCCCGTACGTGAAGAAAACTGCTAAAATTCAGCTATGTGTGGATTTGAGGGATCTTAAGATAGACTCATTAAAAGATAACTATTCGCTACCCTATATTGATTAGATTTTAAGAACACTTTTAGTTTCATATAGGATGTTCTGTTAGATGGTTACAACGGATACAATCAAATTATTGTGTGTAATGAAGATATATGCAAAACAACCTTCACCATAAAGTGGGGTACTTATGTGTATGAGAAAATGCTTTTTACTTTCTCTAATGTCAGTGCAATGTTTCAACATGCAATGGATATGGATTTTCATATCCTTTTGAATAAATGCATACTTGTGTATTTGGATGATGTGGTTTTTTTCTCAAAAATATTTGGTGATCATCTTATGCATTCGAGGAAAACCTTTGAAATTTTTAGGTAGTTGGGGATCTCTTTGAATCTCAAAAAATCTATTTTTTCAGTGCACGAAGGAAAGCAGCTTGGTCACATTGTTTCCAAACATGGTTTGGCCATTGACCTACTAAGTTTAGATTCAATTTTCCAGTTGTCCTTACCACATCATAAGAAGGATCTTTAGATTTTCTTCGGAAAATAAACTTTGTAAGATGATTTGTACCAATTTTTGTAATTTTGGTCAAACCATTGACCTCTATGCTTAAGAAAGGAAAAAATTTCTCATGGATCAGTCAAGGAAAGAAAGGATTTGAAGCCATTAAATTTTTTGTTTCTCAGGATCCTACATTGAAAAACACAAATTTTTATAAAGACTTTATGATGTATGCACTTGCAGGAGCTGAAACCATTTTGGCCATCTTAACTCGGGTTAATGATGATGAAATAACAACCCATTTATTTTTTTCAGCAAAGCCTTCTTGATTCTAAAACAAGGTACACTTTTCTTGAAAAATAGGTCTTGTAGTACTTAGAGGATTAAATAACTTCAAGTACATGCATTTGAATAATAAGATTCATGTTTTAGTTTCTCATCCAAGCATTAAAGCAATCTGTTGAACAAGGAAATGAATGAGGATAGGGTTGGATGGATCACCAAGGTAATGGAATAAGATGTTGATATTAGTGTTGCTAAAAATTTAAGGGAAAAAGACTTTGTGAGCATCTGATTGCTGATATGGAATCTCATAATGTTGCATTTTTATCTCAACCTAAAATCAGCATCTTGAACTCAATCAAAGTTGCGGTTTCAAGATAGATGGCTGATATGATCACTTATTTACAACATGGAACATACCCAGAAGGTATGGACAACAATAAGAGAAGTTTTTTTACAAACTACACCATTTTCATTCATTGATGGAGTGTTGTTCAAAAAGGACATAAATGGAATATTGTTGTGTTGCGTTGAGTTTGATCAGTACATCAATTACTCAAAGATTTTCATGAAGGATATGCGGTGGTCACTTTTTAACACACACAATATCGATTAAAATCATGAGAGATGGTTACTATTGGCCCAATATTTTCAAGGATCATGATGAATGGATTAAAAATGTAAGCAATGTGCATTTTTTTTTAGTAAGGAGCATTTAGCATCACCGCCCGCAACCTATTTCATTTGATCAAAATTTCATGCGGTGGGGCCTTGATTTTATTGGCATTATTAAACCCCCTTCATCTCAATGGTACAAGTGTATTTTGACTACCAAAAATAATAGAGTGAATCCCAAAAGGTCTATCACCATACAATCTTTTTTTAAGGGAGGAAAGAATGCCTTTTTCTCTTTGGTGGCATCAATTAGAGCTCATAAAAAACGAACCACCTGCAACGTACCCAAAATCAGGTCTCGTCGCCAGCACAACGTGACACGTGCCCCAATGATGATACAGGTCTCCTCACAAGGTGTTCGGGATCTGGAAAATCTCTCCAAGTGTGCATTAACATCCCGCATGCCCCGCTTAGCCCCCATGTGCTTTATTTTTCCTTTTCCCCTCTTTTCTTAGCCTTTTTCTCTTCATTTTCCACCGCTTGGCGGCGGTCCTTTACACGAAAAGCTCTTTTAACATGACTCACGTAAATTCAACGTTTTACCAGCTTTCTTTCACCACCATAAGCTTGCATTTATGATTCTGGTTCCCTGGAATAGTGTTTTGCCATTGTTTATAGTTTAAGAGTTCTATTTGGCTTTTACCTTGGGTAAATGCAAATGCTATAAATAGATGGCTTGTGCTCAAGCAAATGGCCCCTCATTCACTTCTCATCTTCTCATTTTTAGTAATTCAGTCTTTTATTTTGCTTAGGATTCATAGTTTAGTTCGTTACATGCTTAGTTAGCATTGTTTTACTGTTGGTAAGCCACATATCCATCTTGTGCAAGCAGTGTTGTTATTTCATCCAATCCATTGGAGTAGAATAGCTTAGGAAGCCATTAAAGTTGTAGGTTTTTCTCCTCAAACAGGATAGTTTCAGGTTCTGGATGCTTTATGTTGCATGACTCACAATAGATCCCGCTAGGAATTGCATAAGCCAAGCTCTGTACTCTTGCGCTATCCCTCTCCTACTCGCATTGTATTCGGTGTGTATTCTGAGCTGCCTTTATCCCAATATCTACTTCTGTTGATGCTAGCATTACATGCTTTTCTGGATCCACGTGAACATGAAGGAACGAGGAGATCACACTGAGGGGACAAGATCACACACACCATCGGATTCGCCACTGTTCTGCAGAATCCAGGTTCTAGCTTTCAAAGTTCTAGTTAGAATCATATCAAATAGAGTAGTTAATTGCTTTATTTCAGTAAATTCTATTCTCGATATTTCCAGGGAAGCTGTGGGGATTGATAGTTTCTGAGAAACTATGATTCACTCCTCACTTCTGAGGTAGGATCGAGAATCTTGCAAATAGATTAGATGAGCTATTTTATTGTTTAGAATAGATCTACAAATTACACAGACAAATAGCTACACTCGGTTATTTTGTTTGTTTTAAATTATTATTTTAGTTGTCTTTCTAGATATTTTAAATAGTTGTTTTCTTAAATTCATAAAGTTCATCAGAAAACACAAAAAATAGAGAAAACATATATGTATAGATACACTTCACATAGTTAAATTTCATTTTGTTACAGTTAATTTACTTTGTTACTTTTGTATGACAATCACGGGACCTAGAGAGCCCAGGGAATACATATTCGAGCCAATCGTGCCCCAGCCCAATCTCATCATGGAAATAACCGATATAGATCAAAATCTTAGGATTCAAGTCTTCCGAACAACGGTAAGCTTGCAACAAATCAATTCTCAGTTGAGCGGACTAAACATAGAAGACGACCAAGCACACACGTTTTGGTCGAATCAACCGAACTACAGATTACCCTAGGCAAACATTCATATGACTGTAGAAGGGTTCGAAAGAGAACAAACCTTTGGTTGTGATCCTTTGGTCCCACAACCAGATGCAGGAGACACTCTTCTAGATATAGATACCAGCCTAAGAATCCAGGTTGCACGAACACCTGTAGGGTATTATGAGAAAATCACACAGTTATTGATCCTAAATATAGAAGCTGAGAAAGCATACGATTACTGGATATTAGGGATTAGGACTTGATTTCACGCATGACCATAACAGGTCCACAACGACTAAGAGTCTACGGTTGTGACCCACAAATCCCGCAGCCCAACGAATCCACAGGAGAATTAGACATAGACACTGGCCTACGCACACTAGTATTCCAGTCTACTCCACTTCCACCTATCATCATCGAACAATTATCCTTGCTAGACACAACAACTAACAAAGCTAGAGAGTTCTGGACTAGGCCAGAGAACCATCCATAGAATTGACTACATTTACCATCCACCATATGACCCTGTCCGGAGAAATACACGAAACTATCCCGGGTCATTTTCCACGTATTCCACAACCCATAGATCGAATCACGCCAGAGCTCGATATTGATTGGAGCCTTCGAGCAGTCATCCTTGCTGACCGATCTATCACACCAGCCCAAGTTAGGAGGGCTTTCTTTGCTTTAGATTCACAAGTTCCATTAGTGCGCATTGAAGACATTAGATTGCCTAACTAGTTTGTCTGTATCTCACACATATTCCATCCCCACTGGCTGTCTCGGCACGACCTCGGGAGGTCGGGTGCGAGGAAGAGTCACTTGTAGATTCCCACGCTCGCTTGTCACTTTTCGTCGTACAAAATTGGTGAACCCAGACGTGAAACAAACAAAATTAGTGAAGCTGACGTGAACTTCCTACTTTCTAGTTCGGAGTCATAGTATCACGTGTTCTTCCAAGTTTAGTATACTTTTCATCTTCTCCGCCTCATTGGCTTTCACCTTCGCTCCTTCCCATTATTCTGCGGGTATTCATATACCCCCCGAATATGTCGGGATTCGATGCATATGGCAGACCCCTCTTGGGTCTTGAGGCATACTACGCCCAAAAAATAGACAATCATCACCCTCGCTCTCAGTGTGGGGTGACAACTATTCAACTAATCAGTTGTCGACACAAACTCCAAGGATCAGATATAGCTCACCCTTCCAAACAGAGGAGTTGGAACAACTCACTCAAACGTAACAAACAGAGCCTTCAGGCTCGAACAATATGACGTTCACCGGAGAATCTGGTTCATCTCCTCAGGTACTACTTAGACCACAAATTAGTAGACAATCAGACTCATACCAAGGTTTAGACGATGAATATTCGGTATATTATGCCAGGAATGAACAACACTCTCGAAGTATGTATCCACAGTAGGAGGTTTACAAACACAACCCGAGGTCTCTTTTCAAGAAAATACCTCTATGCCACTGCATATAGGAAATACTCTCGGAGAAACTTGGCAAGATAGTGATCGAGTTCATAGCGAGGATATCACATGCCTATACAAACCATGGTATACAACAAATGCCACTATGGCAAAACATCGTGACTTCACCAAATGAAGTCATTTCAACTCTAATAGAAAGGTTAGAGGGTTAGAACTTGCCCAAGCAAGTCAAAATTCACAATTCATGCAAGCGGGGAGTTCGATCCTCCACACCATCCTAGCCAAGTGGATCTCCTCACGGGAGTAGGCACGTTAGGCATGACTCCTCGATATTCACAAAATGCCAACTAGACCCACCATCTCTAGCACTGTTCCTCCCGGTCTAGTACAGAACAATCCATTCCTGGATAGTACCCCGTCATACTTAAACATATACTCCAAATCACCACAAGGGGATATGTTCTCCTCTCCCGGCATTTTTTCTCAAACACGGGGCTTCCTTATGCCCCTGCCCAGTGCATCTCTGTTGCGCCATATCAACAACCCATCCCACCACCACTCCCTCAGCAGGCGCCATCAATGGTCGAAACATATGCGATAGGGACTTACTCAGAATATTTGAAAGAACCCTTGGATTTCACCATACGAAGCGTCATGCTTCCAAGACCTCTTCCCGATTTTCCCAAATACAAAGGAGAGGGAGATCCAAATGCGCATATCAAAGCTTACGCTACAGCCATTCGAGAACTACTCCCATGGGATGGGGTTGTTGCTAAAATATTCCCAAAAACCTTGGAAGGCATCGCTCTCGATTGGTATTATAGAATACCTGAGGCTTCCATCCATTCATTCAAACAACTCATTTCAGAGTTCATCAAGGCCTTCGACATGAACAAACTATTAAGAACAGGAATCAGGGAGTTCTTACACATCAAACAAGAACACAACGAATCAGTCACCCATTTCATCCAAAGGTGGCGTACAGTCCTTTATTCCTCGGCAAGTGCTCCAAACATGGATCAAATGGAACTATGTGATTTATTCCTTCATTCGCTTAGCAGAGAAGTGAAGGAAGAAGTCCAAAAGTTCCCATTACAAACTTACGATGAAGTCTTAGAGTGCTCTTGAATAGATCAAGCGGCGATTGATAGTGGTCATGCAAAACATATGGAGCAAACGGGAGGTTAATCACCCCCAATCAGAACACTACAACTTATCCCACTACCACGAACGTCAATCAAGGACCTAAAATCCTTAACAAAAATCGGGGTGTAACAACAGATGGAGTAACCGACCAACCTAAAAAGGTAAATATTGTCAATACTCCATCACAAATAAACAACCAACGAAACAACAACTTTACCCCGACAATCAATGCAGTGGATTTTAATCATCCACAACAACAACAACAACAACAACAACGGAAAATCCCATACAGGGTCCAAGCCAAAATTCAACTAGGTACCAAAACCAAGAATTCAAACCAAAGACAACAAACGCAAAATTTTAATAGACAACGGTTTGATCAAAATTTTGGGCCTAATACACATCAAATCAACAAACTAGGAATTACAATCCTAATTCATATTGTGGTTTCCACAAAATTTGGGGCCATGACACTAGAACGTGCCGTGACTACAATAAATTCATGCAACGCTTGCCAGATGAACAAAAACAACTTTTTATGGATATGTTCTTAGCAGATCCTACGTCACCAACGTCAAATACCTTTTCAGGTAGTTTCCCCTCAAAACGCACCCCTGAAGATCTTTAATGATCCACTCCCAAATCACGATAACAACAGGCTAAATCCAACTGGGACGAACAAGGGTGCAATGATAGGAAACAATGATCATGAAGCCTCGACCTCACTAAATCCATTAGTTGCCCCATAACTAGGAAGTCAACCACGACCTAAGGTAGTCGGTTTAGTAGAGTTAGGCTTGAGCTACCCATCGAAGCTATAACAAGGACGCGAGAGTATTTCTCTCAGCCAAGTCCAAGCCACCTGCCAGAGGCAGATGACATCCAACAAATCGTAGTAAAACCTGTGGGAGCCTATGATTTGATTAACGACCTAACAAAAACCTTCTCGCACATTTCATTCTTAGACTTACTAAAGAACTCTCCTGCCCACAGGGCTGCTCTTTTAGAAGCATTAGGTTTAGGTCATCTAATTAACATCACTCCACCACCTGAAACACAGGTAAATCATGTGGACTTTGATGTTCATCCTCCAGGGCAGGCAGATAGGGATGTCGAATTCATATTCGAGATAAACAAAATGCCGACAGATGCTGAGATCGCATGCCGAGGTGATCCAACCTTACATTTGCAAGTATGGGTTTATAACAACTATGTAAAGCATGTAATGGTTGACGATGGGGTGGCAGTTAACATAGTCCCCTTCTCTTTCCTCCAAAAGCTAGGGTATGGAGAAACCAATTGCTCCACAACTCGAAATACACTAAGGGGCTATGATAGTCTTAAAGCCACCTCGGTTGGAACTATAATATTACCGGTCACCTTAGGACCCAAAACCATCTTGACTGAGTTTTATATTATAGATCGGAAACTAACTATAATATGATCCTCGGCCGACCTTGGATACACCGCATGAAGGCAATCCCTTCTACACTATTTCAAGAAGTAAGGTTTTTACATTTAGGAAAGGTATTCATGGCCAAAGGTGATCCAAAACCATTTGATGTACACCTAGCTGACTTAAAGAAAAGACCAGGCGTACACTCGGAGTTTGAACTCCCAACAAATCAACTTAATAAACCTACTGACGCAAAAACAAAAAGAAAAGTTGGTACCTACGACAGATCTTGAAGCTATGAGCCTAGCCAAAGTAACTGACCCCCTAAAGATGAGGCTAACACTTGTAGAAACGGTATCATTAAGAACTACTTTGCAAAAATCGTTGAAGCTATTAGAAAATGATCTACCAATATTCTTACCATTCGATTCAGTAGGCATAGGATATCCCTAGGCATTGGCTCTCTTCCAGCAGAGGATCTCTGTATGGTGGAAGTAGAATATGCAAACACAACAGATATCCCAGCGTCCATATTCCCAGTCAAATATTGGACACTCCATTTTGATGGAGCTAGATGCCGTTACGGAGCGGGGGCAGGTGTAATCTTCACTTCCCCTGAAGGAAAAGTCTTACCTTTTGCCTTTAAACTAAATTTCGAGTGCACAAACAATGGCGCTGAGTACAAAGCCCTCCTCCTTGGCCTCATCTTAGCTAAAAGAATTGGTGTTGATAACATCAGAGTCTTAGGAGACTCACAATTGGTAACAAACCAAGTCTCAGAGATATATGAAACCAAAGCCGAGCATTTACAGCTTTACAAAAAAGTGTATTAGATTTAAGCAAGGAATTTGACTTCATATCAATTGAAGCAATCCCGCGAGAGGAAAATCTTCTCGCTGATTCAATAGCAACTTCCACATCACGTTTTACTCCAAGCAATAAGTTAGAGGATACCCGTTTCATGGTATCCCTTCGTGATGAACCATTGATAAAGACAATGACAAATTCTCTTTTAAACAGAAATGAATCTACTATCCTAGACCATGTTGATAGTGATATGGCCACTTTGGATTACTTAAACACCTATGCGGCACTACATCTCTCCTATCATATGATAGATTTGTCCTTAATCCCACATTCGTCTTCCTACTTCGGAAATCCCATGGTGGATCTTCCCTCACAAATGGAACCTAGCATATGCACAGTAGAAAATGGGGATGATTTGGATTTACCTCTAGTGCCACCTGAGTTTGAAGAGGGTAACACCTCTTTGATCGAAGAAACAATTGATATTAACATCGGAACGGAAGATGAACCAAGGATATTGAAATTAGGGTCCTCGTTAACCCCAGAGGAAGTAGAAATACACACTCGGATCCTCAAAGAACATCAAAAGGCATTTGCATTTAATTATAAGGAAATGACAGGGGTTGCACCCCACATCGCGGTGCACAACCTCGTCACTAAATCTGATGCAAAGCCAGTTAAACAAAAATCGAGACCCATGAAACCCAAGGTAGCTCTCATGGTAAAAGAGGAGGTAATAAAACTCCTCCAAGTAGGGATTTATCAAGCCAGTCGATTACTCCCAATGGGTGTCTAACATCGTTCCCGTTCTCAAGAAGAATGGAAAGATACACATCTGCATAGATTTCCGAGACATCAACAAAGCGTGTCCTAAAGATGACTTCCCGTTGCCATCCATTGATGTCATTGTTGATGCAACAGCTGGGTTTGAACTTTTGTCTCTCATGGATGGATTCTCGGGATACAATCAAATTAAAATATCTGAACAAGATCAAGCTAAAACCACGTTTATAACTCCTTGGGGAACTTATTGCTATGTTGTCATGCCATTTGGTCTCAAGAATGCTGGTGCTACATACCAGTGAGCTATGACATATATATTTCATGATTTAATTCATAAAATCATGGAATCCTACGTAGATGACTTGTTGGCTAAGGCCAAGAAGCGTTGTGACCATCCGGAAATACTCCGCATCATTCTCTCACGGCTGATAGAGTACGGAGTCACGCTAAATCCAGAAAAATGCGTCTTTGGAGTAACAGGAGGGAAGCTCCTAGGTTACATCATATCGTTACGAGGGATAGATGTTGACCCAACCAAAATTTGGGCTGTCCTCGAAATGGTTCCACCTTCGGATGAATGCGGAATCGAGGTCATTTCTCGAAAAGGCTGGGTGCGATCCGAAGATTCATCCGGACTTAAGCTTCACCATTCATCCATCAACAATTTACTCAAGAAAGATTATAGCATTGATTGGACTGAAGAATGCAATGAAGCTTTTGATGCAGTTAAGCGTTTCCTGTTATCACCACCTACACTAATGCCACCTAAGCTAGATCACCCGTTAATTTTATATTCACGAGCAACTAATGTCTCGCTAGCCTGCATGTTGGCTCAAGAAGATGATGACAAGAGAGAACGCGTGATTTATTTCATTAGCGAAATGTTGCTCGACTATGAAACACGTTATACCCAAGCAGAACGAGAATGCCTCGCCATAGTTTTTGCAACCAAACGCCTAAGACATTATATGCTAAATCAAGAAACAAGGGTCATGGTAAAAACGGACCATTTACAAACTTTCCTCACACAAGGGTCCTTGTCTAAAAAGGCTGGATGTTTTATAACCTTAATGGGGGAATTCGAATTAACATTTGTAAATCAGAAGTCGGTTAAAGGACAAATCATCACAGATTGGTTAGCTGATAACCCATTAGATGGAGGCGATCTAGTAGATTTAGATTTTCCAGATGAGTGTATATACTACATCGAAACCCGACCCTCTATCTCTGAGTGTCCCTGGTATGCTGATATCATTAATTATATCATGGACCATACGTATCCAGAAGGAGCTACACCACAACAAAGAAGGCGGTTACGTATTATCGTAGCTAAATACATCATTATAGAGCAAGTGCTCTATCGGAAAGCGTTCGATGGAATGCTCCTAAGATGTGTCGACACGGAAGAATCCAAGAAGATTCTCCATGAATCCCACAGTGGAATGTGTGGAGGCCACTTCGGTGGTCATGCCACCACTCGTAAAATACATCGAATGGGCTATTTCTGGCCTACTCTAGAACACGACGTAGTAGAGTTCGTACGCAGGTGTCATAAGTGCCAAGAATTCTCCCATGAGATCCATATGCAAAGCCTGAAAGCTCTGCTGACCAATCACTACTCCATGGCCCTTTTCTACATGGGGCCTAGATTTAATAGGGAAATTCTCTCCCTCATCCACAGACGGCCATAATTTTATAATCACGGCCACCGAATATTTTACCAAATGGGTAGAGGCTATGCCTCTTACTCTTATACCTGGTTACCTATCGCCAAGTTCATTTTAAACCAAATCATTTGCAGTACGGTATCCCACAAATCATTATCTCCGATAATGGAACTTCTTTAAGAATGAAGAGGTTCATGCGAGCTATGCAATAAATTTAAAATAAGCCATCATACGGCTTCCTTGTATTACCCTCGAAGCCATGGACGGGGATGAAGCGATGAATAAAACACTAAAAGCCATTCTCCTTAAAATGGTGAAAAGAAAACAAACAGAGATTGCACTTGAAGTTATATCCGGCCTTATGGGCCCACCGAACCTCAATAAAAACACCAGCGGGAGCAACTCCTTTTCACTAGTATTGGGCGGGCGGTTCTCCCACTCGAGGTTGAAATACCCGAGTCTCCGCATTTCATTACAAGAGGATTACGGATGAAGATGCTTACGAGAGAAGCACGTCTTTCCCAACTAGAAAGCCTAGATGAAACTAGGTTAGATCTTTGAACAACGACATAGAGTCTATCTTTGATTGGATGTGCGGAAATATAACAAGAAAGTCTATGAGCGTGACATATATGAAGGTGATCTCGTTCTAAGACTAGACAGCCGGATCGACAAGAAGACCGGCGAAGGAAGGAAATTCCGGCCTAAATGGTTAGGTCCATACCGAGTCATGAAAGACTATGGGAATGGTGCATACCTCTTATGTACGCTAGAAGGTGAGGAATTTGGTGAAACAGTCAATTCCCTACACCTCAAGCGTTTTTACGCGTAAGCAGCTAGCACTACTTATATATATATATATATCTACATTGCATCTTCATATAGATTAGGATCATGTTGTCCGCTTGTTCATACACAAATTGTGATTAAGGAATCTATTCTCAAAGCAATTCATTACAAACTCATGATGTTGTTGGCATAAACTCTTTAATCATACTTCTCCATTTTCATGATATCATCAAATTATCTCGGAATCATTTTATCAAATAAAGCTAGACATGGCAAAGTCTTAACGGTAACCATACCAAGATCTGCAAGTTTATTCTCACTTTTGATTTCTTCTTAGGGTAGGTGTCTTGCCTATGGTCTGTTCTAGAAGCTTCATGGTGTCACATCTATCCCATATGTATATCTCTTTGGAAATAAACACATACTGACATTTTACTCAAATAAACAAGTCAAACATTGATCAAACAGAAAATTTTAATTTTACACATTTCCTTGCCCCACCAACCTTTGGTGATGAGCTTGCGTCTCTTACTAGTGACGTAGGGTTGGGAAAGGATGGGAATGCCCTTACTCACCTATACTTTTCCCACGGTGATAAACCCACGCTTCTTACTAGTAGCATGGGGCAAAGTGTAGGGGGTCCTCTTGACAAATAAATGCAAAAAGTCATACACAAACAATTCAAACTTTGAAACTTTGAGTCAAAAACAAATGAATCAGATGTTCAAAGTCCCAAGAGAGTTAAAATCCTAAAAACCTAGATTTTGTCTACTATGTGGCCATCTACGGGTCTAAGTCTGGATAAACCACAAAGCAAGTTGCATCCAAAACTATGAAGTCACTCGAGTAGAGTAGACTTGTGGTGTCCTAATTTGGTTCCACCAAAGCTTTGTCTGTCTTTCATCACTATCATTTCACTACACCTCATAACTTGCGCCCTTCCCAACTCTTGGTGATAAGCCCTCGCATCTTACTAGTTGCGTGGAGTTGGGGGTAGGGGCAGGTTTATCTGTTCATCATACTGGTTTGTTTTCATCACTTTGCCAAAACAAACATGAAGTATCCAAAATTGCTTACAGAAACTAAGATTCAAAATCACATTATATCTACATCATCATATATCAGCATCATGAAACACAAAAGGAAAGTAAAACACTTGCATCATTTGTTCACCATTGCATATATTCTAAAAGAAACATATAAACATACATCATAGCATACATGAGGAAACTGGAAATAGAAAGAAAGCCATGAATGCCAAGATTTTGATCCAGAATGAATGCATATATATAAATAATCAATGTTTATATACAATGCCATCATGCACTAAGCATGGTCAAAACGCTCAAAGAGCCCGGGATATACAAAAGAATATATAGTACAAAATCTACGAGAGCCAAGTGGCTTCTCAATCCCTACGGGACCCCTCTGAAGGTGCACGCCCATGCCTAGGACTCCGGCTACACCGGCGCTCTGAATGCACGGAGGGCTCAGGATCCCGAGGGGCAGCCGCAGTCTCACCACGAGAATGGCTCCTCATCAGCGCTCAGCCGTCCTGTACCCCGCTAGCTTGGTGCGAAGGGTCGATACCATCCTGGCCACATGCCAGACTATAGGAGCAAAGACGTCGGTATGTCTGCCGGCTCCTGAAGGCTCCCCAGCGTCCACGGATAGCTCTGCGTGGGTCCTCTCCATGGGGATCATCAGGGTATCAGTACATACCCTGCGGATCAAGTCCCGCCACTCATCGGCGGTCTCTGCAAACCAAGGAGAAAACAAATTAAAAACCAAACAAGAAATTAAAAGATACAAGATAGCAACTAAAATGATCTTAAGTTAAACAAACACTAGAGAGGGGAGAAGGTAACTTACTCGGATCACCAGGCCTCCATGATGGGTCTATGGGATCAGCGCCTACCACGGATGCCTTTGCTGACGACGGCGGGGCTGCTCCTGTGGCTGGAGCAACGTAACGCCCCGCAACAGACTCATCCTCCCCATGGCCCTGGGAGAGTGGCTCCTCTGAAACCAGAGTCACCCTCTCTGCACTCTGCTCGGCCCTCTCCGCCTGCATGATATCCTGGGTATCATGCCACTCAGGATCACTGTCCTCGGTCTCCTCCTCTGTCTCCCCCCATAAACTCCTCAGACTCGGAGTCTACCTCAATGGGGTCATCGCTTTGTGGGCAGGACCCACGGCAATCTGAAGTAAAGGTGCCTGAGGCGCACCGGCTCTCCCTCTGGCACGAACTATCCTCCTGGCTGCAATAGGAATGCCAGGAGTAACCACTGTCCAACCCGGCCTCTAGGCCCCCTCACGCCTCTCGGGTGATCTATATCTTGCGCCCTTGCAGGGAAGCATACCCATGTATGGTAGGCCAAACTGCTTGAGGAACTCGGCCAAAGGGGTGCATCTCCACTCGCCCCACTCTGTCAATAAGCTTGCCTGTCGTGGAGCGGGAGATCAAGGTAAGAGCCTCCTCACCCCATATACTGCCATAGTACGGTATGGTGTGGCCTCCATGTCGGCGGTAGTCGGTCGGGAGGCAAGCGGCGATGAGGTGCTCTAAGCACCGACATGTCTCCCATCATCGGCTGCCCTCACGGCTCCGAGGATCTGCCACCTCACCCCTGCCATAAGGGATGAAATGCTCATAGACCCAACTCATGACTAGAGTCGGGTGGCTCAATGACTGCCCCTGTAAATGGACCACCCTGTATAAGTCGTGGTAGGTGGTCCCAAGAATGTCTGCTCCCCAGGCATATATCCAACCATGCCCCTCTATCTGTGTAATAATGGGGGACCAGCAGTATAATAATGTATCTCCTCCCTTGTCCCCGATCAGTCTCGAGGCAAGGATCCCCATGATGGCCTGGCGAAGTAGGGGGATGGGAAAAGAAGGAATAGATCGAACTCTCACCCCCTTCTTCGACCTCGTGGAGATGACTGCATCTCCCATATATGTGGCCCACTGCAATCTGTGCCCGTGAGCCTGCTGTCTCTAGGGTGAGTCGTCTCCCGATGATCGGGACCCCCAGAATGCGATAGACATCCTCCAGTGTAATAGTCCACTCACCGCGGACCCCTGGCAATCGGAAGGTGTTCCGATCTACATCCCAGTATGAGAACAAGTCACAAAGGATGTGACTAGATGGTGTAACGTGGGGCACGTGAAATGCGTAGTATCCCAGCCCGCTGAAGAGTGTCCTCCTCATCCTGTGAGAGGGCATCTAGTACCCACAGGAGCGATCAATCCACTCCCTCTCTCGACTCCACCGGATATACTCCTCTCTCACCTGCATACACCCAAAAACACACAAAACAAAGCAAGTTAGCATCCAAGTAATACTAGAAAAATCATGAAAGCACGTAGAAATGCTAAAAATACAAACACAATCTCAAAAAGAGGTTCCTTTTGCATTACATGCAAAATCACCGCCACTGCGCGGGGGGGGTGGTTTTGTAACCTCCGCCTTAAGGGCGGCGGTCGTGTAACCGCCTGAGGGGGGCATGTAACCACCACCACCTGGGCAGGGCGGCGGTCGTGGTCCGAAAACCCACGCGGGTTTTAAATTTAAAAAGCCTAAAAAACGTAAAAAATGACCATTTTACCTAAAAACAAAGCCTACCCAGTAGGCGCCCCCCCTAGGTGGACCTTTCAACACTGACATTTTCAAAAATTACCCCCCCATGACAAAGTATTTAGCATTTCAAATTTAAGGTGAAAAAGGAGAAACTGAAGAAAACTAACCTGTGATCTCACGGGTCGATGTGCCGCACGTGGAGGCATGATCGCTATCTCGTCGCGGACGTTTTGACTCTACTCACGCAAGAAACCGTCACCGTGGGTCCCAGAGCTCAAAATCAATCAAATCGACTCGCACAAATGAATAGGAAAATGGGCCCACTTTCATATATATAGCACTCTGATTCATTTTAAAATGACTTTTTCACAGGTTTGGAGCACTGATGGAGGTAAGTTCCTATCCCCGCACAAATGGTACGTTCTCATTCCCTATTATTTTAGCGTTTATTTTCAAACTATTGTGTCTATCTGCACTTGAGTTCTCTTTTCATTTTGCAGGTAACGGGAATTTTGGATGGCGTCATTTCAACACATGGATGTATCAGGTATAACTTCTAACTTCCCATTTCGGGACCACCATACTCGGACCCACCATTTTACGCCTCTTCATGGCTAAAACGCTTCTCCGAGGGGGCAATATGTATGTACCCAAAATTGTAAGGTATTGTACTGCCAGAACAATGTGACACGTGCCCCAATGATGATACAGGTCTCCTCATAAGGTGTTCGGGATCCGAAAAATCTCTCCAAGTGTGTGTTAACATCCTGCATGCCCCACTTAGCCCCCGAGTGCTTTATTTTTCCTTTTCCCCTCTTTTCTTAGCCTTTTTCTCTTTGTGAAACTTAGCCTCTTGACCTTCTCTTGAGAAAAAATCCGCCACCACTTCTCGGGCGGCGGTCCTTTACGTTTTCTAGAAAGCTCTTTTAACACGACTCACGTAAATTCAACATTTTACCAACTTTCTTTCACCACCATAAGCTTGCATTTATGATTACGGTTCCTGGAATAGTGTTTTGCCATTGTTTATAGTTTAAGAGTTCTATTTGGCTTTTACCTTGGGTAAATGCAAATGCTTATAAATAGATGGCTTGTGCTCAAGCAAATGGCCCCTCATTCACTTCTCATCTTCTCATTTTTAGTAATTCGAGTCTTTTATTTTTTCTTAGGATTCATAGTTTAGTTCATTTACATGCTTAGTTAGCATTGTTTTTTTTGTTGGTAAGCCACATATCCATCTTGTGCAAGCTGAAGCGATTTTTATTTCATCCAATCCATTGGAGTAGAATAGCTTAGGAAGCCATTAAAGTTGTAGGTTTTTCTCCTCAAACAGATAGTTTCGGGTTACGGATGCTTTATGTTGCATGACTCATGATAGATCCCGCTTAGGAATTGCATAAGCCAAGCTCTGTACTCTTGCGCTATCCCTCTCTACTCGCATTGTATTCGGTGTGTATTACAGCTGCCTTTATCCCAATATCTACTTACGTTGATGCTAGCATTACACGCTTTTACGGATCACGTGAACATGAAAGAACGAGGAGATCACACTGAGGGGACAAGATCACACACACCATCGGATTCACCACTATTCTGCGAGAATCCAGGTTCTAGCTTTCAAAGTTCTAGTTAGAATCATATCAAATAGAGTAGTTAATTGCTTTATTTCAGTAAATTCTATTCTCGATATTTCCAGGGAAGCTGTGGGGATTGATAGTTTCTGAGAAACTATGATTCACTCCTCACTTCTGAGGTAGGATCGAGAATCTTGCAAATAGATTAGATGAGCTATTTTATTGTTTAGAATAGATCTACAAATTGCACAGACAAATAGCTACACTCGGTTATTTTGTTTGTTTTAAATTATTATTTTAGTTGTCTTTCTAGATATTTTAAATAGTTGTTTTCTTAAATTTGTAAAGTTCATCAGAAAAACACAAAAAATAGAGAAAACATATATGTTATAGATACACTTCACATAGTTAAATTTCATTTTGTTACAATTAATTTACTTTGTTACTTTTGTATGACAATCACGGGACCTAGAGAGCCCAGGGAATACATATTCGAGCCAATCGTGCCCCAGCCCAATCTCATCATGGAAATAACCGATATAGATCAAAATCTTAGGATTCAAGTCTTCCAAACAACGGTAAGCTTGCAACAAATCAATTCTCAATTGAGCGGACTAAACATAGAAGACGACCAAGCACACACGTTTTGGTCGAATCAACCGAACTACAGATTACCCTAGGCAAACATTCATATGACTGTAGAAGGGTTCGAAAGAGAACAAACCTTTGGTTGTGATCCTTTGGTCCCATGACCGGATGCGGGAGACACTCTTCTAGATATAGATACCACCTAAGAATCAGGTTGCACGAACACACTGTAGGGTATTACGAGAAAATCACCACGATTATTGATCCTAAATATAGAAGCGGAGAAATCATACGATTACTGGATATTAGGGATTAGGACTTGATTTCACGCATGACCATAACAGGTCCACAACGACTAAGAGTCTACGGTTGTGACCCACAAATCCCGCAGCCCAACGAATCCGCAGGAGAATTAGACATAGACAATGGCCTACGCACACTAGTATTCCAGTCTACTCCACTTCCACCTATCATCATCGAACAATTATCCTTCTTTGAGACATAACACTATAAAAGCTAGAGAGTTACGGACTAGGCGAGAGAACCGTCCATAGAATTGACTACATTTACCATCCACCATATGACCTGTCGGAGAAATACACGAAACTATCCGGGTCATTTTCCATGTATTCCATTCCCATAGATCGAATCACGCCGAGCTCGAATCACGCATCACTTAGCTCCGATCTATCACACCATTGGAGGGCCTTGCTTTAGATTCGCAAGTCAGTCGCATTGAAGACATTAGATTGCCTAACTAGTTTGTCTTTATCTCACACATATTCCATCCCCACCGGATATCTCACAGACCTCGGGAAGTTGGAGGGCTTTCTTTGCTTTAGATTCCGAACTTATGGAACTACAAGAGCTGAGATATCAGCTCATGTGAACATTGAAGACATTTAAGAGCACCTTTGATAAGAAGGCCAAAATCAAATTTGCAGAAGGAGATGTTGTGCTTTTACACTCATGCTGGACACTCAAAATTTCATTTCAAATGAAAGGCTACATTATTGAGTTATAGGTACATCAAATCTTATTATTTCTTTATGTTTAAGTGTTATTAACTATGTATTGAGTTGTTTATTTCATTATACAATCAATATTTACCATAAATCTGAATGCGAAAGAAATAGACAACTCAATTACAAAAATTAATGTCATTTATTCATAAAGAAATTTAGTGTTTCCCACACAAGTCGTGGGATGTAACTTATGTTTACTTCAAATAAAGAGGTACATATACATGAAACTAAAAGAAAAATATTAAAGGAATAACCCATCATTTCCTTGGGTTCCTGTTATCTTCGTCTTCATGTTGTATCCATCTTCACTGCAGCTCTATCTTAAGCTTTAGCTTTAACTCCCAGCAACCATGCACCTATAGATAGAAAAAGTGTTCTATTAGAGCTCTAGGTATTAACCTTTAACAATGTATTACTAACTTTAGGCAGATGAATCTCCTAAAATTAAGTATGCACAAGATAAACCAGAAGAACTAGATTTAGAATCAACAAGTACGTCTCATTGTAGTGTTCTTAGAAGAAAAAACAGAAAAAGGGAATCATTACATGATGCAAGAGAGGATTTAAGCCTTTATTTTTCTTTGTTTTGTGAAGTGTTCAGCTAATGGAGATGAATTATTCTTAAATGATATTTCCTAAATCAAAGAATACATTTTCAACAATGCAAGTGTCATTGAAAGATACAACAGCTCAAAAGAATCATGTACATTGCAGCAAATGAAAGTAATAAAGTAAAGAAAAACACTGTTTAATCACGGATTGACATTTCAGGAAAATAAAGCAAATAAAAAGAGGCTATAGTCAAATCAAAAGGTGCATTCATGACATTTAATGATCAATCTTGAGGGAAAGTTACTGATTTCAAATTTCACAAGGTAGAATTGTAGGAACAACAATGGTAGCAAAATGATTCTATAGATAACCACTGAGTACATTGATCCCGAACATCAAAGTACATCAAGGCTCATAGAGAAATATGAAATATTGTTCCCTTCTATAGTTTTAATTTACATTGTTTAAGTACATTAAATATACATTGACTAAATCATGAACAATAATAAGAGGTGAAATGTCAACTTCTCGAAGAAGCCCTTTCAAGATATACAACTTCAAAATAAATTTCAACTAAAACAGAGAACAAGGAGAAAGTCTATAAAGGTTCAAGAAGCAATCAAAGACTAAATAATTCATCACAATGTAGGAATAATTCATGTGATAAGTAGAATCAAGACAGAATTAAGTACATGAAATGAGATACTTGTTTACTTTCATAGATAAGTAAGAGAAATTTGCAGACTTCAAGAAACAAGGTTCTAATGAAAGGATTAAGTACATGTATCTTCAAAGCATCAAGTACATGTATCAAACTAAGAAAGAACAATTTTCCAATTTCCAAGTTTTCCGAGAAACTTGCAAGTTTGATACATCTCAAAAGAATACATGATATCATCATTCAGAAGCATAAGGGTTAAGTAAAATTTTCATTACCTAGCTTTTGCATCAAAAGCACAACTCTCAATACAACAAGCTACATATATGAAGAAAATAAAAGAAACCAGACATTGATTGCATTTAATAGGAAGTGGCTCAAGTGACAGAGTATTTAAGCACCACATTGAAGATATTGACTTTCTACAACAAATGGCAAATGAAACAAGAAGCATATGTTCATGAAATGTCTCCAGTCAAAGTTATAGCCATCGAAACCCGATGCAACTGAGATCTAGAAACAATTAGAAATGGAAATCAATTAAATAATATAAAGTAAAAACAATAACCCTTGAACAACAATGATGGCGGTTCAAAAATTTTAATTTCTACAAACACCCGGTTCATAAATGGAAAAACACACTTACCCATTGTAATACATCCTTCCTTCCATTTTATAGCAAAAGAATCTCTTTTCCATTCATAAGAAGTAGAACTTACCAAGTTTCAAGTCAAATTCAATCGAGTTTTTGAAACCATGGAAGTGCAAAGATAAACAACGAAGACCCAGATGCTTTTGATGCTCAAATATTTCCCAGTAAGTAAGAAATCACAAAACCACAAAGTTTCAAATATTTTGAGTACCAAATCAATAGAAAATAAAGAAATGGAGCTACATACGGTTGAAAAACTAGAGGCTTACCTTCTACAAGGAACGACCACACTAAAAGCTCAAGGAAAAACAATAATGATGCACAAAAACCTTCTGATGAGCTTGAAGAATCAAAATAATGGCCACCAATGAAAATTTTGTCAAGTCTTCACTAGCTCAAGCGCTAAAAAAAAGGAGAAAAATGATTAGGTTTTTGAAATATCTGGTTTCTTAGCTCAACCTAAATAAGCTAAACCAAACAAGGGTCAGAAAAATGCACACGTGTCACTAGTAGAGAGAAACCCTAATGTGACTCGGGATAAGACTTCCATCGACTTTGCATCAAGGATTCACCCATCATGTAGAGGGGAGACCAAAATTTCTGAAATAATTATGTTTGACTATGGTATGTGCCATAAAAATCAAAAGGGCCTAACAATGATTAAGGTCTCTTGACCTTAAATATTCCAAAATATATGCCAATGATGCAAAGGGTTCACCCATCATGGAAAGGGACCTTTTAATCGAACAAGTGATAATGTTCAAACTATGGTGTTATGTGTCAACAATTAAAAAGAGGAGCTAATAATATTATGTGGTGATGTTTAAAACTTATGCCTTAGTATTATCTCTTTACACTAATGTTTGATAAGGAAACCTTGTACCTTCAAAAGTGAAATAAGGTCAAAGCACATGTGGTAGTGACCAAGAAGAAGGAAAAATACACCTTTTGAGGATAGAGATCAAGTGGTGTTTACATTGCATTTTCCATAACCACTTTCTCATGCACAAATGTCACATCAGAACCATGCAAGAAAACAAGAAGATATGATTATTTAATCATTTAGCTAGACGAAAAATATCATGCATGGAAAAGGTGACTTGCGAGATCAAGATAAAAATAAAAATAATAGTTGATTATTCACCCAAACAATTACCTTAATATTTCCAAAGTGACCATACACCTTCATGCAACACATAAAGGAGTCAAATCAATTTAACGAGGGTATTTTTGGAAGGAAAGGCTATTTTTGCCTCTTGTAAACAACATGTAATTTTATGACTTATTATTTATTCATTTGAAAGGCTAAAATTATCATGCATGTATAGTTAGACTTGAGTCTATTTTTAGGGGGTGGGGTGAATATTTTTCTATTTATTATGTGCACTAGCAGGGGAAAAAACCACGTTTGGATGTACTAAGTCTTTGAAGTTATTTTTTCTAGAATTTCCCTTATATGAGAATCAGTTGATTGCCTTTCCAATAATTTACAGTGGTGTGTATTATAGTAGTTTTCTTGTGAATTTCATTATTCCTTGAATTTATTAAGCTTGCTTATGTTATTTACCTTGCTACAAATAGGTGTTTATGTTGGTTTTAGTGTGCAATTATCTACCTTGTTATTGTGAGAAATCCCTTAACATAATAGTGTTTTCCTTAAGATTAGCTCAAATACCTTGGATCATGTTTTATTCAACTTTTCTCAGCACACTTGTGCATGTTTCTCAGTCAAGTCCTCAATACTTTTGGTGTATCACCCCATTTAAATTTTAGTTTCAGCTATCTTTTTACCCTTAAACCCCACAAGTTTTAGTTTTAGGGTACATCCAAAGAAGTAACCGACATTATAATCCCATAGATTCATGTCACAATAGGGAGACCCATAACCCGTGAGGTGTCTCAATTGTATATGCAGAAGTGAGGGAGAAGAAAAGTTAGAACATCTTCTAACCCTCAACAAGGGTGTACTTCAGAGAGATAACATGAGACATTGTGTTGAGATGGGATGAAGACAAGGAAAATTCAGGGGCATACAAAGTTTGATACAATTTAGAGCGACCCTTATATAATTTCAACTTGCAAAGCAAGAGAACACTTTTCAACTTATAAGGTTGAGTGGAGAGGAATTTCCCATTTCTGTGAATGGTATGTTTCTCGATAATTGCCATTGAAAATTTTCCAATTCTTGTAAGATTTGGTTAGTTTAGGATTTCCATTTCAATTAAGTGCTCATGCACACTTGACGTTTCAATTCAATAAGTGCATTTCATGCACGAGATCTATTTTTATATATCTATTCCGGTTTTAGTTTTGGCTTTCGGAAATGAAGTTTTTAAGTAAAGGACGCAAATTTGGTTTGGGCTTTGACTCCATGCCCAATGGATTATATTAAGGTAATCTTGGTCTTGAAGCTGGCAGGAAGCTAATCTGTAAAATCACTAGAAATATTGACATTTCTCTCACTCATAAGAGAGGCACACTTGAAACTTGGTTTCTCATATTGGAGGGATTGGTTTAAGTGGCCTAGCTTCAAGGAAAAGGGGTTTGAACTACCATTGATTTTGTTTCAAAATTTCAACATTCTACCTAAGATGTCTTTCCAAGTTTCATCTTCGTTATGATCATGAATCAGCCCTCTATAACCAATGCAAGACCTTGACACAACTGGAAATGAAAATGAAGATTGAAAATGGACATCCCAAATCTTGCATAGGGACAATCAATTTTAGAAGTTGAAGTAGGTTTTTGCCTATCTTTTATTCACATTTCAGTTTTATCAAGTTACTTTGAGTTCATTAATTATGATTAAGTGAAAATTTCCTAGTGTACATGAGTTGCAAAGAATTCATTTAACATCATGTTAATGAAAAATAATGCAAAAAGAAGTACTTATAGGTCATTGTGGTAGGATGTTTTAATTTATTTCACAAATTAAAAGTACGTTGGACACACACATGCCGTGGGGAATAACTCTGAAAATCAAGTACAATAAAATAAAGTACATGTGTATAAAGTTATGAATAAAAGAGAAGGGAAAATCCATCATTTCTTATTCAATGGGATTTCTTGCGGTCTTCGGCTTCCAATTGTATTTTCTACTCTTCTTCTCCATCCTCCATAGGTACCTAAAAGAAGAGGTAATAGTTGTTAGAGCTCTGGATTTTTCGTTCTATTGCATTCACAACTTTAGAAAAGTGGACTTTCTTAACAATGTACTTGAAAATTCGAATCTGTTTAGAAAGGAATGCAAGAGCAAAATATTATTTTCATCATGTCACAAGGAAAAATCAACAGCATTTTCAGATCAAGTGGAAGTGCTCTATCACTAACTATTCGAGCAGTCTCATAAAATAAGCCATTAATGTGTTGGAACAAACAAAGGAGCTACTCATGCCAACTACGAAAGAAATAGATATTTTACAATCAAAAGTTTCAAAATCTTACAAACCAAATGAAATAGGTTTCACACATGATACAAAACAATGATGGCAGCAAATAATCATAATTTTTCCATCTTTCTAAATGCAAGATATACTACAGTGAATGCTTAGATAAATCTATATCAGCTCAAATTGCAAGAAGTACAGTCATCCATCGTTAGTTTTGAAGATAATTTACAACGTTTAAAGTACCCAAGAACATATTACGTAAGAACTACAGCCATATGCATGCACCAACAAAGTGAATCGGTATTAAATGTAGTACGAGAACATCATAAGTACAATTTTCAGAAAGAAGATGAAGTTCAATAAGAAGTAAAATATTCTCATCTCCTAGAAGTATTGCATATTTTCCTCAAGACATGGTAAGAAACATATATTTATAAATAGCAGCAATGATTTCTTAGTGCAGATTTTCCTAAACTCAAACAAGATGTAGAGTACAATGACAAGTGTAATAATTACAAATTGAAACATTTCTTGTATAAAGTGTCACCCTTAATACCAAGGTTCATCTTTTAAGTTGTCAAGCATTTCTCAAAATCAAGAAAAAATATTTCAATAGATGGTGATTTGAAACAAAGAGAGTTATGAGCAACAGGATATTAATTACCAATCTATAGGTATAGAGTTTTCAACATCAAAATTTTGATAAAAATGCTAAGACAATATTTCAATATCCAATGACTATATAAAGTGTAGTTTCAAAATTCATACAAATGCATGGTTCATGTTTCATTTCTAGCATAAGGTACAATGGGCTGGATGCAAGGTTCTCATCTCAAATCATCATATATTGACACGATTAAGATTACAACAGGGGTGGAAATACTTCCATGTTAAACCATCGAGAGGTCAATGTCGGACAGGACAATAAAATAAAATGTAAATCAAATAATTATTAATTTTCATAACAATATGACAATCATATGTAAACTACCGATCTCAAATACACGAAAATGACAAAAAAATTGGAATGAATAACTCAATTATAGAAAAACAAGCATAGAAAATTGTAACATGACCGAGTTGGAATGTGGAAAATAATGCTTAGCTGAATAATGAGTCCAAATGGAAAGTTAAAACATAATACAAAGTTAGAAAATTTAAAAGTGCCAATATTTTACTTTGCAAAGCACATTTTTCAGTGAAGAGAAATGAAAAACTCAACCTTTAGGAAAACATTCGAAAAAGAAATCTTAAAGAACATTAAGGCTTAATGATAAATCTGATGTATACAGATTCTGAAATTGTTCTTCCAAAGTTTCGACGAGAAGGAAATATTTGGAAAATGATTCAAGTTTGCCTCGAGATGCTAATATTTCTTTCAAAGCTTTCACTATACACTGTTTAAGTATTTTTTGGTTTTTTGTCTAGAGCATGGAGAAACCAAATGTGGATGGATTTGTCTTTTACATAGGCATATAAACAAAAATTATATCAAAAGCACATAGACATAGAGCTAAATAAGAATCTCCAACACCGAATATGAATAATGGAGCTTGCCCTTTTGAGGAGTTTGAGTAAAATTAATATAGAGATGACCAAATCAATGAAATAAGCCTAGATAGCAAAGGATTAGGATACGCACTTCCATAAGAATAAATTTAATATAACCATAATTAAGGTAAGAAGATGTAGACTTATGCCAAATCATGGAAAGTGGATGTTGGTCCTATAGATGAGATACATTGTATATAATTATGGACTCCAAAGAAATTGGCATGAAGATCTAATAAGAATAATTAAGCTTCCTAGTTAGTAGTAACCTTGCAAATAAAAAGGTTCTGAAAGTATCTCAAGAAATGAACCCAAGTTGGGTATGGACATTATTACAGAATTCATTCAAGAGGATTTGTATATCACTAACTTCAGTGACAAATATTTTAGAAAAAGATACATATGCATGTATGATAGATATTGATTGGCAGAAAGGTGTAAAGGTACATTTGAACAACATGATTCAATGAGATTGATTATATGTTGATTAAATGGGCTAATGAAAATGATACAATCTATCATATCTAATAAATAGTATGTTAACCCTACATGTTATAGATATGGGAAAATTACAACATTGATAACTGCTTACTCACTTGATAAAGAGAGACAATCATTTACATAGTTTGGAAAAGAATCATTATTTGTGTAACATTAAAGATTGGAAGTATAGTACTAAGGCAAGTGAGCTAAACTTATATCTAAAATTTATAGGTAGAAAGGAATGTAAATTACTTAAAGGAACTACATTTGACCTATTGGAATACTATGATGTAGGACCCTAGGTATGATTCATTCATGGTGAAAGAGTTGTGGAATCTAGGGTAACCTATCATGAGTAAATTAATTAAGATACAATGTTTCAAGTTTATAACACCATTGTTGAATGCTAATCCATATAACTGAATAAGTGATTAGGTGAGATGACAAGTTCCCAATGGTGAGTGTGTCATCATGGAACCGAGCATGGCATACATGTCTCTGAAACTTTGATCAAAGTAGTGTAACTATTGATTACACTAGTCATGATTTCACCAAGATCTAAGTTGAGGGATGCCTAATGGAATTATGTGGCGGAACCTAGGTAGACACTTAGAGATCATCACTTAATTATCATTTCTTGATAAAGGAAATACCAAAGGATACACTTGTTGTATTGGCTCGTAAAGAGTGTTGAGAGGGATCAAGTAGGATCTGTATACTCTCATGCAGTTGCACATGGTTTATGATAGTTATTGAAATGGATTGCATTAAGGTTTATGTTGGATTTAAATATATGGTTATTTAAATCGTGAAACTTAAAGTAAAAAAAAATCCCTATATTTGAATTGACAAAAGTGGGTGTTACAGAAAAAATAAAGAATTTATTTTACAAGAGAAAATAATTCATTGGCATGAAAGGTTAGGCCATATTAGCAAAAACGTTTTACATGTCTTACAATCAAAAGGAGTATTTAATAGAATTTTGAATTGTCCCTTAGAATTTGAATTTTTTGAACATTATGTGTATGGAAAATAGAGCATAGTTTCCCACTCATACTACTCATTCCACTTGTATTTTATAGGTTATACACAACAATGTATTTAGAACATTGAAGGTTCCCTTACAGAAATTCAGAATTTTATGTTTTTCATGGATGACTATTATAGAAATACTTGGATATGTTTTCACAATAATAAATCTGAAGTGTTCAAAACTTTTAAGAAGTTAAAGGTAGTAGTTTAGAACTAGTATAAGAAAAGGATATACATTTATCACATGGATAATGGAGGTGAGTAATTTTCAAAGGAATTTGATGAATTCTATGACAATTGTGGAATAATCAGAAAAAAACAATTCATACTCCACACCATGTTATGAGTTGAAGTAGTGCCTACTACATGTTTTTTTCACAGCATTTCATGTTGTTAATTTCAAATTAGGGCAGCCTTTTGTACTATCTATCGATTTTTTTGTTATTTAATTTATTAATTTTTTAAATATATTGGAGTTCATTTCTAATCCCTATTAAATAATTTCATATTGCTTCCCAATAAACCATGTGTATTTACCATGTTGTGTATAGTATCCTCTAAAGTGTTTGTTTCCATGTGTGTCATATGTCTAGGGGTTCTCTCCATGCATATGTATTATCAAAAAATATGTGACTGCTATGCATTTAATTTATGCTCTTGATTGTTACACTTACAAGAAAAACCTAAAGATATGGTGTATGTATAATATATATATATATATATATATATATATATATATATATATATATATATCTTTATAAATCCTTTATATATGATGTTGGATAAAACATTTAGCACACAAAAAGAGAATATATTACAAGGAATTTCACCCTCTATTAAATTGAAACTAACTTTAATTTTATGATTAAAAAAATAAAAAAATAAAACAATAAACAATGCACCAATGTTTAAATACCTTGTAAATTGTTTTTTTATTTTTAGTTAAGACACGAAAAATCCAAAAGCCCAACCAAGCTCTAAGTACATATCTTACTACCTGTTCATAGTCTCATTTTTTAATTACCATATTTCTTGTAAGTTCACCAAACTTGTTTCCAAATTATTTTTCGCTTTGATCGTGTCCATCTCCAAATATTTTTTTCATCATCCCATATGGAGTTCTCTCGAGTAGGCTATTTTTTTGCATTGCTACTTTGTTTTCCAAATTTCCCTTGCCAATTTAAAAATAGTAATATGCTTTCTTAAAGGTAAAGTATATTAGAGAATGTTCTATAAGATGACAAGAATACAAGAGAAAAATGAAAGATCCAGCTAAGTTCACATTTTGAAATGCTCATGCATAAAGCCATCTAAATATTCCTAAATATACCTAACAAATTTATATATTTGTCAAGCCACCATTAGTCACTTTTTAAGTAAGAAAACAAACACAAGTTAAACATTTTAACTAATAAAAATTTGGACTAATACTTATAATCACTATTTATCTATCTCCATCTAATATGGCCCAGAAAAAAATTAAAAATTTGCCATTTTCCCCTAACAAAGCGTTGGTGCTAATTGAACTCTCTTAAGAATAAGCAAGTGTCTCAGACTGTGGAAAAGGTGCCTCATGTACTATATGTGCCATTATTTTCTCCAAAATCATCGTGTAATCCTCCAGCTGACTACAATAGCATACCTATATTATATAAATATATGTAATATATGTCGAGAGGTATATATTGCATATATTTATATATTATATAAATATATAGGTGCCATGTGAACTTCACCTCTCAGCATATTTTACATGTCATGTTTTGATTTATGTTCTATATGTATGTAAAATATGCCGAGAGGTGAAGTTCACAAGGCACCTATATATTTATATAATATATAAATATATGTAATATATACCTCTCGACATATATTACATATATTTATATAATATAGGTATCTTTAATGAACACTTTGGAGATGCATTATGCATAAATTAATACCAAAAATAAAGTACAAAAAATAAGGGGGAATTTTGTTCGTGCATGAATAAAATCAAATATCTTACAAGGAACATCATAAATGCATTTAAAGAAGGAACCATATCTCTTAAGAGAATGAGTATGAGCAAAAAAAATGAAGGTCTATAATACACAAAGTTCTTATGGATTTTATTAGTAACCGTATTATCAAGTTAAAAAAATACAATCTTTTTTCATACGAATTGAAATGCGTAATGTACATCACATGTAATGACAAAATCATAGAATGAAATGTGTGTTACACATGGTACATTATTTGTATTCCAAGGACATAAGTCTTTTTTCCTTAGCCCTCGGTTTCGAAAGTAGTTTTCCATTCTTCATCTTTGCATAGCGCTCATATGAAATTGGAGGAGATATTTTTAGACTCTGCGCAAGGACTTCACTCGAGAGATAGCCACAAATGTTAACCCCATAGTTTCTCTTTCTTCAATATCAACTATAGCCTTGAAAGAGTCAAACCTTGCGATTTATGTATCGTCAATGCCCATGCAAATCATAAGGGTAATTGGTGTGTGCGTCCCCTCTGTATTGATGTAATTGGGATGGTACACGAGTTCTATCTTCAAATGGTATTCCGAAGTAACAATCAAATTCAACCATTACATACGTTGGCAAGTTCGGTGGACCACTACTAGGTGCATATACTATGCTTCGAATATATCCCAGAGCTCCATTTACAAGACCTACTTCTATCCAAAGATTGGATGTTAGCATAACCCTTGCATCATTAGAAATTAATAATTCTAAATCAAGATTTTCATTCGGACCTCCTACCAAAGGTGTGTTGGTGGTACTTGTTCTAGTTGGAAAAATTTGAACTAATACTTATAATCACTATGTATCTATCTCCATCTAATATGGCCCAAAAAAAAAAAAAAAAAAATTGCCATTTTCCACCTAACAAAGCGTTGGTGCTAATTGAACTCTCTTAAAAATAAGCAAGCGTCTCGCAGACTGTGGAAAAGGTGCCTCATGTACTATATGCGCCATTATTTTCTCCAAAATCATCGTATAATCCTCCACCAACTACACTAACAATATCACCAAAATCATCACTCCAAACCCTGCAAACCCTAACCCTAACACAAGTCTCAAATTTTAATCATTAAATAAAATTGTCGAGTTACACTCGACCAAAAGAAATTATCCACTCTATGGTTGATGGCTATGGAATAAAATATCATGCAAATGGGAGGCGGTAGTTGTATGAGAGCCAATATAGTAGACAAAACAATCCAAATACCTTCGCCATAGATTAAACCATATGCCACTACCGGAATGAAAGCATCTTCTCCCTTGCGGTTGAGTTTCCACCATGTAAAGACAATGACAGGTCTCCTAACACAGATCAATGGAAAATTAGGATCCCACGTAGAATAGAATCACCATCGTCATGGGAAGAGGAATGTATAGAGAGGCCCTCTTAGGTGATACATCCCACAATGCATTGATCAAAACTACAAAATAAAATGCACCAAAAAAATATATCTTAGCAATTACTTGAGAAGAGCAAAAATCCTTCCACGGCCGTAATCGCCATTTTTCTATAAATAAGCGCAAACAAAGGTGATTCGTATTTCCCCTATGAATTCCCCACATCAAAGGCTTAGTAGAAAATCCATAAAGTCGTGAGTGGGAAATTATAAATCCCATCAAATTTTTAATAAGTTGGCTCAAGAACATCGACTCGGAGATGAAAACATGAGGTTCCCTATTTTGAAATTGTGCATTAAATCTGGTTCTATTTGGATGAGATATTTCGCCTTTCCACATAGATCGAAGCTTACTGTAACTCCCATGTGGTCTTCCCTACCCACACAATGAATACAAATAATGCCACCTTCCCATAATTTGTATGCAAATTTTTGTTCTCACAACCATGTTCCCTATTCATTGAAAAACACCAACACTACTGCAGATAAATAAGCTATAACATTGTACGTTATCTAAAAATGCATGCAATCAAATTGCTTTCAATGCACGAACACCTTATGGTATCTTTTATTATTATTTATTATTTATAAATTAATAATGTTCGTAATGTTGACACTTATCAATGATTCAAAAGAAAAGGGGGTAGGAACTTTCAACCATTAAATGGAAAAAGCAGCAAGATGTGTCAAATGTCAAGAATGTTTGTATCGAGTTATAGCATAGGCTTATTCACCGAATTAATATTATGCCTTTTTTCAGATAATTAAATGCTTCTGACCGGATGGTTGATGTGACTCCACCCTACATGAAACGGAAGATAAAGGTAAGAGTAGAAAAAAATAAAGACCATTTCCTGAGAACAAGGGACTCTAAACACGACTTGGCCTAAAGAAGTCATGAAAACCCAAGCCTGCAAAAACTAGAATATGAGAAAGACAGGGGCAAAGTCAATCAAAAAGCTCCAAAACCTTCCCTTCTTTTTTAACAGTAGTAGCATCCACGTTCTCTCGCCCACAAAATTGGTCTACCAAACCAACCGACACCACTTTCTATATAAAGGATAAGGAAAAAACAACTAAGGATTTCATAAGTTCCACACGATTAGGGGGTGAGAAAGGAGTCGTAAGTACAACCAAATTTAGAGATGGAACCCTAGATAAATATGCCCCATGGGAGTGACAGATGTTGTTGATGGATTTAGAAAATTGAAAAAGAACCCTAATTTTCTCTTCCTGGGAATCACAAATCATATTGTCAACCCACAGTGGAGACGAAGAAGGGATGACAGAAGAAAAAGAGAGGGAAAACATACTTCCACCACAGATTCAGCCAGACCCACACAATGTCTAAGGAAAATGAAATGGGTTGCAACCACCATAGCCACATCTTTATCAGCACTCAGCAGTAGCGAATTGAAAACAAAAATTCCTGCAATCTCCGTGTTGACACTAACCCTCCTACAGCTCTAAAGATATTCTTTACCCAAGATTTTTTCAGTCGCATTATGCACCAAGGAAGATCCAATGTGGAAGACATGGCATAATATAGTAGAGGACATAGTGGAATAGAATTCCATTTCATATTTTTCCCCGCGTAGGGAAATGGAAGGGAAAAAGGGAGACGCCATTAAGGGAAAGGGGAAAGGTAGTAGAGAGAGTGGACAGGGAACAAATTAAGGCTATCGAGAGCACAACCCAATTAAATAATCTCTCATATCGTGTGACATAAGTCGTCATAATCAAGACATATGGCGTCATCAAGATTATCCCAAGCTTCGGCTAGATTTTTAATGATGGCCTTCATTGTTTGATGAACCCCAAAATTGACAAGGATGTCTGTTGCATGATTGATTTCATGAAATACATGACGAATGGACCAATCTTCAAAGAAGGAGAGCTAGTGAATAATTTTAGAAATATATAAGTTAAGATACCATGCCAAGGATTTTCCCTTCGAAATGTCTTGAATGATGATTTGAGTGTCACCTTTGATACAAAGATTGGTGCAACCAATATTCAAGACTAGTGTAATGTCCTACAGAAGAGCTTGGGCTTTAGCTGCATTACTCGAACTAGAGGGAAACCTAAAAGAACCAACTTTAATCAAGAAACCCCTCCCATTATGAATAATAAACTCCACCCCAAAAGATCGGGGTTCTCTATGAAAGCTTCCTTGAAATTAAGTTTGCACAACCCACGGGGTGGATGTTAGCGAGAATTTATATGAAAAAACATGCTAGAGAACTTGGAAATGCATTTAGAGAGAATATACCCAAGATATGGAAGATGAATGAGATGCCAAGCGCGATGAATATCCACATCCATACTAGAAAAATTGATGAGTTCCTTACAATTCATACTAACATTTTTAGAGATGGCCACCTCAAGTTTGGAAAGAAATGTGGACAAAGAAGCGATTCATCACGAAAGAGATGAAGGTTGTGTTCCCACCAAATATGCAAAATAAGAAGAATGGGACCATAGAGCAAGATCAAACTAATAATAGATTCATATTTGAGGTTTGGGTAATAGAGAATAGTGGAAGACAAAGTGGTGCCAGTGGTTCTAGGTTAGATGTAGTTTAGCACAAGACCAATACCAAACAATGGGATAAAAATAACAATGAAGAACTAGATGATTAATCTCCTCTTTTCTTGGAAGCACATTACGCACCATGAGGGACCAACAATCCCCACTTTTGTCTACATAATTGATTCAATATTTTACCCATGAAATCCTTCCGGAGAAAGCACCTGCTTTGGTTAGACAAATTGAATTCAAAAACATGTCCAAACTCATTGGTGCATAACTCCATGGTGATTAAGATCAAATGTGAAATTTTTAGCCTAATCTAAATGTTATAGCAGCAAGAAATAAATGAAAATGAAATACAAGAATTACATCCAAGCAATAAATAATGAAACCCTCATTGCAAAGAGAGGGTAGAGAGCCTTAGTTGATTCGTAGAGTTCTTGAAAGTGCACAGAGTTGGAAAACTAGAAAATATAAAGTACATGAGACCATCACATGAGAGTATAGGAAAATGTAGAATTGAGAGAACAAGCTAGACTGGGCACTGAAGATGGACAGGGGTGCCCGTGGGTGCCCTAGACCTATTTATGGGCACCTTGGTCTACGGAAATGCTCAGGAAACCTCCTCTAAGGTGTCACAATTTGTTCTCTTGATTTTCCTTTGGTCACTCCGAGGTCACACCAAGATTTTCAAGGTCATCGAAACCTTGAATATAGAATAGACCTCGCAAAACCCTCAAGTAGACATCAAATCCTAAAAAAAAAAATATGCAAAATGAGGGGTTAGACTGTCCTCAGTTATCACAATGATGAGCTTACGGTTGATCACTCCACTACATCTCAGACCCAACATAGTTATGTGTGTTTGTGGAATTGTGCCCTAGGTTGCTCTTGTGCATGTCTCACTTTGATAGCGAGCAAGTAGATAGATGTAGAATGTAGTAAATGTGTGCATGGAATAGAATGAACTTCCTTCGTACAAAGTGCAATACAAAAAACCATCCCTTGTGTCCCTTGTGATGGAGAAATTTGAATGCAATAGATCTCTTAGATGCCTTGTTGGATGCAATATTATGTGGTGATAGGTATTACTTAGTGCTTGGTCCTTTATTATGATCACATAACTTTATATTTATATGATTCCTTCACTTGAATTTCATAATTAACCTGTAAAGGCCAACTACAAACAAGATAAAATGCTCCAATGGATAGAAAGGATCCAAAAATTTAGATTAAAGTACAATGGGGATAGGAGCACCCAGAGGGAATGAAGGAACCTGACTCTGGCATCCTAGCTCTATGCTAGTGTCCAAGATGAGAAAGGTCAAAGAGTAAAAAGGAAAAATGAGAAAGTAAGAGAGAGAGAGAGAGAGAGACTAAAAGTAACAACAAAAAGCAAAAAAAGGTGGCCAAAGACATGGGTTAGTTAGTATTTTTATTATTTGGGAATCATATGAATAGTGTATGTAATCATGACTAGATAGTTATCCAAAGTGTGTGTTTGTGTTTCGACATTTTCCCCCACTTTATGTTGGTGAGTGGAAATATCAGTAACATAAATTAGATAGAGATGTGTACCTGATATCCATGTAGATTGGTATAGAAAATTTGCCAGGCCTAGACAAAGTGTGAAGTGACAAAAATGTGAAGCGTAGATGTTGAGGAAAAGGTGTAAAAATTGATAATGAAAACAAACCTAAGGAAGAAATGTTTTTGTAGATGTCATGATGTACCAGTTCTCGATGTTGATGTGTATGGTGTTGTTTTTTTTGGTGTTGGTGTTGTGGTGATATTGACTACTGCTTCTCATACGCAGACGCATCTATAAAATAGAAGTCAACAATTAGTCAAATATGCATGTATATGATCAAAACTATGTAAAACATGTGTAAGTAAAGTATGTAAAAATGTTGGAAATGAAAAAGGAAAATGTACACCTAATCTATGATGATTAAAGGGTGTAGAAAGGATCATGTAGATGATGTCAACATGCAATTTTTTAGGAAGTATCACAACAATGAAATGGAAGAAGTGTGGGGAGAATTTTCCGGTGTCATCTACCAGCTTTTAATTGCTTCCCGATGTGTAAATAACCACTATAGATGGTGTGTATGTGTTAAAGGATACCCTCCATTTAAACTTTGTTGAGTATGGAGTTCTCAGAGACTGTGATAAACTACCGATCATTGTGTAATTTCCCATTGGTATCGTGTAATCTAAGAAAGGTCATAGTATTTTCCCGGTCTCGAGGCATCCAGAAAGGCCACTATGCTAAGGACCCAAGTTTTATTCTAAGCTCTTTCCAAAACTAAAAACTATGCTTTACTAGTACTTTGTGTTGTTTATAATGTTGTATGGGCTGACTTATTCACCAAAATGATTCCCCCATCGTTTTATGTGCATGCAACATCACCGAAGGATTTTGTGGTGCAAAAGAGGACTAACCGTAGTGTTGAAACTCTACCCTATATGGAGAAGGGAATTTTCTTGGTAGAAACCAAGGCACATGTAAACAAGTGGCTAGGAAAACAATTTCTAGTACAAGAAAAGAAAAATACTAATGTAAAAGATGAAATGTAATCTAAGAATACAATATATAATCTAAGATGTAAGTAGAAGACATTGTAGACCATGAAAAGTGGGTTGCAAACATGGGAGATCACCATGATGTCACAAGAAAATAAATTTCGTAGTGTCTGCAAGAAATCAAAGAATAAACAAGACATAGAGCAAATCCGACAAACAAAGACAAGTAAAGGAAAATAGTGTATTATAGAACCATGGAAGAAAATAATCCTACAAAACAAATGTTACACATGAAGCACCTGTTAGCATGTTAGAAAGATAAAGAGTATGTCAAAGCATGTATAAGATACTAATTTGAAGTGTTAAGTACAACATGAAATAATAACACATGTAGTGTATGAAAGTGGATGCCCCAGGAGCTACTATGGACTGGTTCTAGGTATTGTGCCAAGCATCCATGTTGCATGTATATATCTCAGAAATATACAATCACATCTAGAAATGAAAGTGAATGTGAATGGGTGTATGATAAAAATAATGAAATAAAATATATCTATCTAGCATGTGTAATAAAGTGAACATGTAAAAGGATAAGTAAACAAGAGTAAATACAACCAAGATATGCAATATGTTGTGAATGAGGTGGAATGGAATGCAGAGTGAATGATAGGGGAAACATTCCCCCGAGTGGATGTGTATGTATGCAATGAGGTTCATTTATTTATGCCACCTCGGTGGTCAATAAAGAACCGTAAATGAGAGTGTGTCCTCGTGGAATTGGTTTGAATGAAGTGATGATATTGAATGCGACATAGGGATGATGTGCTATAATGTGTGATGATTTAGCCTAAATTGTATATCACTAGATGGGTGAGTAAGATGCTAGTAAATGTGATGATGTAGCACAAGGCATATACCACAAAATATATGAACGTGATGATGTAGCACAAAGCGTATATCATAAAATGTATGGATGGAATGCTAGAAAATGTGATGATGTAGCACAAAATATATATCACGAATGAGGCAATAAGAAAGATAGAAAGGGGTGATGATTTATCCTAACAAAGATTTATCACGATAAGTGTGAAGAAGACACTAGTTAGGAATGCCACATGGTATGATAAAAATATTAATTGGTTGATTATAAAGATCAACGTTAGTATCATGTAAGTGTGATGAGGCAAGGTTCAATTTTGATTTTAGACCCTCAACATTCCAAAGATAAACCATTAGACTAGAGTGCATCGTTCGGTAGTGAGTGCGGTATGTAAAGGATGTTAAGGTAGATTGAAGATGAGGATGGTGTATATGTACAAAAGTGCATGATGTGTGGAGGTTTGTAATGTGTAGTGTGCATTATGTCATGTGTGAGTTTCATGTGTATAGTATGCTCTCAACAAGAATGTTTGAACCATAGGACAAGAGTGTTTCATAGGGTAATGAGGTGAGAAAATTCACCTACTAGAGATTAAGTGGTTGTGTAGTGGTGGAAGCAACATTAGGACCATGCGACAGTGGAAAATTTTTAAATGTGCCATGACCATCGGTAGAAGGAGCATTTTATTTGACAAAGAAATGAAAGTGGAGTAGGATGTGTAGGAATATTGAATGGTAGTAGCTTTGGTAGTATTGATGAAGTTGTAGAATACTTTATATGAGAAGGTAGACTTAGTTTGAGAGGTGGTTGTGTATTCGACATGGTGATGCCACATATGACTTGAGAGGAGGATGTGTTATACTGATTTTGAGAAGCGGTTTCTTAGGAGGTGCTTGACTTATTGTAGAAGGAACTTGAGTAATGATGCTCATTAGACATAGATGAATTATATTTATGGCCCAAAGTGAGATTCATCATTTAGAGATAGGCATACATTATAATGTTGTGTAGAAAATGAGAGAAAACCTTGAAGCACAAGGTCATTGATTCTTTATTGTAGAGCATAGAAATCATTATCATTATGTCCATTGATTCGATTATAATTGTAATATGGATGAACTTAATATTTTGCAAGTGAGTAAGGAGGATAACCTTGAATAGATGGTAAAGTCATAAATTTATGACTAAAGAGCTCGATAAGAATTTTGTTTTGCTTAGCATTGCGATCAAATGTGAGAGGATTCAATACTGGTAATACTTGAGGCTCATTGATATGAGCACATGTAGAAGACATAGAATGAAGATGAGATGTAGAAGGAGAACAAACATGAGCTTGAGAAGCATCCTTAAGATGTTGGATTTCATATTTGAGAGATGTAATTGTGGATTCCATAGCCTAAAATTTATCTTGAAATAAATAATGAAAGACTTTAATTCACTCCAATATGGGTTGATTGGATGGAGGATCATGAAGGCCGGGGTGGTCACGATAGATTTATGGAAAATAGGATTTATTTCGTGTGGCGGCGTATCTTTATGAAGACAAATGGATTCTAAAGATTTTTGTAGAAAATCATGGAAATCATGATGCATTTTAAGTAAATTAGACAAAGGAATTTGAGGAACTTTACGACCCATGATAGAAGAAAGGTGAGGATCCAACCGTATTTTTGACTACCGCAATGGGTTTGCCAAAATGATTAAGCTAAAATGTGAATTTACGATCCTAATATGAATGTTATAGCAACAACAAATAAATGTCAATGAAATACAAGAATTACCCCCAAGCAATTAAACAATAAATAATGAAACCCTAATTTCAAAGAGAGAGTAGAGAGCCTTAGCTAATTCACAGAATTCTAGAAAGTGCACAGAGTTGGGAAACTATAAAATGTAAAGTACAAAACGTCACACTAGAGCACGAAAAATGCGAACTAGGAGAACAGGCTAGATTTTGGCACTGGAGAGGGATGGGGGCTCCCATGGGTTCCTAGATCTTTTTTGGGCACTGAGTATGCAAAAATGATTAGGAAAACTCCTATGAGGTGTCACAAGTTGTTTTCTTGTATTCACCTTTTCTTACTCTAAGGTCGTACCAAGATCGTTGAGGTCACCGCAACCTACAATAAAGAATAAACCCGCAAGATTGTCAAATCCTAAAAACAAAAGATGTAAAATGAGGGTTTGGACTATTCTCGGTTGTCACAATCATGAATTTATGACTAAGCGTTGCACTATATCTCATACCCAATGTAGTTTTATGTGTTTGTGTGGAATTGTGCACTAGGTTACTCTTGTGCGTGTCACACTTGTATATTGATCAAGTAGCTAGATGTAGAATGCAATAAATGTGTGCATGCAATAGAAGGAAATGCCCTCCTCTCGAAGTGTAATGCATAAAACGAGCCCTTGTGTCCCTTGTGATGGATCTAGATAGATGTAATGGATCTCTAAGATCCCTTGATGGATGCAACCTTAGGTGGTGATAGGTAGTTCTTAGTGCTCGGTCCTTTATTATGATCATATTACTTTATATTTATATGATTCCTTTGCTTGAATTTCAAAAGTAGCCCGAAAAAGTCAATTACCAAAAATATAAGATGCTCAAATGGCTTGAAAGGACCTAAAAGTGAGATTAAACTACAATGGGGACATGATTTCTTAGAGGGGATGAGGGCACTGACGTTGGCATCCTCATTGGGCACTAGTGTCCGTGATGAAAAATGTCAAAGAGTAAAAAGGCAGACTGCCTGCTCAGAAAGTAAGAGTGATAGACGTAAAGTAGCAATGAAAAGCAATGAAAGGTGGCCAAAGAAATGGGTTAATTAGTAATTTTATTACTTAGGAATCATATCAATAGTAGTATGTAATAAGGACTAGATAGTTACCCGAAGTGTGTGACCGTGTCGACACACAGGAAAGTGATCGATAACTAGAAGAAGGAGAGTAAAAACAAATTTTAGAGCCCATCCAAAAATTTGATCTTCTTCCCGGAGACAAAAACACAATAAAGGTCCATTTCAAAAGAAAAAAAAAAGGTTGACTACTCGAAGGGAAGCCCTTAAAATCCAATTCTTTCCAAATCAAGATAAGGGCGCCACGCATCCTTAGAGACGTAATCGAAAACTTTAGAAAGACAAAATATTTCTATGAGATCCATGTCCTCTTATGTACCTTGGACATTTTCTAAGGGGCCATGTCCATTTCAAGATTCCTCTTAGAAATCTGCCAGTGTCATTTCCAATGTGCCAAGAAACGTGATTTGCAAATATGGAACAACAAGACGACAAAAAGTTCCACATATGAGAACCTTTCAAGAGAGAAATTGCTGAAAGAATTGAATGAGGTTTCCCATTACCAAGATATTTCTTAATGAGACATTGATTAAAGAGACTTCTACGATTTCTAATTATACTCTAGATAAGTTTTGCCCCCAAGACGATTTTTTGCAAACCCAAATCCAAAACACCAACATCACCTAGTCTCTTACGATATTTGACTTTCTCCCATTTGACGAGATGAAATATTTTAACATCGAAAGTACCCTTCCATAAGAAGGATCGAAGAAACTTTTTGATTTTAAACAAAATAGTTTTGGGTATACGCGAAATGGAAAGCATGAAGATAGGAAGAGCATATAGAACATAACGAATGAGCGTGAGACGACCAGCCAAAGATAACCACTTTCCATTCCAAGATTGCAAACACTTCGAAAATGAGGAAACAAGATCATTCTAAAGAGTGGAACCTACTTGACCCGCGAACAGAGGGATTCCTAGATACATTTGGGGAAAGCTACCCAATTCAAAGCCAAAATTTTCTCGAATCCGATGCTGCACATGCAGATAAGTATTAAAGAAAAAGATAACGGATTTATATAAGTTAATCACCTTACCCGAGGCTACCACATTACTCGAAAGGCGGGACTGAATGCCTTAGCTTCCTCCAAGAAGGAAGTGCTAAAGAGGAAGGTATTTCCAGAGTCTTGTTGGTGAGATATTGGTGGCACACCTTCCGCTAACATGAGACCATGAATGTCTTTACTAAGAGATTCGGCTATCAAAATAAATAGGAATGAAGAAAGTGGATCCCCTGACGAATGCAATGATTACTTACAAAGAAACCTTCAACAGACCCATTAACTAATACTAAATATTTGGAAGTAGAAACATAATTGAAGATCCACTCATAGAAGTCTGAATAAAAACCCATCTTTTAAAGGATAAGACAGAGGAATCTTCAATTAATGCGATCATAAGATTTGTTGTAATCAAGCTTGATCAACATCCTAATCTGCTTAGACATAGAGAGGGAATGAATAATCTCGTGAGCCAGCATTACGCCGTCAGAGATAGATCAACTCAGAATGAAACTGCTCTACTCTTTAGCAATGAGGAATCAAGAAAAGGATTAACGCAAAGAGACATTTCTTATACTGCACAAAGGGCTGGGACAGAAATCGTTAAAGGAAGAAGGTTGATACTTTTTAGGAAAGAGACAAATGAAAGTATGATTTATCTCCTAAATACCTTCTTATAGGAACAATATTCTTCCACCGCAGCCCGGATATCCATGCCTACAATATCCTAGAAGAATTGAAAGAAATCCGCTAGGAACGCGTCTGGACCGGGAACCTTGTCGCTCTCCATGGAAAAAAAACTACAATTTTAATTTCTAAGGTTAAAGGGAGAGAGAATTTTATTGTTAGCAACGACACCAGAACAGGTGGGAAAAGGGAAAGGAGATAATTCTTACTAAGAAGCATGGAAGAGGTCTTGTCGCCCAACAAAGAAGATAAGAAGGAAATTACTTAAACTTTTATTTCCTCTTGTTTAGAAATAACCTCATCATCACAGTTGGTAATCTGTGAAATATATCTGGAGATACGCTTAGCTTTGACGGAAGCATGGAAAAACTTAGTATTATTGTCACCATTGCGCAACTATGCTACACAATATTTTTGTTTTTAGAAGATTTCTTCAGGAAGAAGAAGCTCACATAACTTGACAAGGAGAGATTTTTCCAAAATATATTCATTGGTCCCCGTGCTATAATTGAAAACAGTGAGATTGAGAGCTTTAAGATCTGCTTCAACACGAGCTTTTTCAAAAGATATTTTGAAATGAGAGATGTTCTAATCTCTAATCTTGTCTTTCAAAGGAGTAAGTGATGCATCCTAGAATTTACAAGTAATAACCTAGACGCGTTGGCACATCACTCAACCTAGAACGAGAGCTCACCCGAAGCGTGCAAAAGTACCAAGCCCCTCTTTAAGGTTACTAGTGCAAGTTTTTAGCATGATGAAGACTTAATGCATTCAAATCCATAATTAATATAACATTCTACAGAGCATGTGCAAATCTATATCTAAAGAGTAAGAGGTTTAAATAACAACCATAATGAAGTCAATCATGCAAGAACCAATTATACTCCGGATTAATACTCGATTCATCCAATACACTCCATTATATTAAATGCAATAATTACAGAGAAGCTTATTACAACAAGTAATACCACAAGCTCATGCGTGCATCGATCCGTAGCATAATCTCACAATAATTCGGGCCTTCTCATAGTCCTCTTATACTACACAGATCAATACATATTTATAAGGGTGGGGACTTGCCCTTCACCACTTGCATAGCTCCCAAAGAAGCTCATATGCTAAAAATAGCCATGTGCCTTTACAATAATAGCCACACATGTAAGTGCGCTAACAATAGACCTCTTCTGGTTAACTCGTCAGAGTGATTATATTCCTAGCCCGCACCCATGCAAAGTGCTTAGTAGCCGCTCTTCCAAAAATAGCCGATGCGTGTCACGCAAGTCTTTATCCGGTTTGTGTGCTCTACACACTATCTCAAAAATAGCCCATACATGTGAAAACGGCTATGTCCCGAATCTTCCCTAATATTTCGCATGCGTGTCCTTCCCTATCCTCCCACACCTTTGACTATGCCCTATTCTCACGCGTGAACCTTCTATGCACTGCTCTTTCCATTAATACTCTTATCTGCTCAACATTACCCCACACTAAATTGCATTTCCACCCCGACAATGGCTACTCCTTGAACAATAAAGAATACATAATGGAAAGGAATGAAAGAATTTTTGCATAAAGAATGAATTCTCACTATGCAACATCCTCTGTCTCAACCAAAATAATTAATCCTAGATAATCTTCTTTGATATCCGCTTCCAACGCCTCGTCACTCGGTTAGTGCGGATTCTTTATTTCCCGAGATGTCCGCTCAATAGTTTCCAACTTATCTTAGGAAATTTCTCCCTTCTCGTTTTGTAGCACTAGAACAATGTTGGACATAGCAGACATTTTCCCTTCTAACAGATCCATCTTCTACTCTATCCATATCCCAATATCATGCAATTTTTCCTAATAGAGGTCTTTTGTTGTAGCAAGGGCCTCGCACTTCGCTTGACTAGCGCCAATCTTTCTGCGGCCCCAATGTGTCATCCTTCATTGCTTTCAAGACTTCATTGTCTTCTGCTATTATTTTGACCCTTATTACCGCCTCTTGAGTTACACATATGTTCAAGTGCTTGGTCCTCTTTCTTCAACTCCTCCCGCAAGGTTTGAATCAATGCCTCGTATGATGAAATCTTCCTAACGAATGCAGCCTTTACTCGCTTCTTCTTCCTGCTCAAGGTCCTTTGGTGCTAGCACCAAATGGTCCCTCCTCAAGCACCAAATCAAATAAGGTACGTGCATAGTGCATATACAGCCGAAGGTAACATTTGGTTACCTTGGGCTCTAAGTGTGGTCTTACTTGGAGGACATGATCCCCAATCTCCTCTGCCATCCTAATAAATACCCCATTCTTCTTTTATTCTAGGTCCTTCTCTCATTTCAAACACGCGATCTCTCGCATCTTTGAATTTGATCTCCTCCTTAGTGATTTGATAGTGGTAGCTTTATCTACATTCCTGCATGCCACCTCTATAGACACCTTTACCAAGGCATTAATTACCTGTTCATCAAACATAACAGTGGGTTTTACGGTTATATGTCCGGCCCGAGGTGCCTTCTTTAACCTTCTCGACACATGAGATTCTTCACAAATGTCGAAGTCCTCCTGCCGATCGATGTGTGTGTGCCTAGATCAAGATAGTTGCTTCCTTGTGCATGTGGTGGCTATGTCTTCATCCATCACTTTCATCCATATAACTCCTTAGGGCTCACCAAGCTTTGAAAACATACGTGAATAATTTTACTTGTGTCCTCAACATAGCCCAAAGATGGAACAATATACTCTCCACTTGTTCTTTTAGTTCTTGGCCCCTTAGGAACTGGAGCACCAAGATTTGGAGTTGGATCTTCTATGTCTTGAGCATTATTTGGTCCTGATTCTCCTTCCTTTACCCCTTCTCCTTCATTCTTCACATCTTCATCTTTCATTTCTTCATCCCTCACTCTTCCATGTCCTCTAGTTGTGTAGGAGATCTGAGCGCGCTCTCTTTAAACTCTTTTCCGCCTCGTTCAACTTGAATTTTCTCCTTCTCTTCTCAGTTGTCTCCTTCTGTGGAGAGATTCACGGTGATCTCCATACTAATTAGGGAGTAACACCCTAATTTCTTGTACTCTGAACACCCTCTTAAAGAAATGTTCTTTAGGTTCTACCCTACTTCCAATTCTTCATCTCCTTCTTTTAATGTCCTGGGGTGTAGTACTTGCACACTCATATTCTACCTTGTCTGAGGGTTGCCTTCATCCTCTATACACCAATTTTCCATTGTCTTCACGATATTACTCCTCATCATCTACCTCTATAGGTTCAGTGGGCTTCATAGATGGTACATTCTCCATTGTATGCTTTCCCTTTGGTAGCCCCGAATCACGAACTCGTTCTCCACATACGTGTTACCCTCCAAGTTAGGCTTAAGCTTAAGGTAGATAAGCGTAGCCTCACTATATCTAATCACCAAACTCACGGGCTTCATGCTTATCACATCTGAAATTAGCCTCTCAATGTAGGCAGTTTGACTTGGATATACATAAGTCTTACGTAATGTGTGGTAGTCATAGTCTACCTTGTCTAGCAATAAAATTTAGGCGTCGCGCATTATTGAACCGATGGATTGATGCCTAGAAGTAGCATGCTGTGAAGGCATATGGTAACTTACACCAGGGGCTCCAAGTCCCATCCTTCATCGTAAATCATGTAATGTAGAAGTGTTGATATACCGTGAACTAGACTTCCTTGCCCACCACCAAAGGTAACTCCTTAGGGATGCGCCACTCCTCTTTGAATGCCACATGGAGCCTGTCATACCACATCTCCTCCCTCTACTTGAACGGCCCACTCATTGACCCTTCACACAAGTACTTCTCAAATCTTTCTGCAAGGGACTTATTTTGTATGGGGTACTCCTAGATCTTGTTCTTTAGACCATCTAAACTCTAATCTCCATAAATACTAGGGATAATAGGACAGCGTCAAAACTGATTTTCTCACCGTGCTCACTTTATCAATGATAGTGTTTACAATGTACCTTGATATGTCAGAAATTGTTCCTGTGACATTCTCCTTGCAATGTGAATCCACATGGTATTCACTTGACAATCTCTCTTGATCATTCAATCTGGTGACTAAATGTGCAGCTTCTTATACTAATGGGTACTTCTTTATTTTGTTGATATCCATTCCACACAGCACTTCTGTGTACCCTAACTCCTTCCGTGTCTCCAAGATTTTTTTATCTCATGTCACTATTCGTATCCACTCCTATGCCCCTCAATCCTATTATAGTTGAAATTAGAGTGGTTGTAATCCTTACCCTGCATCCGACGAAATATAAAAAGTCTTCATGTACCCTGCTCATCAACCACTGGTACAAAGGTTCATACTTTCTGAAATATGGAAGCTCGTATAACTAGTAAACTCCAATCTACTTTAACATCTTCTCTCCAGCATCATCTTACACTGGCATGTCCTCTGTTGTGCACTTGTTTGTCTTCGTATTCAACAAAGGCATCCCATTCATTTTTATTATCTAATGTGTGGTGGTTGTAGTAACTTATCTTATTCTTATGGATGTGAGAATCCCATTCTTGTCCCACTATCATGTCTTCTGGGTATTGCATCTGTAAAATTGCTCTCGGGAGAAATTTCAACCTTTTCTTCCACTTTCTTCTTCCCTTTGACTCCTACTACAGGTGTTTTCTTTGGTGCCATCTGTAAATCACAACTTTTTGTCCTTTGTAGTGTGTAAAAGATTGCTTTCTACCATCTACAACATGAAAACTCAAACCCTAGCTCGAATCAGGTGCCCTAGTTGAAATCACGTTCCTAGCTCTTTCGCAACACTCTACCTTGCTTAAACCCTTCACCAATGGGCTCGTAAGCTTCTCCTTCACACAAATCTGTCTGTCATGTCTGGTTTCACTCTTTGCACCTCAACATGATTCGCTTAGCTCGGCCGCACTTAGCTCTTTCAATTTTTGTGATTTACAATGGTAAAAATGAACTCGTATCCCTTCCATATATATTTTTCATAAAATTGGTGCAATTATTACTCCTTCACCTACCAATAATACTCATTAATTAACCCTTTTGACATTTTTCCACGTGGTACATCTTCGTGCCTCAGCTATAACCTTTTAGCACACCTTCCTACCTTTTGGCTACAGACTTCTCTTTAGCGCACTTCCATACACCCTGTACTTCACATCACCGCACCTTCTCCCGTAGTCTCCAATGCCACTACTTACCTCAGCATTATATTGTTCCTTCATTTATCTCCATCTATGGTCCTTATTTGGAAGAAATCTTCTGTTCACCAAATCTTCAAACTTTGAATAGCACCTATAGCAGTTTGTTCCTTTATGTGTACCCATTTCTCAATAACCACCCCACACAAATGGTATGTGCAGTCCTCTGCGCATAAAAATACTACAAATGGTAATTAGCTTATGGCGTGTAAATGCGCTTATTTCACAAAACACAAACTAAATTAATAAAGCATAATGAAGAAAGAAGGAAATACATTAAGGGAATACATAATTGAAAACATAATCTAAATGGAAACACTACCTTATTACAAACACCAAGAAGACTTATTTATAGTAGGGCTTCATACCTACTCCCGTTGAAGTAACCGGTAACCATATTCCATCAAACATTTCTAACTGACAAGATCTTGTTTCAAGTATGTGAGTGATAACATATGGTCCTAACCAATGTAATTTGAGTTTTCCTAGATGGTGCAGAAACTTAGAATCATAAAGAAGCACCATCTTTCCTATCTCAAGATTTTTGTCCCTAATGTGCCTATCATGCCATGATTTCTTCTTGGCTTTTTCTTGCTTCTAACTCCAGCATGTTATTTCTCGTCGCTCATCCAACTTAATCAACTTGTCAAATCATTCTTCTAATACTTTCTCATCAAGCAAGACCTTCAAGATGTGCAAAGACGCAAAGAAGGTAACATTAATACAATAGAAGAACTACTTCGTACAAACACCAATTCAAAAGGTGTGGCCTTGTTTATCCACTTGTATGTTGTTCTATACGCCCAAATTACTGTAAAAAAAATATCATCCCTATCCTTTCTTCCAACATCACAATTTTTTTTCAATGTCTAGCTCAAAATCTTATTGAAAGCCTCAACAGTGCCATTTTCCTGAGGATGATATGGTGTAGTCTTATGGTGTGAAATCATGAATTCATCCAATAAAATTATGATTATCTCATTTAGAAAATGTGTGCCCCTATCACTGGTCAAACTCAACAGGCATCCATACCTTGTAATAATATTTTCCCATAGAAACCTAGTTGGTGTAGCCATTGTACAATCCTTTGTAGGCACTCCTTCCGCCAACCTTGTCAAATAGTCTATGTAAGTAAAGATATAGCACAATCCAATCCCCGCTTGTGGTTGGTGAAATAGGACCCAAAAAATCTATAGCCCGTTTTTCAAATGGTTCTGCACTAGTAATAGGTCTTATAAGAATTTCATCTCTTTGACCTTGTTTGCCAAGGCACTGACAGCGATCACAAGCCTTGCAATATGCCTTACAATCTTTATATAAGGTCTCTCACCATAATCTAGTGAGTATGATCTTGCACGCAATGGCGTCACCTGCATAGTGCCCACCTGCAATACCACCATGAGCCTTCTTTATGATATCTATGCGCTCATGTTCCAGTACAAAGCGGTGCAATACTTCATCCCTACCTAGCTTGTACAGCTCACTGCTAATCAACATAAATTTTGCCACGTGAATAGCAAGTTGTTTATTTTCTAAGGATTTCATCCCTTTTGGCACCATACTTGTTCGTAGAAAGATAAAAATGTCCTCTAATTTTAATGGCACGCATTGTAACCTGTATAACTGTACATCGAGCAAGGTATCTTCAATTTCCTACGCTTCTTCTCCCGACTATATTTTGGATAGATGGTCCGGTCCAGAATTACTTTTCCCTGGTTTTACCAAAACTGTGAAATCAAATTCTTGGAATAAGAGTACCCATCTACATATATGCCCTTATAAAATGGGCTTATTTACCAAATACTTCAATGCCATGTGATCGGTATAAATATCAAATGGTGTTGCTAACAAGTACTATCTTAATTTATGTACTACATAGATCATTGATAAAGCTTCACACTCTGTAGTTATATAATTTTGCTTTATAGGAGTCCAATTTCTACTAGAAAAACAAATAGGATGATCTATAATACCTCCTCCAGGATAAGCCAACACCATGCCAATGGTCGCTCCAGAGTGTCCACATGTACATGCAACGGTTGGTCCAACGAAGGAAATCATAGAATAGGCGTTGTAGTAAGTTTCTCCTACAATTTCTTGAATGTGCATTGCTACAGTCCTCCCCAATAAAACATCCTTTTTCCTTTTAGTAACTCCTCCAAGGGTGTGGAAACCTTATCATAACCCTTTATAAATTTTCTATAATACTCAGGTGTGACCCAAGAGTCTCGCACACCTCACTTTGACTTGTAGGCTCTTCCAGCCGATAAAGTGATCGCAACCTTAGCTGGATCAACCAAAAACATTCTTTGCAGATGATTTTCCCTAAAAGTATTCCATATGGTGTAGCAAATACACATTTCTTAATGTTCAAAGAGATGCATAATAAAAAATCTTTCAAAAATTAGGTGTAAATTGTCACAATGATCCTTAACAAGTCCATACACTATCTAATCATCTAAATAAACCTACAAGAAGTTGTGAATAAAATATTTGAACACTTGAAAACTATGCGTGAAAATACAGCTGGACACATTTTTCAAACCACAAGGCATCACAATATAGGAAAATATGCCCCATTTAGTAGTAAAAGTAGTATTTTATTGATCCTCCCAGTAATCCTAACCCGATGATACCCAGAGAATCCATCTATAAATGAATAGACTTCGCACCTCGCAATGCCTTCTAGCATTTCCTTGATGAATGGCGTAGGAAAGGGATCACCACATATGTAGCATTCAGCTCCTCGTAGTCCACACAGATCCTAAGACGACCATCCTTTTTTATACCGATCACCATTGGGCTGACTCATCTAGGGGCTTGATGATTCAAGATTTCAACATTTTGTCAATTTCTTCTTTGACCTTTTCGTACAATTTGGGGTTCATCCTGTAGGGTCTCTTTCTGATTAGGTGCGCACCTTCCTTAAGATTTATCTTCATCTCTCCTAATGATTCATGCACGCCTTTAAGTTCATCAGATCCCCAAGAACTAAGTCCTGATAATCTCGTAGTAACTCAATGATTTTTTCCACTTCGTAGTCACATCAATAGTCCCCAATTATGGCCTCCTTAGGCTGAGCATCCGATCCAATATTCACTTTCTTTGTTTTCATAGGTTCATGATAGGTGCACTTGGTCTTATCTACACTATCCAAAACCTCATGCCTACCTATTAAATGGTTTACATTCATATTTTCTACTTATTCATCATCCACTAAGTAGACCATCTTTCCTTTTTCCTTCTCAAGGAAAGTGCACTTAAGTAGTGTGGAATCTGTCTCTGTTTCTTCAAAGATAATCCACTCCCGAGTCCTCTTCATCAAACAAATCCTGAATGATTTCTTCCGCCTTGGCACTATCTCCCATATTTAAGCACTTTATAACCTTTAATGCCTCTTCTACTAGAGGTTTAGTAGAGAAATTTTCAAATGTCGGGATTATTCCTACAATCAAATCCTACCAATTTCCAGTCTCTCTATGGATTTCCACATATACATACCAAGCATGCAAGGCAGCCAGAAAGTGGAATAAATTTTTACACCTGCATCAAGGTGGTAAAGCTTCCTGCCCCTCTGTCCATAGTCTCTCACACCGCTGAACATGGTGTTGAATAGGTTGATTACCATGATAAGTGCATATTTGAGTAGGTGCATTGCTCCTGAAGAACCTAGTAGCAAGAGCAATCCTAATTTTATTCCATCCTATAAGATTATCCTTATGAACCACCCACCAACGCACTAATGTCCCATGCAGGGTATATGTTATCATATTCGGTCTCTCCAACTGGTTTATCCATTGTTCCTCCATGGCACGTAGAAAGACCATAGGATCTCCTTATCCAAAGTGTAATGAGGTATCGAGTTGTTACCTATTCTCCTGAAACAATGAGGTCTATTGTCTCAGGAAAATGTGCTCTTTACTTTATGCCCTACTAACTCATAAGTACTATGATCCCAATTATCACAATCAACACTTGTATTATCGCTAATATACAATGCATCTTCCCACCAAGGATTCCTTCTTTAGATGTCTCAAGTACCTAAGGGTCCCTGGATCGTGCGTACATAAATCCTATTCATGTCTTCCTCACTCAAAGGCTCAACATAGGGCGATATTTGCCATCTATTAAAGGGATAAGAACTCTTTCCTCCTTGTTTTCAAAACCGATATAACCGTTGATGAATCAAAGATCAGTATTATTTACATAGCACCAAGGATGCCCAAGTAGAGCTAGGAAGCTATCCGCCACTGCAAGCGCTAAAACCTCAAAATCCCTAGTGAACTTGGCTCCCTGTATGGTAATGGATGCATATTTTAAAACTCCAATGGGAGTGGCCTTAGTTTGGTTAGCCATGAACAATACATTCAAAGATGGCTGCAATGGAGGTCTCCCCATTTGTACCCATGCATCTAAAGTAAGAACATTGACTTTTGTGCCTGTATCAATCAATATATTACTCAAAATCCATCCATCCACAACAACATTCAGAGTGATTTCCTTTTCATAATCCAAGCTATGAGGGGGAAGGTTTGCATGTAGGATTTGTCATCCAGCCTCAATACATGCACGTGGAGTGTTTACCTTTAACAAGTTCCCTAACAAAGGGAATGATATTCTCTTGGTGCAACATCTTGTAGTATATTTCTTTCAAGTCATCCATATTAGATTAGGCCATTTTTACTACTTTTTTTTTTTTGCTCCATCTTCCGTGATTTATCCTTTAAATAATATTTTTCACCTGAAAATTTCTGAGTACCTCCATGGTTTCCTGATAAACCTCCTTCTAATGGCCATGATCTGGGTACTGTGCATGTAGAACCTCCTCCTTAGTGATGGTAGGCTTCTGCTGCAATGCTTCTTTTTAGATGCACCGCTTCGAGCGGGTAGTGGTCTTTACAAGAAATGCCTCAAATTTTGGTTCCAACTTGAGCATCCACTGATTTTACATAGCACATTATATCCTAACCGTCATTTTGCCTTTGTTTTCTTGTTTATGCTACTTATTAAGATGCTCATATAGTTCCGAGCATTCCTCATAACTATGATTCTTTCAACAGAAAGAACATGTAATATTTTGAGGACATTCACGCCTGTAGTCATCATGAGATCTGCATGTATAACATGTTCCGTGAGAAAAATCACCTCTTCCACCACCACGGACTCATCCTCCGAATCCACCATGATATCCTTGACCTATTCCACGACCTTCTTCAAAACGCCCTTCATTCTGATCATAGCGCACTTGATTGTGATCTCGATCGTGATTCTCATTCTTTCCTTTAGAGTTATCTAATACTCATGTCTATCGTACACCAATATCTATAGGATCATGGATCTGATCAATAAGTCGGCGAGTCCGTGTCGTGAATTGTGGACCTACAAATTTTATAGTAGCAAGATACGTTCTTCCTTATTGGGCGTTGTAATAATGGGCAATGGCTAGCATCATGGTTTAAATGGAATATCTCATAGTCTAAAGCAAAGAATGATCACATGTATCTCAGGGACAAATATCCTTGGTGTGACCTTCCACCTCACAATTTGTACACCAAATCCCCGTGCATGTCTCATGTGCAAAATTTTCTGATAGCTTCTCCAATTGCTTCGCCATGGCTGTGATCTATGCTTCCAAAAATGGGCTCACCCTAGTGTCTATACTACCAACTGCCTCAGCGTGTAAAGTTTCTTCAAGTGCTTTGTGTGGATAAGTGTATGTCTTATGTGATATCGCCTTCTAAAATGTGTAATCGACCTCCAACGAACCATCAGTGCAAGTCAAGCTTGCATGAATATCATAAGAAAGCTTAGATAAAATCATTTTGAAATGGGCTTCATACTCTCTCGACACTCTCAAGAGTGCCTTGCTTGATATCCTTGATCGCTCTTATAATCTTTTACTCGAACTCGTGGACGTGAAACTCTATAAGGAAGGCATCTTTTAAAGTCGCATAGTCTATGCAATTTTGATCAAGGTCAAACTTTCTATACTAGTTGTGTGAGTGCCCTTGTAACGTAGTGGAAAATTGACTTGTCCTGCACTCAGAAGTCATGATTCCTTTTACACGCCACAGGATTTCACACATATGTACGTGTTCAGAAGCATCTTCTATTCCCCTATACTCTAGAAGATGAAGAGACATCTCCATGTAAATATTCTGGGGTTGGTGCGGACCTTTTCCATCTGATCTAAAACCTCTTGTGTTTCCTCTGCCTCTAGAACCACCAAATCCACTGGAATTAGAACCACCTATACCTTCTGATCCTCCACATGTAGCCAAAGACAGACTCATAATATGTACTTCCCGTGTCCTAATAGTAGTACTTGAACGCACCCCCTATAGTCCGTGAAGTGTTACTACTCTCGTAAGTGAGTCCAAAGTTCTCACGCACTTGAATTTTGTGCAGATGACACACCTAAAAAGGTACCTCCAAAAAACAACAAAGACGGTTGCGTTGCCATCAATGTACTTTCTATATGACCAAATTAGCTTGCTTACTATTTTTCGTACTAGATACTAGAAGACCAAGTGCAAGGGAAAGGTCACGTCGGGTAGATTCGGATGTGCGCCTGTCGCCAAGGTCATCTCTGCTGGTGCACTTCTACGTGAGGTTGAGGAGGGTTCCCTATCATGTTTTCCCAAATGGGGGAGTTATTGATGCTCTGGATCTATGTCTTCTACATGAAGTTCAAATCCTTTATGAGCCATCTCTCTCCACAATTCCATTTGCTCTGCAACATCCCATTGCTTCTCTATCTCCCTCTCACGCACCTCATTATACTTAAGCCGAATTCCATCTCTCTTCCTTATGTCACTAAGTCTGTCATCTTTCACCAAACCTACTCTTGCCCCCACGCGTGGTGGGGTTTATTTAGCCATCGATTTTCTTTCCAAGTTCAGGGTTACCATCAAGATTTTGATTGCTAATGGAATGCCTTGCAGGTAAGTTCCCCTGGGATATCATAAAAATTGGAATTTTGCTACCTCTGGGAAAGAATAAGTGGAAATTGAGTACTCCATAATATATTTGTTCAGAACACCATGAAACCAAGTATCCACAGCGTGTGTCCAAATCAGATTAGCATCATAGAGGGCCTGAAATTATTCTTGCGTCCAAACAAGTGCGCGATACCTCCAATCCCTTTTAGACGCATAAGCAACTAGCCACTCATACAATTCTACTAGAAAAATAGTGAAGAAGCTCTCATAAAAATTGTCATACATATTTTGTTCCACCCATGCGCATGCGTTAAACTCAAATCCGTGTTGAACCTCCGTGCGTATTCTTCTTCTAGATCATTTATCCACTCCTCAACACTTTCTAGGGTCAACCGGTATGTCTTCATCGTGAACCATCCTGAAAACAACTAAAAAGAGGTCCCAACAATGGAACCAATGATGCAGCCTATAATTTACTAAAGAATAACCCAAAGGGCGTGGTGGCACATCACTCAGCCTAGATTGAGTGCTCACCCGAAGCGCACAAAGGTACTAGGCCCCTCTTTAAGGTTGTTGTCATTGCAGAATGTTAGCATGATGAAGACTTAATGCATTCAGATCCATAATTAATATAGAATTCTACAAAGCATGTCCAGATCTAGATCTAAAGAGTAAAAATTTAAGTAATAACCATAATGAAATCAATCATACAATAACTAAGTATACTTCGATTAATACTCCGATTCACCAATACACTCCATTATATTAAACACAATAAATACACAAAAGCTTATTACAACAAGTAATACCACAAGCTCATGCGTGCATCGATATGGCAAAGATAATCTCATAGTAATTCAATTCTCACACAGGTCCTCCTATGCTATGCAAATCAATACATATTTATAAGGGTGGGGACTTTCCCTTCACCTCTTGCATAACTCCCAAAATAGGTCGCATACTGAAAATAGCCATGTGCCTTTACAATAATAGCCACACATGCAAGTGTGCTAAGAATAGACGTCTTCTCTCGGTTAATCAAGGTAGCAATTCTATTCCTATCCCGCACCCATGTAAAGCGCTTAGTATCCTCTCTTCCAAAAATAGCCGATGTGTGTCTCGCAAGTCTTTATCCGGTTTGTGTGCTCTACACACCATCTCAAAAAAATAGCCTCGTACATGAAAAAACGGCTAAGTCCCGAATCTTCCTAATATTTCATGTGTGTCCTTCCCTATCCTTACGTGCCTTTGACTATGCACTGCTTCTCACGGGTGAACCTTCGTGTGCCCTCTCCTTCGCATCATACTCTTATCCACTCAATCGTAAGCTTGTGAGATATAATAAACATGTGAGTTCCCAAAATCTGAAAGGAATGACACCAATATTTGTTTAATCCTTTAATTTTTCCATCTCTTAACCACATGATTTCAATCTTAAAAGGAGAACATCTCTATGCCATATCACAAGAGATCTCCAGGGTGATGGGAAAATGATCCAAATTGGAAAGAGAGAGAACTGGACTAGAAAGAGAAAATTATTTTGTAGCCAATCTTCATTGAGAAGAAATATATCCATCCTTTTAGAAATATTTTTAAAGCCGAAGCACCTAATTATCTAGGTGAACCAATCGTGACTTGGCTCAAGATCCGCCAAAGTCAATTTTTCCACAAAGGCTCGAAAATAACTGAACAATTTTTGTTTCCTAACTAAATTGCCTGACTTATCTGACTTATTCTAGGGAAAGAATGGAATTGAAATCACTAACTAGAAGAACCAAATGATGGGGAAAGAATGGAAGGTATGTCAAAGGAGAATCCCATAAAAGACGTTTATCCAAGATGTTATTGGGACCGTAGACATTGCATAAAAGAAAGATTACATCGGAATGAAGAACCTGAACCCTGCACCATATCTAGTACTGCCCCTTGGAAAGAAAAGTGACATCAGCCTTATAAGTTCTACATAAGATTTTGAGGGCCCTAGTGGTGCTGACCGTATTAGAAAAGATGTCATTCCACGCTTTCCAACCTTGAACCACATAGTTGAAATATCAGAGCCTAACATGTTTTTCTCTTACAGAAAAAGATATCACTTGCTTGTTCCAAAGCACAATGCCTAATCAATCAATTTTTGTTAGGGGGGTTGGAGCCCCTAACATTGCAGGAAATTATTTTCATAAGGATGGGGAGGGAAATACTTATCCTCCCTGAATATGTAAAAAAATTCGATCACCTTCTGACGACTCTGGGAACTTCATCATTATCCCCAGTGATAAATGATTTAGGGCCTAGTTTGTTTCAATATCCACAAGTGGGAGACTTTCCCAGAGTCGGTGAGCAAGAAATCAAAGAAGTCGGAACATCCGATACAAAGACATCAGTTTCTATTAAAGCCGAGGGAGAAGCATTTCCTAAGAAGAGGGGATCTGACTGAACATCCTCATTTTCTACAAGCCACCTTTCAAGAGACTTAAGAGAATCTCCACATCCAACGTCCACCCTTGACTAAAGAAGATTGAAAATGGAATGTGAATCGAGAGTAACTTGTCTAGTTGTTACAAGAAGAGTGTTAGGAGAAGGTTGGAAAGAGACAACAGGATCCGTACAAGGCAAGACAGAGGAGGAAGGAAGCAGGAGGACACTTGAGGGCCTCCCAAAACGTGGGGAGTGCCGATAATGGAAGAGCAAGACGGTTTTTCTTTAGGGATCCATTTTTGTTCATCAACCGGGATGGAAGGACATTTACAATCTCTTTGGAAATGACCTTCCTAGTTGCATTGAAGCAATAAAAATGAACCTTCTCCACTTCAACGAGTTGTACCCATATCCAAAAGGGGGAAGAAATCATGATGTATTTAGGAATGACAAAAGAAGGGTCCACATAAATACAAACCTAGGGAAGGCTACCAGTGGTGCCATCTAGGGTTTTAAGATCGACCTTGGAAAAAGAGCCAAAACCACTTTGCAAATCTTAGAAAGGATATTAGGGCTCCAATATTTTTAAGGGAGGGAGTATAAACAAACCCAAATCAAGTGGTTTTCTTCAATGGTATTAGCGGGGGTCGAAATTAGGGTCCAAGGTCACAGATACGTACCAAGCTCGACTGTACCATTATTTTCTTTGTAACGCCTCTAGTCGTTGAGCTTCACTACGGAACAAAATGAGGAAATAACTTTGACAAGGAAGTGAATGCATAGCCCATTGTCCCATTGTTTTTCGCACCATTTTCTAAGATTCAAGGTGGAAATCCAACGCTTGAAGCTTGGGAAACATGGCTTTCTTACGATAAAGACCGACGTTAGATTCCATACACACACTTCAAAGATCAAACTCCACAAAGCATTGCAGATTTGATGAAAAAGGATGTAGCAAGGAACACGTTGCTTCACCATTTATCATTTGGAGGGCGTGGAAACCATAGAATCTCCATTTTTCATATACTCCATAAATGTTAGTGTGAATTCTCAACGCTGTGGATGGTAAGTGCTTTTATTATACTGCAGAGCTATGAACTGGAGTGGTGGAGGAGAACTTTCTCTAAGTGGGACATGGAGGTGGCCTGGGTCCTTAATGTCCGATGAGTGATCCGTATTCGCCGCAGCACCATGATATGTTCCGCTTAGTCCATATGGAGAAGTTCGACCCTACCTCAAGGTATCCCCATGACCACTTATTCAAAGCAACCAATGAACTCAATGAGAATGGAATTTAGGTTGATTATTACAAAATACTTGTAACTTACCAATAATGCAATACTTTGAGTTCTATACTATTTTTTATTAATACAAATACCCTACCCCTTAATATTGTAAATCAAAAAATGATCATAATTAATTATCTTTGTTTGTAAGCTGAAAATCGATTTTTCTTGTCCATTCCTGGTTATATCAAAAATTCAAGCAGATATGATTAGGGCTTAGTAGTGAGGGTTTGTACAATCCTCGCATTCCATGTGGCTTGTAAATAATATTTCTATAGTAATTCCAAACTTTGTGTGTTACTTCAGACGATTACATAATTGGAGGTTATCCTCACGTGGCCCATGAAAAGATGTGTCTTGTACAATAATTGAGGGTCATTGTTTGTAAATGCAACAGTACAAAATGGTACTACCTGACACGAGATTAAGAAGTTTAGGGTTGGTTCATAACCGCTAAAGTGACATGATATTTTTCCATAAGACAAGCAAAGATTGTTTTGGTTTAGAAATGAGCTTCTCTCCTCTGATATTCCACGTGGACGCCCCTATTAGGATGTTTCTACGATGCTTCCTTACCCATTAATGGTTTCAGAGAAAGATGTTCTGTTTTGTTTTCAGTGAAAAAGGAAATTCCATACAATAATTACCATAATGCTTAGATGGATTAAATTGGTAGAACATATACTCCAACTGATATTTTGGAACATATATAATTATTAATGCACCTTCTTCCTTGTTTGGCTTCCTTTGGTATGTTTGAGATTTTATTTGAATATATCTTCTCAAAATTTATAAGTCTAATATTACTATGAGAATATATCTTCTCAAAAAAATTGTTACTCTCGATAATTAGAAATAAATATTTGTTTTTCTAATAGTTGCACAATTGCATTGGTTTTATATGTGGTACTTGGTTTTAAGTTGAATATTTAGACAATGAAATAACATAATACTTCGCTCAAATAAATTTTCAAAGAAAAAATATAGAAAAGAAAATCAAGATAAAACTATGTCATTCATCGAATGACATATTTTCGAGAATAATTATAAGGTGGGGGTAATAATTATTGTAGGATTTATTCAATAACAACTAAACATGGATTTTATGTTAATTTTAAAGTTAATCTAATTGTAATCCATGTATTTTATATTAAGTGCGAGTAGAAATCATAAATGCAATTCTCCATTTTAAGTTTTTTAAATTCTAGTTTCTCTTTCTCCACCGGTATAGAATTGTATACGTGTAGTTCTAGTCATTATTAAATAATCTCCATGAATTATAAATATTTGTTAGTAGGGAGAGAATTAACTTCTTTTTCCATCAATTTTTTTTTTTTTTTAAATGTAATGTCTAAATAAATATTATAATCGACAAATGTAATTTGAGATTCACCTAATTATACTAATTTTAAAAAAATCAAACAATTTTTCTTAATTTTTTTTTTTAAATTAATATTTATAGGATTTGTAATTATAATCTAATTCTCACACACACGCGCACACACACACACACACACACACACACACAAACATTTTCCCCAAATCATTATTCCATTGAGCATGTGCATGAATGCTTTCTTTGATGAGATGTTATAGATATATTTTTCCTATATTATACAAAAATTAAGTAGGATATTTTTAAAAGCAAATTCATTTAATATTATATCTTGATGCCATTGAGTCAATGTGGGTGATTATAATTATTCTCTCTAGTGGGACACTAAATAACAACCATGCACAATTCAATTTTTATGGAGTGTAGAATGCTAATCAACCATAAAATTGATATATGAATATGATAAAATGATGCCCTTTTCCAAAGCAATTTTTATGATTGCTTTTTTTGAAAATAAGGAATTATAGTCATATATAACATTGTGTTATATATAGTTTATTCATGAAATCCATGTTAATATATTCACATTACTTTGATGGAAATACAAAATGTATGTAAGATCCTATATTCTAGTTGGTCGGCTTTTTGATGCATCAATGAATGTAACACTTCATGTCGTACTCAATGTTATGAGTATGTGATCATAGTAGAAGTCTTTTTGAACCACTATTTATGACTTGATAATGTTGAAATGTCTAAATGTCTTAGCATTGTGTACCTCCTAAAGGTGTTTTTAACAAAGTGAACTATTAGGAACATATAGATTTCAGCTCTTGTAGAGAAGCTTGTAAGATATGTGGATTCACAAACCTTTTATCTTGCATGAGAGAAATGTATATTTCTACGAAGTCCTTGTCTACTATTTGAAAATAAAGCAAATCAACAAAGTTGTTTGCATGCATGTTAAGCACCATGATATGTGTTTTACGTGAATAAAAACTAAGGAAATCTATTTCCTTATTGTCTCTAACCTTCTTGAAATGGGTCCTTAGATGGAATTTATAGAAAATATGTCATCCATTTCATGTGGTAAGCAAACGGTATCAATTATTTACCATTATCTTGTTGATTTCATGTTGTGATGCATAAGCACCAAGTGTCATATTTATTTTGCTCAAGGAATATCAAGCATCCACATGAGAAGAGCTCGGTTTGATTTTTCGTTGGTCAATAAGATCTTGTATTTTTCATCAAACATCATCATTATCCTAAGTGGAGTTTTGATAAAGATGAATTTTGGAAGAAGGGATCTAGGACGAAATCGATTTGGTTTCTATTCATGCAATGTATTATGAGACCATTACCGTAGCAGCACTCATGAGTAAAGCACATACTTCTTCACATGTGAGATGAGATTTTTCTTCGTTTGACATTGTAATGAAATTACTTGTATAATTTAGATTAAGACAAACAATAGAACACCAATGAACACGATATTTCATAATAATGATCTCAATATACATAATTCGATTAAGAGAAACAATAACACCAATGAACACAACATTTCATAATAATGATCTCAATATACAATTAGAATAGCTTCGCCACTTCAAGGGGGCAACCTCCAAACCATATAATAAGAATCAAATGCTCAAATGATAATGAAATACTACCTATAATCCCCTATATACTATTCATATGCTATGATTGTTATCAACGAATCACAACACCCTTATGTTTACACAAGTGCATATACTTTAACTCACGGTGTGATTGAATAACATGGGTACTATCTCCAAGTAATGGGACTTGCTACTTAATATATACCTCCAAAGAAAGTTGGTTCTTGCTCCTAAAGTACCTACTACAATCTACTTTAATGCAGGGTAAACTAACTATTCTAACTTTCCAAGGGACCAAGGAGAGAGAATGCACAAAATAAAAGCCTACACTAAAGCGGTGATACACCAAAAAAGGAGGGGTGTGATAGTTTTCTTCCAATGTGTGAAAACTAGGAGTAAAGTGCATACTAGAAGGGGTGGTAACAGTTCTCCACAATCTGAAAATGCATTCACAACAATGTTTCATACATGCACAATAATAATGGATCCTTGCAAGAGTATAAATATAAACACAATAAACTTGTAATCAAGGTTGAAGGGGCAAGAAGAATGCAAGAAAACACAGCAGGGGAAGATACATCCAAAAAATTATATTTTTATTGCTTCATGATATGCACAGTTCAATATGCTACAAGATAAGGGCCTGGATCACCATGAAAGGAGTCCACAACAAGGGCCTACGGGACATTGGCTTCAAAAAGAAATTTTGACAGAGCTTTGCTACTATAAAACTTTCTCTCTTACAATGAGCCCAACACTCCAATTTATAGGAAAATGGGAAGAGAGAGAGAAGGGGAAAATGGAAATCCCAAAATCTGTCCTTCAACCACTTGTAAGAGGAACTAAATGGAGTAAAATTATTGTATGTTACTTGCAAAAGGCTCCCCATACTATCCTAGGTGCTGCAACAGAGAAGGAATGATGACCATCCCTCTTAATTGCACTCCCAACTACCAAATAAAACACTATTATGAACCCGGCCACGTTTTATGAAAAATCCCCACCTATTTCTCATAAAATCTATAATTTATTGATTTTTGTGCATCGGGATTGGAGCCACGATTCCAACGGTACCAATTTTGTGTGATTTTGTTGAGAAATGCAAAAGTTATGACCTTCGAGTACGAGCAATTTGTTTTGGGTCCTGGGCGTTTTCTGTCATTTGACAGGAATGAGCATTAACTGACTGGAGCTGAATATGTTTATTTTATTTAAATATATCTACCCTCATTAAAATTAATAAATCTATTGTGAGGTAGAGGACATCGTGTTGCTCTGAAAAAAGTCCAATTTTGTGAAAATCGAGCTTGGAGTCAAAAGTTATGGCCGTTTGAAGTTTCAGGAGTCAAACATTGAATTTTCCTTTGAATTGTGGATATTGCGGAAAAATTAGATCCACGTGTCCTAGCGTCCTCGAAACATTCTTCCACATCGACCGATTTGGGCTTCCTTGTCCCCTTTTGCAGCCTTTTCTTCTTTGCGCGTCCCGCACGTACTTTTGTCCAGACTATCCCGAAAGAAAACCTCCGCACCGCCCGCAATTGACTAACTTATGGAAAATCGGCTGATTCACGTCCCGCGCATACCGACATCCCAACTATCCCATGGACCTCCTGGGACAAAAATGTCTGACTTAGCCGATTTTCTTTGTATTTCGGCCCCAAACTTGGTACGACGAACCTCAGTACGACCCACACTGGTATGACCCACAACCTTTAGACCCAAAATGCATTAAAACAAGCCTGTGACTTCATTTTTGCATTTTTTCAATTTTTTCTAACTCATTGGGATTTTTCCTTGGATGGGAGAGTTAGAGAGAAGCCAAGGGGCCCAAAAAATCATGATTTTGTGCGTTGAATCAATCTACTTGCTCAAGATCAAGAATTTGATTCATGTTATCAAAATTACCTTGAGAGGTAAATTTTGGATAATAATGGCCATCACCAAGGCCGACCTATTAAGCATGAGAAATTATAAATGATATAACAAAATGATATGGTAAGCCATGAGTCGGCTAATCATATCCTAATACAAGCAATGGGTTAAGGGCGTAGCATGCCCTTCCCCTTCAAAAAACGTTGTCCTCAACATTGAGTAATCCTGGATGTTGTCAGTAGAAAATCTTCATCCTCCTGTGGCGTCTTCTATGCTCAGATTCTTCCACTTGATCGAGATATTCCTTAATATCTCTCGATTCTCACCTCTTAAGACGTGTTTGCAGAATCTTCTCTAGCTCCAAAATGATTCTTCCTTCCTCGTCAAGTTCTGGTAACTCTTTCTGGGGATTCAAATTTCTATCCAATAACCTTCTTCAGGCATGAAACATGGAATACTAGGTGTATGTGTGAAGATGGAGGCAACTCTAGTTTATAAGCAACACTGCCAATTTTATGTAGAACCTGATAAGGGCCATAATATTTAGGAGCAAGTTTGTTTTCCTTTTTCTATTGCTTTAGGGACATCTATTTGTAAGGCTGAGACATACAAAAACCCAATCACCAATTTCAAAATTTCTTTCACTACGGTGTTGATTTACTTGTTGTTTCATCATGTTTTGTGCTAATGCTAAATTCTCCTTCAAACTAGCCAAAACTTGTTGTTGATGTTGAATGTGTTCCTCAACATCTCTAACCTTAGTTTGCACCCTCAAGGAGGAAGTGATAGAAGGTGGATGGTAACCATATAATGCTAAAAATGGGGTCATTTGAGAAGAGGTATGAAAAGATGTGTTATACCACCATTCTACCAATGGTAGCCATTTAATCCACCTTTCCTACTTATCTGATACAAAACAACGTAGATACCCCTCTAAGCATTTGTTTACCACTTCTGTTTGCCCATCATTTTGAGGATGATAAGATGAACTGTGAGCTAGCTGAGTACCCAAACATGAAAATAATCCCGTCCAAAAACTACTTGTGAAAATAGGATCACGATCACTTACAATTATCTTTGGGGTTCCATGTAGCCTTTGAACTGTCTCCAAAAAATAGCTACGACTATACTGGCTGCAAATGGATGTGATAGGGCACAAAAATGGGCATATTTTGTGAGCCTATCCACAATCATGAAAATAACATTCTTACCCTCTGAACAAGGAAATCCGGTGATGAAATCCATGGAGACCTTCTCCCATCTCTGGCTAGGAATTGGTAAAGGTTGCAAAATGCACTGGTGTCTTAATTGTTTCCCTTTGTTCTTGGCACACGAAACACTCGATACAAACTTTTGTACATCCCCTTGAGTCCTTCCCAAAATAATTCTCTTTTTATTCTATGATATGTCTTCAAAAACCCAAAGTGTCCTCCACCGTGAGGCATGTAGCTCTAGAAGAATCTTATGCTTCAACTTAGAATATTTACTCAAGTATAACCTATCCTTGTACCATAGGGCATTACCTTTCCACACAAATTTGTTAGATGTCATAGATCCTTACTTGATATTCTATATTAGAGATTTTGTATCCTTGTCTTGATTCCATTCCACCCAATCGGCCGCCAACATGGACATTCCACATAGTAAGGCATTTGCGGATGTATCCCTTCTCGACAATGCATCGCCTACTACATTTTCTTTACCATTTATGTATATGATTTCAAAATCATAACCCAAAATTTTTGTTACCCACTTTTGTTGTTCCTCAGATGATAACCTTTTCTCCAAAAGTATTTGAGACTATCATGAGCATTTTTACCTTGAAGTGTCTACCCATGAGATACGGTCTCCATTGCTTGACCGCATGAAGAATAGCCATCATTTCTTTCTCATAGATCAGTTTGAGTAGATCTTTTCCTTTGAATTGGTGACTCTCAAATGCAATTAGTCTTCCTTCCTACATTATAACTACTCCCAATCCTGATCCTGAAGTGTCACATTCAATAATGAAGGTTTTTGAGAAGTTGGGAGTAGCTAAAACGGGATGTTGCACATGGCTTCCTTCAATCGCTCAAAGGATTTAGTGGCTACATCTCATCCAATGGAATGCATCCTTCTTTATAAATGTGGTGAGTGGGGTTGTTATTCTACCATATCCCCACACAAATCTTCTCCAGTACTGTTAGTCCTAGGAACCCAAAAAGATTTTTCATATTTTTGGGCCTTGGCCATTCCACCATAGCTTTGATCTTCTGAGGATCAACTTTGACACCTTCATGGGATACAATATGACCCAAGTACTCTACCTCTTGTACACCAAAAGAACATTTGGATGGCTTTGCATACAGAGTGTGTTTCTCCAAAACTTCCAACACTTTAGCTACATGTTGTAAGTGTTCTTCCCATGTCTTACTATAAATCAATATGTCATCAAAGAAAACTAATACAAATTTCCTTAAAACGGCCTAAAAATAGTGTTCATCAAGCTTTGAAAGGTTGAGGGCGCATTTGTAAGACCAAAAGGCATTACCAAAAACTCATAATGGCCCTCATGAGTCCTGAAAGCCATTTTATGAACATCTTCCTCTTTTATCCTAATTTGATGGTACCCCGAATGAAGATCTAATTTTGTGAAATAAACAACACCATGCAATTCATCAAGTAAATCATCAATTACTAGAATAGGAAACTTATCTTTGATGGTGTACTTGTTGAGTTCTCGGTAATCTGGACACATCCTCCATGTTTCATCCTTCTTACATACCATGACCACTGGTGAAGAATATGCACTTTGGTTATGCTTGATGATACATGCCTTCAACATTTCCTCCACCATTTTCTCGATCTCACTTTTATGGGAATATGGGTATCTGTATGGTCTAATGTTAGGTGTTTGGCTCCCTGGAATAAATCAATGGCATGATCATGATCCCTAACTGGTGGTAGTCCCTTTGGAATTGCATCAAAAATAGATGAGTGAGCATCCACAATCTTCTGAAGATCAGGTGGCATTGAAGACTTTGTATTTTGTACTTCTATGGAAAATAGCTTTGCTATAAAGCCATCTACTCCTTTTCTAAGAACATTCTCGCATCTGATGAGAGATAATAATATGTGGAGACTTAGCTTCCATCCCATTCAATTTTATTTTCCTTCCATTTGAATGAAATTTCATAAACAATTATTGGAAATTCATCTCTATAGTATATAAGGTCAGTGAGCCATTGGACACCCAAAACAATATCTTCCCCTTCCATAGAAATAGAAAACATAGGTGATTCTAACATGTAGTCTCCCATGGAAAGCTTGATACTATGGCACTTTCCTATGCACTTGACTATCCCACCATCCGCAATCATAACTTGCATTTCTGGAGCTAGGTAAATAAAACAATTGAGGCGGGCAGCTAACTTACTATTTATGAAGTTATGAGTACTCCCCGAGTCAATCAACACCATCACCTTCTATTTTTTGAGATAGCCAATAACCTTGAGTGTTTGAGGAGTACTAATACTTGACAATGCATGGCAAGAAATTGTAGGTTGGTGATCCTCTACTTCATCTTCTACTGGTTCCTTAGCCTCTCCTATAATTTCAACTTCCTCATCATCCTCATTACCTCCGTCAATATAGAACAACTTCTTCTTAGCACATTTATGTCCCAAGTCCATATTTGTTGTCACGCTTAAAACATAATCCTTTTCTCTCTTTTCTTCTATTTTTTGAGGAGTCACCTAATTGGCCTAGCAAATGAAGGGGAAGAGATACTACGGTCTCTGGTGTTAATGAAAGGTGGCCTCCTACTAGAAATAACTTTTTCCTTTGCACGACATGCCATGATAATAGAATCAAAAAGCTTGATTGGATTAAACATACGTACCTCATGCTTGATGCGGTCCTTAAGACCCCCAAGAAACAGTCATTCAGATTCTCTTCTAGAATATTCTCCACCCTTAAGGATAGGTTTTGGAATTGATGCACATAATCTTTGACTGATCCTATTTTCCGTAACTTTGCTAATTGACTAAAGTAGTTCTCTGAAACAATGGAACTATAGTGCAATTGCAACTCCTCGATAAAAATTGTCCAAGTGACACCCAGACCATTCTTTTATCTCTAAGCACATAACAATCGATACCAAACAAATTGGTCGGTTCAAGATATAGGGATGCCAATGTCACATTTTGTCCCGACGTGGTGTTTGATGTAACTCAAAGAAGTTATCCAATTCAGGGGATCCTTACCATCAAATTTGTGCATATCCACTTTTGACATCATGTTTCGTGGTTGTGAATAAGTTGAATTCTGATTGGACTGGAAAAGTGATCCAACGTGGTTATTTTGTCCATGATTTTGAACTGAAGGTCCTCCTTGGTTGATATGGGCCAGATTTGGGCCATATTGGTTACCCTTTACATGTTACATGATATCATCCAACCGATGATTGATTTGGGCTATGTCTCCTTTAGAGGCCATCTCAGATTATACATTTCACAACTCATACTCAAGTTGGCTCACCTTATGATCAACTGAGGTAAACCCTAGTGCTGAGGAATTTGTATTTACCCCTTCTGACACCATCTCTTCAATCACTACCCCATCTTTATTTGGGGTTTTACCCAGAGTAACCGGATTCTTTTTTGCTCTTGTGGAAGGCCCCACCATGATGTCAAACCTTAGGGTTTAGGGTTTTGATGTAATTTCAGCCGAATAGAAAAACACACAAAAAAGATACTAAGACTAATTTTTTGAGATCTTTTCGAAAATTTTAATAACTTGAAAATATTCCACAATTTGCACCCTAGGGAGTTATTTTATGAAAAAAGCTAAATTTGTAATAACGTTTTCAAAATAAATCAAAAAAGTCTAAAATTTTCAAGGAACCTTACATGAAATGTTTCACAACTCTGGTAAACATATCTCCCACCAATTCACTCTGGTTCGCAATATGTGTCGGAAACAAAAAAAAAATTAAGGTTTTTGCCCTAATTTTGGCCCAGATCGCAGCTACGATACCACTTGTAATGAAATTACTCATATAATTTAGATTAAGAGAAATAATATAACACCAATTAACACAATATTTCATAATAATGATCGCAATATGCAATTAGAATATCTTCGCCACTTCGAGGGGCAACCTCCAAACCATATAATAAGACTCAAATGCTCAAATGATAATGAAATACTACCTATAATCCCCTATATATATACTATTCATATGCTATGGCCATCACCAAGGCTGACGTATTAAGCATGAGAAATTATAAATGATATAATAAAATGATATGGTAAGCCACAAGTCAGCTACTCATATCCTAATACAAGCAATAGGTTAAGGGCATAGCGTAAAACAGACCAAAGTGACCATTTCTCATTCGATTTGATTACTCAATACTGAAAAATTAATTTAGAATCATATTTATGAGAAAATAATGCATATTTTATAGTTAAAAATTGTTGCACATGACATTAAGAATCATTTTTATGTGTGTGTTATGTAAATTATTGTGTTATATATGATCATGGATTTGTGGTTATGGAACCCAATATGGATGTAATTATACCATACAATTCTTCAAACAACAACAATTCTTGACTAACTCACATCCTTTCATATTGAATAAACTAAGCTAAACATCACTTTATGATAAAATAGAGGCAACAACTTACATAAAAATAAGATAAATTGTAAATATATAGAGTCCTCCACGGTCTCAAAATGAGTTTATTACAATCTATTGATTTTAATAGATGTATCTTCCATGAACTCATATGTCTATTCTCAATTATTCATTCCAAAAGAAGCTAATTTATCTCAATATTTAGGGTGATTTCTAATAGATCCAAACACTAACTACTTACAATATTTTTGACAAGTACATCCTACCTTAATGATACTAAAACTCTTGTCACAAATATTAAATGTGTTATAGTAATTAACTACAAGATAAGGCCCAAATTATGAATCATAATGCATCTTTTGCATAAGTAAATTTTGTAAACATAAGTTGGTTCAAAAAAGTTAGTAATGGGTTAGGTGAATATTCATCAACTCCTCACAATTATATTCTCCATACCAAAAAAAAAGAATTCAAATATTTTTGCTCATTAAGATCGTGCATAAAAGCATTATAATTTCAATTTGGTCATAGGTATCTTGACACTCCTAATCATAATTAATATGTCATGAAGGATAACCAATTGTGTAAAAAAATTCAAATCTAGCAAGAATCGTGCACAATAAGAAAAAATTGAAAAACATTATGCAATTCAAAATGATCAAATTGCAATGATCACAACATTAAATTGAAATCATTCAATATAATAGAGTAATCATGAACATATCATCAACCTTACCAAGAAGAATCCATTGACTCATACATGAACTCAACAATATGCATAAGTGGAAAAAATATTCACTCTAAAAATCATAGTTGAAAGACACTCAATAGATTGAAATTTTACTTGGAAATAAAATCATGTGGAATTTTGTCGACAATAGTTATATACAATAAAGATGATCTCATAAGTTCACTAGGTCTAAAGTATTATTTATGAACACTCAATAAATATATGAAGAAAAATCAATGTAAACTTAAATGGGTAGCTAAAGAGAATTAGTTGCATTGTAGTAAAAAACAACACACCCCACACACACAAGATCATGGTTTCATAGTGTGATTGAACCACTCTTTGGTTCCTTATTTTATACCAGATCTTTCCCGCCTCATGATGGCCTATGATTTATGGTTCTTATATTTTTTTAGTCACATTTTGATATGTTTCAAGACTTGTGGATATAATGATTGACATTATATTTTCTGATGTGATGGACATTATGTTGACTTTATATTTATTGATTTGATGGACACGAGTCATATGCTTTGTTTGACATTCTTGGTCTTGTAGAAAATCATAAAATTAGAACATAATTATGGCATCTTGCATTTAGACTCGTGGTAATATTGTATACAATCATATTGTGTGTTCATTCTATTATGTATGGATTATTATTACACATTTTTAATTCATTATGTTTTCTTTCTATATGTTCACTTATGCATGTTAGTTAGATGATGTGTTTATCGAATTATAATGTGATGTGGATATTGGATATATATTATCATAGCCCCTTGCAAACAATAACCATGTAATGCGACTAAGAGAAGGTGCAATCATGTGATGGATTGTGACTTAAGATTATGAATATGGTGTAGTCTAAAACATTAATTAGATTATGCACCATCATAAATTTTGTGAGTTATACGACTACATCGATAAATAATTTACAACCGTAAATATAGGCATAAACAAGGATCCTCATTGGACATTGCACATTAAAATCCACAATATTACATAACTACTTGATGAAGATAATATATATCATGTTATTTTATATTATATAGTGTGACCATTTTGACAGATATAGTGAATGTGCATATAACATATAAATAGATAAGAAGGAGAATAAGGAGGATTGATAAGGCCCAATGACCACCCTTAGCATAGACATGACTTTGTCATGTATCTAATGTGTCGTTGTTTTAACACAAAAATATGCCATTTGACCATGTAATTTGCATATGTCATTATTCCCGAACTCATATATAGACACATGCCCTCCCGTTATGGCTAGAAAATGCAGCAACTCACACTACCTTAAAATATAATTTTTCTGCAATACTTTCAACCTTCCTAGAAGAAGATAATTACAAGAACATGGAGAAGCAAAAGAAATATTGCAATATTTTGAGGTACAAGTCGTATCATTCCATGTGACATTTGTGTGTAAAAATCATAGTGTGAATTGTATATTTTATGTAAAACATTGTGTGAAAAGATGGTTGTATTGTGTACCCTCATCCACTTCTTAGCATGATATTTCCATCCCTAGAAACATATATTTAAAGGGAAAAAAAACCACTTTCGATTTTCGAATTTTTTTCATAATTTTAATAATTTTAAATACTATCTTTTCAAAATATATTTCATTTTATTTTTTAAAACAATTAAGTGTTTTATGTTTTATAGACTAAAATTGAGTTATATACTTTTTTAATATATATATATTTTTCTTTAATAATATATTGTACGCACTTTCCTTCCATTTCATACCCAAAAAATTAGCATTTTCATTTCTTGGCATCGTAGATTTTATCCACGTTTAACTTCTCATGGTTGGGAAATAAGTTTAGCTTCTTGTGGTTATTTTAGATTTTTTCATTATATATCTGTCATGGTCGTCAAAAATCCTCCAAAGATACCAGACCTTTTGGTATATTATGCCCTTCTAAATTTACTCTCCGCTGATGTTTTTTTCTATCAACTTCCACATTGGTTATATGTTTTGTGACCAAATCCCTGTGTTGAATTGTTTCCTTCAAAGAATAAGTTTCAGAAAATATCATATTTCTCACGAAAATGCACAATCTGTTTTTATTCATCATTTAACACCCGTGAATTCATAGAATTGACAGGAACTGCATGCGGCCTGTAAACCATTTCAATAATGAACTTATGCTTTCTCTATAATTACAGATATTGTTTATCCAGGATGAGGATGCACGGTTTCGGTTCTGACGCGATTGAAGCATCTTTGCATGCGATTCCTTGGTATTCGACATATGTCTTCCTGCTCTCATTTCATGCCCCTGCACTCTACACGAATCTTCGCTTCTCCTTACGTGGAATCCTTCCATTCACCTCGCCTCTCGCCAATTCACTATATAAACTGCCCCGCCTCACTCTCTCAATTCACACTAGCACTGCTCAACTACTGAGTTACTAAGGTATATATAATTATAATTATTAGTCTGCAACATGTTTTTTAGAAATGCATGTTCGTATTGATTGTCATGAAAGTGGTCTCCGTGTAATGCAGGTGTTGATACCTAGTCATGGCGGTTCGTAGGCTTTCTTTGGTGCTGTGTTTGGGAGTTGTATTTCTATGCTTGGCGAGTGTGATCCGCGGGAATCAGATCGAAAGCAGCAGGCGATATGGGGAGACGAGGGAAAATCGAAATCCCTACATTTACAAGAGGGACGAGCATCAGAGGCGACTTGCTACACAACGAGGCGAAATCCGCGCCGTTCCCATCTTTAGGGAGAGTTCCAGTCTGGTAGAAGATCTCAAGAATTTTGAGCTGAATTGCATTTGCATTCGCCCCAACTCTTTTATGCTTCCTCACTACAGCAGTGCACGTCGACTTCTCTTCGTTGAACAAGGTCTGTGTGTCTCATGTTCATCATCCTCTGTTCTGTTCTGTTCTGATCACTTAATTTTTGACATTTTTGTATCGAATGTGTGCTTAGGGAAGGCAAAAGTAGGATGGGTGCACGGGGGGAAATTGAGGGAAGTCCAGCTTGAAAGAGGGAGCGTTCACTTCATTCCATTGGGTTCTATCTTTTACGCCATTAACAATGACCAAAGCCAAACCCTGGTCATCGTCAATCTGTTGCACAATCCTAATCCTCTCACCCGCCGACACCACGAGGTTCCTCCCTCCACATATCTGAGTTCTGGATAATAATGCTGATTCTTCTTGTTGTAATAATGCTAATTCTTCTCGTTACATTGTGGCTGTGCAGTCGTTTTATGTTGGAGGTGGGCGGAACCCGCCCTCTATCTTGTCTGCTTTCAGAAGAGAAACTCTTGAAGCCGCCTTCAATGTAAGCATTTTATTAAATAATATTGTTCTTTCTTAATTCAATTCAAGTAGTTAACGATGGCCGGTGTTTGATCAGACTGATGGGCAACAAATTGAAAGGTTGTTGAGCAAGCAGAATGAAGGCGTATTTGCATCTCTAGAACAGGGGAAGAGGTCCATTGTTAGCGGAGATCATAACATCCCATTCTGGAAACGCAAGTCCAAGAGCGAGGAGGAGTACAAGCCATTCAATTTGCTCAAGAAAAGCCCCAGGTTTTCTAATGACAATGGCCAGTTCATCTCAGCGGATGATGAGGATCTTGTGAAGGGTCCTCTGGACAGGGAAGACATCGGAATCGCCTATACAAGAATTGAGCCTGTAAGTTAATTAATATCCCTCTTTTCTGCAGTAAAATGTCCCTTTGTGGTTGGTCTAATATGAATGATCGGGTTGGTTGATGGCAGCAAGCGATGACTGTCCCGCACTGGGAGACTCATTCCACCAGGATAGCCGTTGTTGTCAAAGGCAGTGGAAGGGTGGAAATTGCATCCCCTGAGGGAGTTCAACAGCAGAGGAAGAGAGAAGAAGGAGGAGGCGAAAGCGAATCGGAAGAGGAAAGAGAGATGGAAAGGGGACAGGGAGAAACTAGGGAAGAAAGAGAAGAAGGAGAAGGAGAATTCAGGGTGTCATACAAGCGAGTCGAGGAGAATCTGAAAGAAGGAGACGTCTTTGTAATTCCAGCAGGCCATCCATCCTCTCAAATCGCATCTTCCAACCAACGCCTGGAAATCCTCACCTTCCACATCAACAATGATGACCGCAATGAAATCAACTTCCTCGCAGGTATTACATGTTATGAATTGTTTTTCTATAAATCTTATACATGATTGAGATGTTTGAGTTTTGATGATTAAAATGCGAAATTGCTATTACAGGGAAGAATTCGGTGGTGAGCGAGCTGCGAAACGATATTCTGGCGGCGTCATTTAACGAAAGGGAAGAAGTGGTGAAGAAGGTATTCGAATCGCAGAAAGAGGAAATGTTTGTGAAAGGACCGTCGCGGAGAGAGAGCGAGAGAGACGAAGAAGGTGGTGCAAGCAGGACCATCCTCTAAATAATTCTCTCTGTGTTACAGATCTGCTATCTTATCTTAAATGTAAATAAGAAGATATGAAATAAATGGATTGGTGGAATAACAATCTGAGTAGGAGTATATATGATCGGATCGTATGTAATGAGCTTTTGCAAAGGCACGTAACCTACCTTTTATGTCACTAATATACAGAATATTTAAAACCAGCTTTTATGGGTTTGCTCTACTCTTCAAATGCTTTGAAATTGTTTGTTTATGTGCGTTCTAACAACTAATAATCGTACATGAAATTGAAAAAAATAAAGGGAGATAAAATGACACAGTTTTATTAATAAATTACAAAAATATATAAACAAATTGAATAGGAGATAAAAATGACACAGTTTTATTAATAAACTACAAAAATATATAAACAAATTGAATGGGAGATAAAAATGACACAGTTTTATTAATAAACTACAAAAATATATAAACAAATTGAATGGGCTGCAAAATTGAATGGGCTACAATGATCGATTGATTGATGGAGGAGTGAGATGCTCTATATATAGGAGTATTGGAGAAGTCTAGAGGAGCCCGAGAATGTTCTAGAGAAGATTGGGCTTGAAAGGGGAAAAATCTAGAAAAGATGTTTCTAGAATTGACTATCGGTGGCACAGTTGGTGGAATAAATAAACATTATTTCAACACCCTCCTAAAATTTATTTAGGTATATTTGTCACAAGATTCGAATATGGGTCCCAGCAACTTGGCCTTATTAGGTACCCATTTACAAAGCATATTATATCACCTAAGGTTTCATATGCACTCCTGAAGAGGAACATCCACAAGATGTAACATGTCTCGAAATTTGAAAAAATTACTTATAGACAAAGCTTTAGTAAATATATCTGCAATTTGTTCTTCAGTTCCACAGAATTTTAGCTCCACCACCTTTCCATCTATTAAGTCACGAACAAAGTGATGATGCACTTCAATATGTTTAGATCTAGCATGGTAAACATGATTTTTTGCTAGCTTGATAGTGCTTTGATTGTCACAAAATATAGTAGTTGGATGATCTTGTGGTAGATGAACTTCCTCGAGCAACGTTCTTAGCCACATAGCTTCTTGAGACGCCTTGGAAGAACCAATATATTCTGCTTCTGTAAATGAGAGACATCATAGCCTGCTTTGGACCTCCATGATATTGGACCTGAACCAAGATGAAAAACATATCTTGAAGTTGATTTTCTATCATCTATGTCTCCTGCATAATCTGAATCTGTATAGCCCACTAGAGTAGGTTCTCCTCCATGCTTATATTCAATTCCAAGTTGATATGTACCTCTGATGTACTTCAATATTATTTTGGCTACTTTCCAATGGTCGACATGAGGATTTTCCATGTACCTAGAAACAATGCTAACTGCATATGCAATATCTAGTCTAGTGATAGTGAGGTACAAGAGATTGCCAACAAGTTGTCTATACAATGTTCCATCTACTTCCTTTAGATTAGAGTTAGCACTCAATTTTAATCCAACTTCACATGGTGTACTAGCTGGCTTACATTCAAGCATTCTAATTTTCTTAATACATCAAGAGCATATTTGGTTTGAGAAAGCAAGATCCTTCCTTCTTCTTGCCATACTTGCATACCCAAAAAGTAGTGCATTAGCCCTAAGTCACTTATCTCAAAGGCCTTTTTGAGTTGTTCCTTAGTATCTACAATGTATTGCATATGATCTCCTGTAATGATTAAATCATCAACATACAATACAACAATAACAATTTGACCATCATTATACTTTACATACATATCTGGATCAGCTTTGCTTCTTTTGAATCCTCGCTTCTAGAAAATACTCATTTATTTTGGAGTACCATGCCCTTGGAGCTTGTTTAAGACCATATATTGATTTTTTCAATCTACAAACTAGATGTTCTTCTCCAAGTTTAACAAACCCTGGTGGTTGTTGCATGTAAATTTCTTCCTTTAAATCACCATGTAAAAAATCACTCTTAACATCCATCTGATAAATTTTCCATCCATATTTTGCAGCTAAGGAAACTATCATACGAATGGAAGTCATTTTAGCAACTGGAGAAAAAGTTTCAGTATAATCAATACCTTATTTTTGTGAGAAACCCTTGGCCACTAACCTTGCTTTGTGCTTCTCCAAAGCTCCATCGGATCTGAATTTTGTCTTGTATGTCCATTTGCAGCCAACCAAATTCTTTCCTTGCGGAAGGGTTGATAATTCCCAAGTGTCATTTTTTATTAGAGAGTTGTATTCATCTTGCATAGCTTCTTCCCATTCAACTTTTCCTTTTTCTTCCTCATATGTGTTTGGATCATCAACCTGCATCACCCTAGTCATAAGAGCATAGTTAGCAACAAGATTTTTAGGACCTTCTTGGTAGATATCTTGGATGCTTCTTGTTTTTCCTGTGCTTTCATTGTCACTTTCACTTGATGCTTCAATTTGAATTCCTTCTTCTCCTGCAGAAGACGTTACACCTTCATTTGAATCATTAGTATCAATAGTTTTATCCTCTTCAATCAAGATTGGAAGAGAAGATGTATTAGTGGAATCATTGCTATTATCAATGATGTCTTCATCAAACAATACATTCCTTTTAATATGTATTTCTTCAGTCTTAGGATTGTATAACCTGTATGCTTTTGACTCCTCACTATACCCAATCATTATGTACTTCTCACTTTTCTTATCTAACTTTGTCCTTTTCTGATCAGGAACATGAGCATATGCAATACTTCCAAAGACTCGAAAGTGAGAGACAATGGGCTTTCTACTACTCCAAGCCTCTTCTGGAGTTATATTTATAACTACCTTAGTGGGGATCCTATTGAGAATATATGCAGCTGTATGAATTGCTTCAGCCCAAAATTTGACTTCTATGTTTCTAGAATGTAACATACATCTAGCCATTTCCATCATAGTTCTATTCTTTCTTTCTGCAACCCCATTTTGTTGAGGTGTGTAAGAAATAGTAGATTCTTTCTTTATACCATTTTGTTTGCAAAAGTTTAGGAAGGCTTTATTTATATACTTTGTACCCCTATCTATTCTTAGTGACCTTCCACTTTGTTTTTCTACCAAAACCTTGAACTCTTTGAATCTATCAAACACTTCACTCTTACTTTTTAGAAAATATACCCATATTCTTCTACTATAATCATCTATAAAAGTGAGTACATACCTTGATCCTGAAAGTGAAGGTGTTTTAAATGGACCCATGACATCGCTATGAACTAGATGCAAGGGAAATTTTTCTCTCCATGAATTTCCTTGTGGGAAGCTTTCAACATGTTGCTTTCCCATAGCACATCCTTCACAAATACCATGTCTTTGAGAGATTTTGGGAAGCCCATAAACCATGTCCCGTTTCTCCATAACCCCGAGACTTTGATAATTGATGTGCCCCAATCACTCGTGCCATAACCTATTCATGTCAATATGCTTTGCAATAGCACACATATTCCTATCTTCACACTTAGAGGTGAACTCTTGAAATTTATATAATCCATTTTCAACTTTACCAATTGCAGTGACTTTGTATTTATCATTCACATCTTTGATTAGACATTTATCATTGTAAAACTCTACCTTGTATCCTTGATTTGCAATTTGGAATACTGAAAGAAGATTTGTCTTTAAGTCTGGAACTAATTTCACATTCTTGAATACACCATTGTCAACTTTAACATTTCCTGTCCCCTTAACTTCTATAACACTATTATTGCCCAAAAATATTTTCTCTTTAGTGTTATTACTAGTTAAAGATTCAAATTGTTGTTGATTATGAGACATATGTTGTGTTGCACCAGAATCAATGACCCAATCATCTTTGTAAGAACTATTTGCCTTAAGAGCCACACATAGAGCATTACTTTTTTATTCATAATTTCTTGAAAACTTGCTTATTTTCCTTTCTGTACCATTTCTCTTTTCTGTATCATTGATCCTTTTATAACATTCATTAGCTTTGTGACCTATCTTACCACAATAGTTACATTTCCACTTTGGCCTATTTCCATAATCATCATGATGTTTAAATGAATTATACCTGTTATCATGCTTCCAATTCCTCTCTCTTGGCTTATGTTGATTGTCTTGAAATATCTTGTAGTTATATTTTCCTTTTGTCATGAAGGCCCAAGAATCATCATTGCAAGTCTCCCTTTCCTTGATTTGACGCTTTTCTTCCTGCACTAACTTGGCACATAGTTCTTCAGATTTGATGCTTGCTAATTTATCAGCTGTATCTAGGCCTCTTATAAAAGATTGATAAGATCCAGGAAGACTTTGTAATATTATTTGCACAAAATCATTATCATTTATACTCTTTCCAAGAGAGTCAAGTTCATTCTTCTTTTATTTTATTTTTGTTAGGTGAGGGACTAACTCTTGTGTATCTGACAGTCTCATGTTATATAATTCTGTAGTAAGAGTTAGAATCCATACATCACTTGAATTCTCATATGTGCTCTTTAAGGTAGCCCATACGTTGACTCCGCTTCTCTCATTGTGTACTTCTGGAAAGACTTCATTTGAAAGAGTGAGCTTTATCCATGCCGCTACCATTTTATCTCTTCTATCCCAATTTTCTTGATCTTTTCCAGGATTTGTAGGCCTTTTTTCCACATCAATAACAAGCTCATAACAATTCTTAAGGGTTAAAAACATCTCCATATGAGATACCCAATCATAATAATTTTTCCCATTTAATTTAATTTTTGGCAAAGGAATACTATTAGACTCCATTATGAATAAATCCCCTTACAAATTGAGATAAAATCACTTATCTTCAACACACCAAAAAAGATGATTTCAATTAAATTTACAATCCCCTTTTTAAGATATTAGCAAAATAATTTAAAATTACTTCAAAAATTATTTCTCCACTCAATGGTCTTCTCTTTCAATTTAGCCCCCAAAGAAACTTACTCTCCTTTCCAAAACCAAAATTCACATAACACTTTTCCAAAAATTATAAATCTAGATTCCCTTTTCGAAACGGTGGCATGACTTTATCCAATTTGATTTAAAACGGATGCGAGAAGAAATCAAATGTAATTTTGGAATTTTTCCTTTAATTTTTCTACTATTCACTTACATATTTTTCTACAGATTCTATAGGTCCATAGGTTTAAAGTTGATTGTTGGTAGAAGAAAAAACAAATGCCAAGTAGAAGTCTCAGACATCTACATGCAGGTTTGCAATGTATAAGTGGCTCCTCAACCTCAGACACCTTGACTCTTCAACACATGCTTGAGAAGAACCTCTACTCTGATGCCATGAAGAAAAAATAGGGGAGATAAAATGACAGAGATTTATTAATAAATTACAAAAATATCCAAACAGCTTTTAATGGGTGGCATTAATCTATTGATTGATGGAGGAGTGAGATGCTCTATATATAGGAGTATTGGAGAAGTCCTGGAGGAGCCCGGAATGCTTGTAGAAAGACTGGGCTTGAAAGGGGAAAAATATAGGAAAGATGGTTCTAGAATTGGACTGCTCGGTGGCACGCTTAGTGGAATAAATAAACTTTTTTCAACAAAAATGTACGATGGAAACACCCAAAGGTATATTGTGAAGAATCAAAAGAGGATGGAGAGACCAATCAAAGAGCAAGAGGGGATAAGAAGAAGGGGTTTGAGGGTGGATGAGTGCAAGGGTGGGGAAATCGGAATGGGGAAGAAATCCAGAACTCCACACTACAACAACCACATGAGTTTTTGTTAAGCATTCAAAGTAGAAAAGGTGTTTTGTGTAAGATGTGGATGCAAATGCTTGTGGAGATATCTGAAAATGTAATGTTTGGATGAACAATACTAAAGAAATACAAAATATTTTACAATTCTAGTTGTTGCATATAATTTTTAGTTAAAGCATATATAAAGTTAATGGGAAGTCAAGTGCGGTTTAATGAGACATGACATAGATAGGAAAATGTGTAGTGGGTGTAACATCAAAAGTTAGTGATTGCATGCATCCTTACTATTTCAAGCCATTGCCTTGAAGAAATGAATTTTTAGGGGTTTCCCTCACACCACATCCTTCCTATCTATTGTTGAATCAATGACACCTTTGTAGTGCCCACCTCTTCCTACCATAGTTTATTTTCTGACTCATTACTTCTATTGATGATGGACATGGACTTTAGCATCATTTTATTACTATATGTTTTTATTATGGTTCGTTTGACGACACTTGTGTGATTTGGGCGCATAGTGCCATGCTAGTATTGTGGTTATTCCTATCTCTTGCATGTTATGATTTTGGATATCAACATATTATGTTATAGTTGACTTCATTTCACATGTGATGGATTTACTTATGGTTTCATTATATACTTGGTTATCATTGGAATTGAAATGGCTAATTGGATGTCGCCATGTGTTACTTAGATGGTTAATATATTTTGAATTAGAATGGATGTATATGATTAGCATTATCCATTTCATACTGACATTATTTGGTATAGTTAGCATGTTTTATTCGTGCATGATTTATTGAGATTGTTTAATTATTATATTTTATTGGGAAGGTATGTTTAATGTTTGCATTGAGTGTGCAAATTATAGGGCACATGAGAACGTGGGTTTTAGAGCTACACTTCGGTTTTACACAGCATACCCAATGGGTCGAGTCCTATCCATGTTTTTGTGTGAAGCCTTATATGTTGTTGCATGTCATGTTTGGGCACCATGGGTGACCCTTTATTGTAATTTTATTATTAGTTATTTATTTAGTCTTGTATGTGCTAGTTTAGGGACCTAGTGGTCCCTACTTGTGCTAATTTGTGTTTAATGTTAATTAAGTGGTTTTTAGAGGTATGGGACAACCTAAGTGCCACTTGGGTGGGACCAACCACTAACTCTTGTGCC